>OX370995.1:1931258-2531258 GCA_947308005.1 Yponomeuta malinellus
ATGTGTTATAAAAATTAATGGCCAACGCAATATTGATCGTAAGTTTTAAACGACTTCATTTTTGACTCAGATCGGGCCGGCTCTCGAGTTTATTTTTTTATTTACGAACCGGTTAAGCTCAAACTTTTGGGGTCGCAAAATCTAAATCCATACCTATTGGTTGCTCTAATTTCAAAATTGCTCTAATTTCAAATTCAACAAGGCCGTCCGAAATTTTTAATAATTAATCGACCTCAAAGCAAAAAAGGCAAAAATGGAATTTCAAGACAGCAAAAAATGACAAATTCTATGCAAAAGAAAAAATTTCAAAAGCCAAATGGGACAACGTGGGGACAACCTTGCGACGCCGAAGGCCCTTCTTTGCGATACTCCAGGAATATTTCCACTCAAGTTTGTGTAAACATGTCATCATTTACGCAAACGAAGGCGCAGGCAAAAGCTAGTCCTGGTATAATCCTAGTATAAAAGGAGTATAAATGGCGATCCAATTACAGTGCTAATTTGAGGGCAGTAAGTAATAGGAGGCAGACACGACATACAGTACAGGTATTTTCGCCTAATACTAATTTCCAACTCGTAGTCAACTTCAAAAACGTGATGATGCATATGATTTTCTTGCTTGCATACCTCATTAATAACTCTGTCAAATGTTAACCGATTTTGATATATATCTTTGTGTTCCAAAGAGTACCTTTCTTATGTCTGGAAAACTTTAAAGTTACGATCTTAGGAGAAAATAAAATGTATTGAATCAAATTCAAAAATCAAAATCAAAATCAATTTTTTTTATTCAAAGTAGCACAGAAACTGCGACTTAATGAACGTTACAAGTTAAACTAGGTGTCCATTTCAAGATCTAGATCATTTTGGAGAAAAAATGGACAAAAAAACTCCAAACTTAGTCTTTTCAAGTCCTTAATTTACAGGATTTATATAAATGTTCTAAAACTCATGCATTGAACTGGCTTTAATTCCAGACATCATTGTCATCTAAATAATCTTTAATGTTATAGTAGCTTTTTTGGCACAAAGTGCGCTTCACACATTTTTTGAACCGCGTTTCTGGCAAGCTTATTATATCCTCAGGGATCTTATTGTAGAAACGTATACAATGCCCCATAAAGGATGTATTAACCTTTGCCAGCCTAAATTTTGGGAACGAAAGTTTATGTCTATTTCTAGTATTTACATTGTGTTGGCTACCTACAGTTTTAAAGTCACTGATATTTTTCCTAACATACATAATATTTTCATAGATATACTGACTAGCAACTGTTAGGATGTTGGTTTCTTTAAAGAAATCTCTTAACGAATCTCTATTGCCTAGCTTATATATGAATCTGATCGCTCTCTTCTGCAGGACGAAGATGGTCTCAATGTCTGCAGCCCGACCCCACAGTAGTATACCATAGGACATAATACTATGGAAGTAACTAAAATAAACAAGCCTAGCAGTTGCGACATCAGTTAGTTCCCGGATTCTTTTAACTGCGTAGTATGCTGCAGAACTGAGCCTATTTGCCAATTTTCCTATATGAGGACCCCATTGAAGCTTTGCATCAATTGTGATACCCAGAAATACAGTTTTTTCTACAAGGTCTAGTTCATCATTCCCCAATATAACATTGCTGTCAACCATTTTGACATTTGGTAGTGTAAATTTTATACATTTTGTCTTTTTTTAATTTAATAATAAGTTATTAGAAGTAAACCAATATAGTACCTTAGAGAGAGCATTATTTGTACCTGCAAGGTCATTTTCTTGTCTCTTAATCTTAAAAATAAGTGACGTGTCATCTGCAAACAATACTGTCATCTGCAAACAATACTATCTCTGACATATTTTGAACCATGATCGGCAAATCATTTACATATACGAGGAAAAGGAACGGCCCCAAAATAGATCTCTGTGGCACTCCCATCTTAACCTCCGACCCGGATGATTTAGTCCTATTTATGTCAGCTTTTTGAACCCTCCCTTCTAAATATGATCTCATAAGTTTTAAGCTCCTCCCATTCACTCCGTAGTCTTTTAATTTTAAGAGAAGTGTTTTATGGTCTACGCAGTCAAATGCCTTCGACAAGTCACAGAAAACACCTATAGCATCCTTCCGATCCTCCCATGCACTAAATATATGTTTAACTAATGTGACACCAGCATCCGTCGTAGACCGCCCTTGCGTGAAACCGAATTGCTCACTATGAAAAAGTTGATAATTATTAAAGTGTGTAAGTAGTTGACCTAGAACTATTTTCTCGAATATTTTACTCAAAACGGGTAGAACCGAGACTGGTCTGAAATTTGTGGGATCTTGCCTGTCGCCACTTTTAAATAAAGGAACGAGCCTACTATACTTCATTAGGTCAGGGAATGTACCCTCATCTAAACATTTGTTAAAGATTCTGGCCAAATGGGGTGCTAGGACATCGATAACTGAGCTAACTATTATTACTGACATACCCCACAGGTCTTCAGTTTTTTTAAGATTTAGCTTTTTAAACGCTTTATTCACGGTATGAGCTTCAATATAATCAAACGAAAAATCGTGATCGCAGGGAGGGACATTATCTTTCAAAATACTTTCTGCAAGATCAGGAGATGAATCTAAAGGAGCCGTAGTTATAATTGGAACATTTGTAAAGAATTGTTCAAAAGCCGCGGCAACGTCTTCATTTGACGTTATTAATTTATTATCTATCTTAAGCGAGAATTCGGGGTCCGCTGATTTGGATTTACCGGTTTCCTTATTTATTATATTCCAAATGGTTTTAGATTTATTAGACGATTTAAGAATTTTGGCTTTTATATGCTCGCATTTAGCTTTGTGGCAGACGGCCCTAAATAATTTTGAATATAATTTAACATACTGTAGAAAACTAGGGTCATATGTGTATGTCTTTTTCTCATATAGTGAATAAAGTGTGTCCCTACTTTTCCGGATGCCGGCAGTGGCCCATTCACTAAATTCTACCTTATTTCCTTTCGATGATAGCTTTTTCAATTTAAAAACTTTTTCAAAACTATCTGAAACGACCTTAAAGAAATCTCCATAATGGGCATTAGCATTGATGGTTTTATTTTTTTCGGTATGTAAACTACTTTGTAAATCAGTTTTAAATAATTCTAATTTTTTTGTTGTCATGGGCCTGTAAAGTATATCTTGTTCTGATTTTTTAAAATCAGATTCAAAGTGTACAATTTGACCACTGTGGTCTGACTTTAAGCAATTTATTGTAGAATAGTGCGAAAATTCACAGTCACAGTATACATTATCAAGACAGGTGGCTGTGATTTCGGTAATCCTAGTGGGCTCTAAGAAAATATTAACTAAATTAAAAGACTTGAAAATAAGTTTTAATTTAGTATTTAAAGTGGAATCTACCAGCAAGTCGATATTAAAATCTCCACAGACTATAAGGTTCTTGCTACTACTTGAAGCTACATTTAAGACATCCTCTAGTACTGATTCAAATAAACTGTAGTCACTGGCGGGGGGCCTGTATACGCTTACTACAATGTGCTTAGCCAGTTCAACACATGATAGCTCAATAACTTTTTCAACAGAAAGTCTGCAAATATCTTTCCGTTCTTTATATTTTAAACTACTATTTACTATTATTAAGGATCCCCCGTGCAATGCAGACTTTCTATTCAAGCAACTGGCTATTTCTCCATCAGAAACTTAGTACAGGATAATAAATAGACTACCCGTGTCTATTTCTCCTTCGGCAAATCTCCGATATGAGGAAGAAATTGCTATTAGCAATAAGGCCGCCAATTGTATCTTTTCTTTTGTCATTGCTGTTTCTGTAACACTTTTTCCGGTATACAATAAAGAATATTCTTATTTTATTCTATCTTACTTATGGCTTGAATGATCACAATTTAATTGTTTATCAATCTACTTTGTGCCCCCTGAGGCTTGTGTGATTTTATGCTGCTTTTCTTTAGCATGGCCCGCCAATTAGTTGCTAACAATATTTTATGTACAAAACTGACTTGTCTGCAGATTTAGTATATGTGTAGACGGCAAAAGTAGATGATTTAGTTTATGACAATATTTTATTTCAGATAACCTTACTGTTTACCAAAAGGGAATTGGCTGAGATATAAAAGATGCAGGAAATAGAACCGGACGACATGTAAGCTTGGCCACATCTTTTACCTACCACGGGTTTTAGTAGATACAGTCGACAGCCACTCGAGTTTTACATTTTTGTTGCAAAGTCACCATTAACGTAACTGAGAAGTGTGCACGTAAACAAGGCATTTCGCTGTTGTAGATACCAATGGCTTTTCAACTGGAACTACAATAATTTTACAGGTTCCAGAAGACACTAGCTCTGAAATACATGAAAATTCTAAGATCATTCCTACTACCTATCGGAGCCTGGTCTGGCTCCAAATTCGGGGGCACTACTTCGAAGTTCATTACCTTCCAAAGAAGGACTCTTGGCTTTCAGATTATGCCATTTTTTATTGGCTCGGCATTCTATTTAAAGTACAACTTCAACAGTATTAAGTTCATGGCCATTGTCCACATTCTTTTAGGCTGTTGTGTGGGCGCCTTCACCATGGTATGTAATGCATCGATAAATTAATATCTGCTTATAGATAAACTTATATGTAAGGTCTATTAATCGAAGCTAATCGGCTTGGATTAGGACACCTTACATATTGTCAGTTAATCTTATCTAAGGGTAAAGGCAAACCAGCTAATAAGCGTAAAACATGTCTCGCACCATGACATTTGCAGAGCTTCTATGGATAAATGGCGCACGACTGAAAACACTGTTAATTAACACTTGGGCCGATAGGAAAGTTCTCCGACTGCGAATCGGCTGTCCCAAAAATAAACACAGTAAGGGACATTTTTTTTCAAAACCGAGATATTTCTACTATTGGTTACTGGAACCAACTAGTAACCAATAGGGGTATTTCTCAGTTTAAAAAAAAATGTCCCTTACTGTGTTTATTTTTGGGATAGCCGGAATGTTCTTCAGACCATTCTTGAACATGTAATTGAATTAGTAATAAATTTAGAATGCAGTGTGTGTTTGTTACAATTTATGCTATAAGTGAATCGACTCTTGGTCAAGCGTTATCTCTGCAACCTATTTATGTTTTAACACGAAAAAACAATCTTTTGTTGGACGTCTATTTTTCGGTTAATGTGAAGTATGATGAAGTTGATGAGGTGCGAGTGGTGCACGGGCAGGGAGACGGGATGTAAATCAAAGGTCTCTGTGGTAGTACCAGTAGAGTCTCTCGTAGAGTCTGTAACACCCACCACCGGATATAAAAAGGATAAAACCCCGTTAGTAAAGAGAAAAGGTACTATGATGCAAAACACTCTAATGGCCAACTGTGATCGTCTAGTCTAGTGAGAACCCTTCATTGTGAACGTATTAATAACCCAAAAACTTTTAGGATATGAGATCGAGTAATGAGTGCATGTAAGAGATCCGTTAAAATAATAAAAGTAGAACTAAGAACATTCGGTTCAAACCAAATGTTTATTATAAAGGTAAATTTTGGGAAGATTCGAAGAAACTAAAATAGCAATAAAGCAACATTAAATAAGCAGAAGCGAGACAAGATTGGGATAAAAGAGGAAAATTTAAATAAATAAGTTAAGTTTAGAAGACAATAAATTAAAGGTTAAATAAAATAACTTCCATCTAAATAAGATAAGATTATGGTAGCAAAATATTTGAAATAAATAACTACTTGTCATACTACTACACATGTGAGTGTTATAGTATAACGTCCCCTACAAAAAGGCCGGTTAAGGCAGACATTATTAGCCAGCTAAGTAGATAATATTGGATAAGAAGAAGTGAGTACAATACTCAATTATCTACTAGCCGATAGTACTAATTATATCTACCGTGGATGAGGATTGGCCACCACTACGTTATACTGTTAATATATACTTATAAATAATAAAACTATGACTGACTAGAAATAAGAATACAAAGATCCATTATTCCGAGTCTATGCCTTAAGAAAACATACACAATTAACACAAGAATTGGCAAAGAGACGTTCAGCAGTACAATGAGAGTACAATGAATTGGCAGACGAGAGTGAGAGAGAGGTAAATAACCCAATGCACAAAATACGTTGGAATAAGACTTCATCGAAGCTAGATTTTGGGTTCCTTAGTCCATTAATTTAAACTTCTTAAGGCCCCCAAGTGAATTCGCTCTAAATTCACACGTTTGTATACTGAAACTCAATTACCACTAGCTAGTGGAATTAAGCTAAAATAGTAAGTGGAATTAAATGTCTGCAAAGGCTCAGAAAGCTATGACGCAAGCATGACATCGATCATCTCGTATGCCACCGCCGAGCCTTGGTTATTTGACAAAGGCTAGACACACGGATTATCCATAGCATACCTTTGTCACCGTGAGTTTTCCCTTGCACAAATTTATTTCCGCATAAACGTAGTACTGTGGAGGAAAAGGATTAGTAAACTTTTTATTTCGCGAAGGCTACACTAATTACTAAAGCTGAAACCCCTATTTTACGCGGAAAACTTCTAGCTAAATATACAAACGGTTTAGGAATCGAAGGCCGCTTCTAACCTTACACTTTCACTTTCAAATCTCATTCCCTAGCTAAGAAAGTAATTCAGAACCTGAAACTCTGGGTCGCAGTGCCCACAGGTGATGTTAGGTTACAAATCCAAAACCACTCTCCTACTTTCGAAATTTAAATGCAAACGAAACTCCCTATACTCGTAGTAATAAATTCGCAAAAATGGCGAATTTGCCTACGAGCGCAGCAGACGTACCTATTTACTTCTCAATTTTCTATTCCGGAAAAGCCCTGAGTAGTTCCCGAACCCAGCCTTTATACCCTCGCTGCCATTTCCTAATATGGTGCCACTTCGCCCTCTCGCTAAACCAATAACGAAACCCCACCAACTGAAGAATTTTATTCCTTATTGCTATTAGTTTAAGAACTTCAACATAGGTAATTTTTTTTTTGTCAAACTCGTACCACATTACGCCACTATCTTCTCAACCAATTTCAGAATATTAATATTATGCTATTTTAATTAAGTTTCTCTTTATTTATCTCACTATTTCCCGATTGATTTATTTGTCTGCAATCCTTTTATCGATTTATTCAACGCACATTTGAATGACGCGGTGGTGTTTTAGAAAAACTAGTTTCTTTTAATAACAAAGTTTCGTATCTCGTATATAGAACAACATCTCTTTAATTCAATCTATATTCACCTAAAAATACTCTACTTTATCTACAATTGGGATTTGAAACGTTATAATGATTTATTTGTTTGGCGCCAACCGGACGCAAATCACAGTGGCGCCCCCCCACTTAAACGGTTAATATCGTATTAACAAAGAACGTTTACTGATACGCTACTCACTCCCAGATGGAGCTCACTCTAGAGCTTATGCGAAAATATTCGATAATGGGGACTCGCACTAAGAAAAACTTTAATAGAGTAGGAGAGGACACGTCTAAAGACAAACAGACGTGGTATCTCTTTCTTCTGCGACCATACACTCTCTACGATACAAACAGTCAAAAAGTCAATACAATCATGTGGTACTATAACGCGCCATACAAATCGACCTCAGACTATGACGTCACTCCCCAACGTATGAACGCAACGCCTACAATGTATGAAGCGTTTATATTAATATATATGAGTCATCTCGTAAAATAATGTTTCTAAGAAATTCAATGTTTCTAAGAAATTCAATTCAGAATTCAATGAAAAAACTAAATTCTAAGTTTTTAAGTAGAAATGAGGTCCTTGAGAAGCATGTCTGGTGCCACTCTGAATGTCCGGACACGCATCCGTGTGACTAGAGAACGTTGTGGACTGAAAGAGGATGCAGTGACTAGAATTGAGAAAGGAATTTTGAGTTCGTTTGGACATGTGGAGAGGATAAAGAAAGAAAGACTGACGAAACAAATTTATCGAGCAAATGTGGGTGGAAGGGCCGGTAAGGGACGACCCCGATGGACATACCTTGACCAAATAGGGGATGTATTAGCACAGGGCAAGATAAAAGCACCCAAAACCGGCGCGCGCGCAAGCAACGACCAACGAATGTTGAGGAAGCGAAAGCGATCCGTCAGGATCGTAACAATTGGCAATCCCCAGCCTCCGCCTACCCCTCCAGGACACAGGCGTGAGTCTATGTTGTTATGTTAAATTTTTATATGATTCAAGTTCCCCAACCGAGCTTTTCGGATCCAGTTTTTTTTTGTTTTGTTTTAGAGAATGAAAGAAGGCGTCATCTATGAACAAAGTGATGAACTGCCATGTACTGTAATAGGTTTAGGTGAAAAACTTTCTTCAATCCATAATTTATTAGTTGTGCTGAGAGATGTCAATGTAATTAATCTCGATTATCGTAAACCATCCCTAAAACAAGTTGCATAATTTAACTGACAACGCAATATTTCACAAGAACTGTTTAAATGTTTACAATTGCTACAAAACAAAAGCTTTTCTGATGCCGTTTTTTTTTGTTTTGTTTTAGAGAATGAATTCAGACCCACGCGTTTAGACCGGTAGCGTCACCTATGAACAACGCGATGAACTGTCAAGTATTCTAATAGGTTTTAGGTGACAACCTTTCTTCAATCTATAATTTATTAGTTGTGCTATGTCGCAAGATAGATGCCGTTGTAATTAATCTCAATTATCGTAAAAATTTAATGTAGAAAAGACAACGCAATATTTCACAAGATCTGTTTAAATGTTTACAAATGATACAAACAAAATATACCTAGCTTTATTTTATGTTGGGGAACCAAATACGTTTTAGCACTTTATGCGATTGTATAATACGCTCTTTAAATGTTTCACAATCCCTATATAAGTATACGATTATCATTTCTCGGTTTCTTTTAGCTTCCATTCTTAATCTTCTCGTGCAGAACACAATTGCACTTGTACGGAGCTTGGTCCGTCACAAGTCTGAGCCGTTAGAGATGCATGTGTCTTTATACAATTCGGTTATTTGCTTACTCAGCGCTATGCGCTTCAGTTCGTCATTTACTATGCTACCATACTACACCGCCCCTTTAAAGACCCTTCACCCTCGGAGTGGTGAGAAAAATAATTTGACTTACAAAATTAGTTTTAAACATAAATAAGTAAGCTAGTATTTGGTGAGTGGCAAAAGCGGAATCATGAAAGCGATTCACTGCACAGTGACACAGTTATTGAATGTTATTGAACCCGAAACTGTTGACAATATAAAAAGCATGATACATTACTGTGATCTGAAGACAGTTAGAATTTAATTGTGGCCTAGATAATACCAAACTTAGAACAAATTTTAGATACATTTTGGTAAAATATTCTGAATAATAGGTAATACAGGACAATAATAATTCAGAATATTTGAACATTGAACTCAGAACTGATGGCAATGCATGAATCGTATTGCGATACAACTTATTAGTTAAGAATTGTGGAATAAAAATTATGACCTATATAATTACTAAGTGTAAGTATGGACTTGAAATTTAAATATATAAAGATTCTACATTTTTGATACTACATTTTCTTTATACATTTGCTACATATATTTGACAATATGGAAAATCTCTTGTTCCACTTTCTTGATAGTTTTTGAGTCTTTAATTTTGTGATTTAGGAAATGTTATAAGACACTTAGTTAAAGTTTACTTCACACATAAACAAAATGGTAAAAAAGCAGCAAAGATGCTAGGTTTTTTTAAAGCGCCACATTAAATGTTTTGAAACAATCCAAAGCAGGATAATGTTATACCATGCCCTGGTGCATAGCCACTGGAATAAGCGAGTACAGTAAACTTTTTGTTAATTTTAAACTTTAGTTGCTAATATGTTGGCTGTTTACAAATTTCAATTTTGATCTCTGCAAATGTTGTGGATGCCTCTAACTGGGATGCATCCCAGTTTAGACATGGATTTTGTTACTAGTGTTTTGCTTAATATGCAGTCTGTTGGCGTTCCTAAACAAATAAATAAAAAGAAAAATTCTCAACAATTCGTCACCTGAACGAAAACGTACAGGAATACCATAGCTTTGCTTTGTCATTCGTGAAATGACCGTTGTTGGCGTAACTAGGATTATTTATTTTGATTTATAAGCATTAGTCTAATAGTTAAGCCTACAAGCTTTAATTAGTGCTTTTTGTGCTTACCAACTTTCTGAGATTCAATTTTGTATCTTTTAATTCTGAAGCAACTGCTTCAGATAATTATATAATTTACCTACCTATCTATTTCAATGCCAAGATTTGTGTTTGATCATTATTTCAGGGACGAATTGTATTTATTAATATAAATATAAAAGGCTACAGGAGCAATATAAGAGAGTTTGTAAAATTTCATTTAGTCCACCATAAGCACAAGGGTGGACACTATGCAGAGGTAAGATCATCGTATCACTACTTTAGACACCACGCACTGTTTTTGCACTGCAGGAAGATCAAACAGCATTATTTGTAACCCTGTAAAAAAATTAAGGAAACGATTTGTTCATGCCTAGATGAACATTTAATTATGTAAAGCCATTCTTTTTAAGAACTCACAATTGCTATTAGACCGGTTAAATGTATAACCAAAGCCATGTCAATTAAAAAATGTACTGTCAACAGGTAAACGAGATGACTGACAAAGCATCGTACTACGTTGCGCTTTTTCAAGTATTCTTGATGTTTTCCGGTCCGATACTCTTCAATTTCATACCAATTTACAAAGACTACCAGCTGGGATTATTCGATGATCCGCGGCCTGCCAACCAGACTTTCGACTACGGAGTATTATTTGCCTTCCCAGGATTTCGTCAAGACGATCACTTCTTCATTTCAAATGTGGTCAACTTTTACATATCCTTCATGTGTACCTTTTTGATGTGCGCACTTGATCTGCTGCTGATATTTATGGTGTTCCAAATCATCGGGCATATAAAAACTCTAATGTTGGATTTGGAAAATATGAAGAGGCCGGAATTAGTAATTGATGTAACGAGTGACTTTGGAATTGCAGTGACGAATGCTGGTGATGGTAGAGCACTGGTGGAAAGATATAATAAGGAGGAGAACGAGGCAGTGCGGCTGCAATTGACGGAAATTATCAATCATCATCGAGACATCATTAGGTCAGGCTAATCGCATAATTTCTAGGAGAAATTCAAAATAATTATGGCGTTTAAAGTTCTATCCAAACCAAAGTGCAAAACAAGCCTATCCCCGGAAATGGGCTAAATAAGAATCCTCCTTAGATTAAAAATCTTTTTAACCATCTTCAGAAAAGGAGGAGGTTATGAATTAGACGCGTATATATTTTTTTTTGCTATGTTTTCGCATGACTCCGTCAAATTTTAACCGATTTCGACAATTCTTTTGTTGTTCGAACATATATAACGTCACATTGGTCCCATATTAATTTGGTGAAGGTCTGATGAAGACTTTCAGAGATGGAGAACGGACCTTTTCAATGGACAGCAGTAAATAAGGCCTAATGGGGCACATCCTTTAGTAATATCCGTATGTTTCATAAAGTAGCGTAAAAGTAGTCCCAAGGTAATTTGGTGATGTTCTTCAATAAATGGGCATATTCGATCCGTACTGATGATATCTCTGGTGAAACTTGGTGACCAAGGTGGGGGGTGAGGAATTAGTTACACTGATAATGTGTTTTTTATGTATTACAGTTTCGCTGACAGCATATCAACCTTCTATGGGCCTATGCTGGCTTGGAACTATCTAATACACACAGTCATGGGCTGTATTCTGCTCTGGGTGTGCACTCAGAATGTAAGACTTATTCTAACTTACACTTATCTAATTAAGTATAATCCTAATTCTAGGATAAGTAGTGTTATCTGTCTCTATAAGTATCATATCCGTGCATTCATGTATATTGTCCTCCATGTTAGCATACTATAATATTATTTAATTCCTCCTTTCGTAGATATTTATCATAACTTGTTTATATATGTTTCATATAAGTTAATAATTATGTAAAAATTGTTTTTGTATTGTTATCTCTAGAAAGATACGGATTGTAAAAAAATTTGTTTTAAATATATATAAACAGCACCGTCTACGAAACACTGACTAAAGGTAAACTTTTACATAATTGTGATTGTACAATCTTCTGAAACAAATAGATTCAAAACTAGTAAAAAACTATTTTTGTCAGTAATTTCTTAAATAAATTGTAGGAATGAAAGAAAATATCAACGTCAGTGATATACCTACTCATTGTAAAAATATGCAATGGGGTACGTAAAAAGTATGTTTATAACGAAAGGACGATCGAGGAATTATAACGAAGATTTCTTTATTTATTATTTTGTAGAGGAAAAGAATATAAATAATTTTATCTGTTCTCTAGAGAAGATAGGTCATGTCGCTCTGCAGCTGTTTTGTAATTTGTGAAATAATAACCTGGACGCTACTTTAAAGATTTAAAAAATGTGTTTTTTATCTTTCTATTTATAATGTTGATGAAAGAAGGCTTCGCTATGACAACATTGATTATTATTGAATGAAAATTAATATAGGTACTCGCCTATGTATCAATGCGAATATTTTTTCCCAAACGAAACATCTAGAAAACAACGGATTAGGAGATATCAAAGGAATCGTGAAGATTCCTTTGGACTATGCCCGAATCACCATTGCGGTACAATCCATTTCTCTCTGGCGCTTATGTCTGCCATCAAGCACTATTGCTCCCTGTACAGAGTGGAAATGGACTGTATTGGGCATCAGCACTTTATAAAGACATTCAACGTTTTTTCTGCTCCAAAGAAAACTACGTTAGCACTATGCGTTAGCATTTCGTATTTAGATGGTCATGACGCATTAAATATATCATCATCATCAGCCATTTGACGCCCACTGGCAGGACATAGGCCTCCCTCGTGGTTTTCATAACCATGAGGGGTTTTACCATAATCGCCACGCTTGGGTTAGCGATCGCAGTATGCGATTGGAATCTCAGGAAGACGCTGCTGCCCGTCTCCTGGTAATTGGTTTCCTTAGTCGCCTTCTACAACATCTACGGAAGGAAATCCGGCGCCACACGGAACGGATTAAATATATACCGACTCAGATTTCTTCTGTTTGCGCATATTTATAATCATATAATATACAATTAGCACTTGATTTAATTCTATCAAATTTTATTGGCAAAAACAGGAATTTTCGGCTAAATTCGAAGTAAAGTATAAATTGAATATAATAAAAAAATATTTTTGCTACTTGGCACATGCAAATCGGTATGAACAATTCGAATCCGTTTGCTCGAAACTACTACATATGACGAGCACACATATTGACAGATGGGCGGACGTCCATCCGTCCGTCTGTCTGTCTGTCTTTCTATGCTCACACGTGTTAGCGTCCCGTTAGGTCTCGTCGGTAACGGAACACCAAATTTTGTTTCCTTTCAGGATCCTGAAGCTTTGGCACGTTTTGGGGTTCTCGCTTTGGCCATCTTCGGCCAATTAGTTGAAATATCAGTGATTTTTGAATTCGTCGGATACATGGCAAGTGGCTTGTTACATTCACTGTGTTCATAAATTTGTACCTACACTTTAAAGGACACACGTTTTAACATCCTCAGGCCTGAGCTTGAAAATAACAAGGGTTTTCTATTGTTACCATTTTCAAGGTCCGGACTGAGGAGGTTAAGGTGGACACAGAAATTGTTACATTAAGGAAATAAATAACAATATACTCGTATGTCACAAAGCGGTGGTAGCGGAGCGGTACAACGCGGGCCTCACATTCGGTTGGTTGTGGACTCGAATCTCGACAAGTATCAATGTCTTTGTTTTCTAAGTTACGTACATTTGTGAAGCACTACCACTTTGAAGGAACACATCGTAAGGAAACCTGAGTGTCCGAGGTGTTCACGTACCTCAGAGTTTGAAATTGCCAATCTGCGGTCCGCAGGCGTGGTTATTAAGCCCATACTCTCTGTCTCTAAGAGAAGGCTTGTGCACTGCAGTGGAACATATGTAGGCTACATAAACAATAAACGAAACATCTCATGTATACATATTATAATAAATTTGAAAATTTTGTCTCTGTCTAATATATGTCTGTCTCACTCTGCTTCTTTGTGCGCGCATCACGCTAAAACCACTAAATGAGATCAAGTAAAACTCACCATGATTATAGCTTAGATTCCCGTGTAACATTTGGGCTACACGGAGTATAAAATTACCATAAGCTGTGAGGTTACCACAATGACGCATACATTTAACCTGGTTATGAATAACCAGTCAGTGTACGCACTACCCGTCGGAAATATCTATATCCGTCACCATCGGAATTGCCATATTGCGATGTGCCTAGATAATTCCGCCGGGTTACACAGTGTGCCAAATTGTGTCTCTTTTAGTAAGTGTCTTAATTGTTTTAAAATAATTATAAAAATTACTACTAATGTAATGTAAGTAATATTGTACTGCACATATATAAAGGTGATAAAAGAACTGAATTAACTATAAAATTTGTTATTTAGAATAGAAGTGTCAGACCAGAAGTAAGAAATCCATACGTATAACCAACATAAGACAGGGGAAAAAAGGAGGTTGGTCGTCAACAAAAATAATAGTTTAATAATTTCGCACATCAAGAAGGAAGGAAATGGAGTGACGCTATTCTTAATCCGGTGCCACACGGATTGTTACTTAGTTGTAGATTTTACGTAGGTAGTTAGTAATGATGATTTGATTTGATTTACCACTCACCTTAATCGAGGATTAGACGATACACAGATCGATTGAAATTGAAACAAAATAAAATAAGATAAGAATATTCTTTATTGCTCACAAGAAACAGGAGACATAAAATATGGAAGTTGCAATAATCTGACAAGAAACCTGTCCAGAACTTCAGAGGCACTCCACAGGCGCGCCTTTGGTAAAATAAACCGTTGGAGATCGCTAGGGCTACAACCGTGCGTTCAGTGTGGAGATATGTCGAGACCCCGGCTATGACAGCTCAAAAAAAACGTGGAACATTTAGGAGTTCGGTATGCTACGAAGAATTCCACGAGAGGGCGCTTTAGACGCGTTGTCGGCGGGCGGCCATTGTGACTCTAGAATAAACAAAAGAAATTCAAACTTCTGTGCCTACATTTTTTTCTTTCGAGTGATCTTTTATCGTGAATCAGGTTTCCTTTGGATTTCGACGTGGAGTTTTCAATGTGATCTTGCTTTCATTAATGGATTTTGATTTTTCTGCTGCTTCTTCTTTTGGACATTTCTAAATGTTTTTCACCGTGTGCTGCATTCCGTCTTGTCTCTCGGTAAAGTACAATAAATACTAAGTTGTCGAATTGTCGTAATAAGCTTATTTTAGCCCCTGCAATTCGCCTTGGTTCGTTGGTTACATGGTTTTAGCTTTAGTTATCAATATACCAAATACATCAACATAAATACCTATAATACACACTATCTAATATATTATAAGAATATCGTGTCACAGTATTTATTATCGAACTGCTCCAAAACGGCTTCACCGAATTTAATGAAATTTTTTGAGTATATTTGGTAGGTCTGAGAATAGGTCATAGGCTAATTACTATGGCAAAATAACGTTTGCCGGGTCGGCTAGTTACAGAATAATTTCATAATAGAATAGTTTTGGTTGTCTAACCTGCAATAAGTATATTTTATTGCTGACTCGTCAAACGATGTTTTGCCATATTAACTAGCCTACGACCTATTCTCAGACCTACCAAATGTACACCAAATAAATCATAAAAATCGGTGAAGGCGTATCGGAGGAGTTCGATAACAAACACTGTGACACGAGATTTTTATATCTATCTATCTATACAGCCTATAAAGACACCCACTGGTAGGCATATAGGCCTCTTCACCATCACGTGCCCTGCTAATCTTTCCCATTGCTCTCCTGTCATCAACCCATCGGGTAGGAGGCCTACCCATCGAACGACGGCCTTCTGCCTTCGTCCACCGTCCGTCTTCTCATCTAGCTAGATGTCCCGCCCATCACCACTTAGGGCGCTTACACCCCGGCGACACGTGTACCAACTGCAGCCGTCGACACTGCAGTGCCGACGGCAGTCGCCGGCATGTCAGCGTCGAATATCCGCGTCGCCGCGTCGTCGACGCCTGATGTCAACAAGTGTCAACGGCTACAGTTGGCATACGTAGCATACGTATATTTGATTTATTTTAGGTCAAGACTGGGGATTTTGGCACATCAACCAGTCACGAGGTTTTTCTTCACCGTTGGCGGGCAGTACCTACATATTGTGTACTTCATTATCTCTTTCAGAGCGAGAAGCTAATAGACTCTATTTACTGCTCGCCGTGGGATTGCATGGACGTGCGCAACCAAAGGACTGTGTGCTACATGCTGCATAAAATGCAGACTCCAATCCAGGTGACAGCTATGGGGATGATTCCCGTCGGTGTACAAACCATGCTTACGGTACGTTTTAGCTGTTCAATTCAATTCAAATATTTTTATTCATTGTAAAAACAGAATGTTTACTTAATGAACGTCAAAGTTGTTAGTTTCACAATTAATGGATTATGTGGAGAAGAAGCTAACAAAGAAACTCCACATTTATTCTTTTGAAAACACGTTTTAACTTAATTAACAGAGTTTTCAACTTAAAATATTAGTCATGAATGTGTTGAACACTAGTCACAATCGTCCTTTCTTCGTCGTCCTTCGTCCTTTCTCTTTAATCTACTGTTTAATGCCAAACATCTTTGTCTTCTAAATAATCCTTGATGTTATAGTAAGCCTTTTTGCACAAAATGTGCTTAACACTTTTTTTAAATAGCGTTGGAGGTAACTCTAATATATCTTGAGGAATTTTGTTGTAGAACCTTATACAGTGCCCCATAAAGGATGTGTTAACTTTTGCAAGTCTAAATAGTGGAAATGACAATTTATTAAATGTTTATTTCTAGTATTAACATTATGGTGCCCACCAACATTTTCGAAGTCTTTGATATTTTTTCTAACGTACATAATATTTTCATAAATGTATTGACATGCAACTGTTAAGATGTTGGTTTCTTTGAAGAAATCTCTTAGCGAATCCCTACTACCTAACTTGTAAATAAATCGGATGGCTCTCTTCTGCAAGATGAAGATAGTCTCAATGTCTGCTGCCCGGCCCCATAGTAGTATACCGTAGGACATAATACTATGGAAGTAACTAAAATAAACAAGCCTAGCAGTTGCAACGTCAGTGAGTTCCCTAATTCTTTTTACTGCATATGCTGCAGAGCTAAGTCTGTGTGCTAATTTTACAATATGTGGACCCCATTGTAGTTTTGCATCGATTGTGATGCCCAGAAATACAGTATCATCTACAAATTTTAGTTTTTCATGTCCAATTACTATGTTGTTCTCAACTACTCGTACGTTAGGTAAGGAAAACTTTATACATTTTATCTTTTTAGAATTTAGCAGCAGATTATTTGCTGTGAATCAATCTAGTACTTACGAGAGAGCATTATTTGCATCGTCAAGATTATTTTCTTGTCTCCTTATTTTAAAAATAAGTGACGTGTCATCAGCAAATAACACTATCTCAGACATTTTTTTACCATAAACGGTAAATCATTTATATAGACTAGGAAAAGGAGCGGCCCTAAGATAGATCTCTGGGGGACTCCTATTTTTACAATTTAACCCGAGGATTTACGTCTGCTTTTTGGACCCTTCCTTTTAAATACGATCTTAAAAGATCTAAACCTGCACCCTTTATTCCGTAGTGTTTTAACTTTAGGAGTAGCGTTTCGTGGTCTACACAATCAAATGCTTTTGATAAATCACAAAATATGCCTACTGCATCCTTGCGATCCTCCCACGCGCTGAAAATATGAAAATAACATAACTCCGGCGTCTGTTGTATTCCGCCCTTTAGTAAAACCAAATTGCTGGCTATGAAAGAGTTGGTAATTATTGAAATGCGTAAGTAATTGATCTAAGATGATCTTCTCAAATATTTTACTTAATACTGGTAGTACTGAGACGGGCCTAAAATTGGTTGAATCGTGTTTATCACCGCTTTTAAATAAGGGTACTAGTCTACTATATTTCATGAGGTCCGGAAATACTCCCTCATCTACACATTTATTGAAATTTTTGCTAACAGCAAAGCTAGGACATGGATCTTTGAACTAACAATTTTTACTGACATACCCCACAAGTCCTCGGTTTTTTTAAGATTCAATAATTTAAATTTTTTAAGACCGTTATGGGGCTCAATGTAATTAAATGAGAAATCGTGTTCGCACGAGGAGACATGGTCTTTTAGTAATGTTGCTGCACAATCAGGTGACGAGTCTAACGGAGCTGTAGTCACGATTGGAACATTAGTGAAGAACTGTTCAAATGCTGCAGCGATATCTTCATTTGTCGTTATTATTTTGTCATCAATCTTAAGCGAAATATCTCGGTCTCCTAATTTTGTTTTACCCGTTTCTCTATTTATTATTGTCCAAATTGTTTTAATTTTATTCGGTGACTGTAAGATTTTATTCTTTATATGATCGCATTCAGCCTTATGGCAGACGGCCTTAAATAATTTGGAATATTTTTTGACGTGCTGTATGAATTTGGTGTCATATGTATAAGTCTTTTTGTCATACAGTTAATAAAGTGTGTCTCTACTTTTCCGGATACCCGAGGTTGCCCATTCACTAAATCCTACTTTATTCTCATTATTTGTTAGCTGCCGCAATTTAAAAACTTTTTTAAAGCTACCCGACACGACTTTGAGAAAGTCTACATAATGAGCATTAGCATTTTGGTAATTTTCTTGAGTTTTTATGCTACTTTCAAGGTCTACTTTAAATGACTCTAATTTTTTACTTGTTACGGGCCGGCAGAGGATAACCTGTTCTGCGTTTTTTCTATCTATTTCAAAATGAACAATTTGACCACTGTGGTCTGACTTCAAACAATTTACTTTAGAATTATCTGAAAAGTCGCAATCGCAGTAAACATTATCTATGCAGGTGGCAGTAGTTTCGGTTATTCTAGAAGGCTCCAAGAAAATATTTACTAAATTAAACGACTTGAAAATTATTGTCAATTTGGTATTTAAAGCCGAGTCTACCAATAAATTGATATTGAAGTCACCACAGACTATAACTTTCTTATTACTGCTAGGTTTACAGCCAAAACAACTAGACAAGACTACTACTAACTTGACACCATTCTTTCCTGTGAAAGAACTGCATAAATTCTCTTTTTAAGATGAAAACTGTCAGCTGTTCCATACTATGCTTACCACCAGATTAATATTTTGTAATAATAATATTAAAATTAATATCGAATTTAGGCTACCGCTAGCCGTCAGCACGCTAACCACGCGTCACCCGCGAGCTGCAAGCTCGCCGTATGCGCGCCGGCTGCAGGGTGCAAGCTTGCTGATTGAGCTCGCCTAGAAAGGCTAGGACTAGGACTACCTGGCGGCGCGCTTCTCAGCGCGCTTGAAGCGCGCCGGTTGCTAGTGAAGCTGTATGGTAGCGGCAAGCGCGCTGAGTGCCGCCGTTGGCTTTTTGATAGTGACATTATGAAACATACTATTTAATGCTCTTTGAATGAAAAGTTAATTGCTGGGTTGGAACCATGCCGTTACGGTGCCGCTATAATGTGCCTTAAGAGTTACAAATGGCATACAGGAGAGTCAGCCTAGCAGCTAATATTCTTGTCTAGTTGTGTTAGTTGATGAGTTGGTAATATTTACTTAAAACTTGCTTTATTATTTGTTGCAGATACTCAAAACATCCATAACGTATTTAGCTATGCTACGATCACTGAGTGAATAATATTTTCCTTTATTAACAAGGCACACAGAGTATGTAGGTAGATACACAGAGTACACAGTAATATCCACCTTTATGAATACACAATACTTAGATGTATTTACACATAACACCAATGAATCATCCATGCAAGGTTACCTAAAAACGCGCCATGTCTGAAAGCCGTTACGGGTTTGTCATTTACTACAAATTCTGTTTAAGTTTTTTTTGTTTTTTGGGTTCCGTAACTCAAAAGGACTAAAACGGAACCCTTCTCCGTCCGTCCGCCCGTCTGCTTATCAAGACCCTTTACCTCGGAAACGCGTGTAGGTATCGAGTTGAATTTAAAAACAGCTTGAATTAATTTTTAAAGGACATTGAGCGTTAGAGAGCTATGATACGTACGATACGAAACGATAATTTCGTTTTCAATTGAAATTATCTACTTAATACTATTTTAATTGAATAATATTTTCCACGTGTTTGTCCTTAAGGGGATCCGTGGAGTTAACTAGCACTGCCAATAAAAAAAAACTCATCTGCTTTTACAGATCGTTTCTGTAAAATGTGTTTTTTGGACTAACGACCGAGAGCCTAGGATGACGGACCAGCCCCTCTATTTTCAACATTATTGCGTCCAAGTTGCGTCATAATTAAATGCAATAAGTCAGAAATACCGACTTAGTAAATTATTCAGTTAATAATGCTATATAGCCCAATTTTTTTGCCTTAGGCTCTCAGCCACAGGACTTAAAAATTGACGTGCTTGAGAGAATAGTCACGGAGCCCCTTAATAATTTTCTCAAGTATCCTTATTGGTCTAGTCTAATTTCAATACTGCACAGAACAAAACTTTTAAATGTCACATTTTTGTAATTACTTCTCAGGAAGTCTAGTAAAGTTTTGTTTGTATTTGGTTGAATTATAATAATATTTACTAACAGAATTAATTGTACTTTTACGATATGATAAGCTAACATTTATTGTGATTTCTTGTTGTTAGTAAGATGTCTTAATAAATAATAAAAAATCAACTGTTTTCAGTGTTTTGTATTATTATTTGTAAAAACCAAAAAAGTACCCGAAACCGGTGTGCGTACATGCAACGACTACTGAATGTTGATGAAGCGACAAAGATATACGACTGGCTAGCGTGTATATAGGCTCTCTACTTAATACTTAATAGTTCTCTCAGAGAGAGAGAGGCTTAAGGGACTCCATAGAGTAACACTAGCGCCACCAATTAAAAAATATCATATTTTCTTTTACAGCTCATTTTTGCAAGAACTATCTGCACAATCTGTCAATCATGTTATGAGTGATTTTTAAGACCCACGGCCGTGAACCTAAGGCAAAAAACCTAGGACTAAATAGCATTAACGTGAAAAACGGCCGTTTTGGTATAAATGCTATCTAGTCGGTCCACGTCTGTGATCCTAGGTTCTCGGTCGTTCTTTGTTACTTTTTGCAAAAATGATCTATAAAAAAGGCTATGTTTTTTCCCTTGGCAGCGCTAGTGTTACTCTATTGGAGCCCCTTAATCACCAAGCGTGCCCACCGCGGATTGGCAATTTCAAGTGGGCGCGTCAATCAAACACCAGAGTGCGTTATAAACTAGTCTTTATAGCACATATGGTGCTACATTACCGCACTAGTGCGATAATGAGCACTTTACGTGCCTATGTCGAAACTTCAAAGGGCCATATGTACTATAAAACGTTGTACGATACACGTGCGAATAGGTAATCCGCAACTCGTGTCGATATAAAACACTCCCTTCGGTCGTGTTTTAATTTATCGCCACTCGTTGCGAATTTCCTACTTTTCGCACTAGTATCGTAATGTACTAATATTTCTAAAGGCATGCCGTGCGCGATACATAGCAATATCTGACATCTTCTTTCCACAAAATAAAAAAATATGCGTACATTTCATACATTTCAAATTAAGTATATTATAGTACATTATGATACAAGTGTGGTATGTTGGTCATTACACTCGAGTCGGTTTTTAAGCCTGAGCCGAAGGCGAAGGCTTAATGGAGACGAGAAGTGTAATGACCAATGCTCACGTGTTTCATACGACGTTTTTCAACACACTTGCGAGGAAAAGTAAATAAAAGTTCACATTTATTTAAACTTAACAAACAGAAACCCATTTAAAAGATGGCGGCCGTAATTTTATTTTTTCGCGCGCTCAGCGCTGCATGCGCGCGCAAGTCTGAGATAAGGGCACCGGCAAAGTAGCTAATCAGCCACATATTTATATTAAATGGAATTGGGTATTTATAGGTAAAAATACACCGTCAAAATATAAATACCAACAAGCTAACAAGCAGTTTCATGAAATTCTTTAATTATTTATCACATTTTGAATTGAATTTTATATTTACGCAAATAACTACTTAGATGTTTTCGAAACATTAATACTTCTTGCTAATATTTAAAAAGATATGTAATGAAAAGGCACTAGTGCGATAATGTAATGTAAAAGGCACGGCATGGGTAATATTCTGCATTATCAGTGTAAATACGCTGTAATAAGACCTACTTTACGAGCAGGTGTGTTGAAAAATATATTATTATATAACAAACCTTTGCAATCTATTTATAATAAGGAATTTAGATTTATTATTAAATTAGTTTTATGTATTCAATTTACTTCACATTTTCTTTTATAAAAATTACAAAACTCTTTTATTAGGTATTTGTATACAAATTTATTTTAAGTATTTGTATTATATTACTATTCCATGCAGCTTAGATAAATAGTTTGCCATGCAGTATAATTATGTTTTTTTTTTAAATACAAATTAAACATTATTTTAATTTTCTACATTGATATTACGTAAGTATAATGTTTACTCTATTATGTGTGACCTTGATGCTGAGATCAATAGCAGGGTCGGTGCCGCAGCTGCAGCATTCGGCAAGCTATGTTCCAAGGTCTTCTACTCTCATGACCTTAAGTTGGCCACTGAGATATCGACATATATGGCAATCGTGCTGCCAAACCTCTTATACTCCTCTGAGACGTGGTGTGTATACCGCCGCCACATTCGCACTCTGGATCGCTTCCACCTTAAATGCCTCCGCACCATCATGAAGATCAGATGGTCTGATAGAGTGCGAAATACAGAAGTTCTGCGACGAGCCAATGTTGGTGGCATTGAGGCCTATTTAATGCGTCGACAGCTTCGGTGGTGCGGTCACGTATGTCCGTATGGCGGAGGAAAGAGTGGCGAAGCGCATCTTCTATTCTGAACTAGAGGAGGGCAAGCGGAATCATGGCGGTCCCTTCCTCCGGTACAAGGATGTCCAAAAGCGACACATAGAGAGATGCAAAATAGAGCCCTCCCGCTGGGAACGTTTGGCAGCACAGCGGCCAGAATGGCGCAGGATGGTGAACAGTCAAGTACGCGAGTTTGAGGTTAAGCGTAAAGCTGACCTGGATACCAAACGCGACCAGTTAAAGGCTCGCCCACCTGCTGCCATAATATATAATTATGAGAACGGCATTCTCACGTGCCCTCAGTGTGCATGGAGTTTCGCCGTGAAGATAGGCTACATAAGCCATCTTCGAGCACACCAGCGCCTCATCACTGATTAGGGGTCAAAGTGGTCGCCATGGCCGAAACCGGTCGGAACAATCATCATCATCATCATCATGTATGTTCAGCGATCGCCATAACCCCACCTATCCGGAGGCCTCACTGTCCTGCCAAACCGTGTTACATAATGATTAGTGTTGTTGTTCAATTCATTTGCATTATTGTGATTGTTTTGAGGATTTGAAATTGGCTCGATTAGGGGTGTAGATCGTGAATTTGTTTGTACACAGTCGTAGGTAAAATCGTAATCCCTTTGTGAGTTATGTCGAAAGATAGAATCTTTTATAATATGACGCCGATTGCGAACAATGTGTCTACCACTCGGCAACCTAATCTGATAAGATCTTTCGTTCAATCTGTTTACAATCTCGCCTGATCTCCACCTCCTAGTAGGCAAGTCCAATACCCTGACTTTTTGACCAACCGTCAAGTCCGACAAGGTCACTGTATTTCGATTGAAATGATATTTCTGTTTATGTTGTCGCTCTATCAACGCATTTTGCACATTCTTTTGCACCCTTGGTTGTAATAAGTTTGGTCTTATTGGAATTATTGTTCTAAATTTTCTACTCTGTAAAATTTCTGCCGGAGACGCTAAGTTTTGTGACAGCGGCGTATTTAGGTACTCCAGTATAGCTAGTCTATAGTCTTCCGAGGTTTTCTTTATTATGTTTTTGACTGTTTGTACCGTGCGTTCAATTTGGCCATTTGATTGTGGGTAATGCGGTGATGACGTCGCATGTTCAAAACACCACTGAGTAGCAAATTCTTTAAATTTGCTCGATGAGAATTGCGGTCCGCAATCAGACATCACGATCTGCGGAATCCCTTGTCTCATAAATATGCCTTTCATGCAATCTATGACGTACTCAGACGTTGTACTAATCAATTCTACTATTTCTATAAACTTGCTAAAATAATCAACTCCAACTTTTATCCACGGCATTCTAGGTACTTCGTGTGGTATTAGTTTTTGTTTTGAATTTTGTTTCCTAAACGACAAACATATTTGACAGTTACCTATTAAATTCTGTAAATCATTGTTCACGTTTGGCCAAAATATAACTTCCCTTGCACGTAGTTTACACTTTTCCAAGCCAAGGTGACCCATGTGAATTTTTCGTAAGATTTCTTTTCTCATTACTTTAGGTATCACTATCGTATCACCCTTCCAAATTAACCCATAAGCCACGGTTAATTCTTCTTTATAATTCCAGTATGGTTGCACTAATGGATCTATATCTTGTTTCCTACTTGGCCAGCCCTTCAAGATATATTTACGGAGCTGAGTTAATTCCTCATCTGATTCTGTTTGTTTCTGAAGTTCTATAAGCTGCAAGTCGGTATAACCCTGCGAAGCATTCACAGCTATCTCTCTCACTACTGCACATACTTCTTCGCGCTCGCTACTTAATTCGGTCGTGTTATCACACTTAGTAGAAACCGGTTAATAAGCCTTAGACAGCGCATCTGCCACAAATAAGTGCTTTCCAGGCTTGTAAATAAGGTTGAAAGTGTACCTCTGCAGTCTCAGTAACATCCGTTGTAGCCGAGATGGTGCATCTACAATAGGTTTTTTAATAATTGTTATTAGCGGTTTATGATCACTCTCTATAGTTATGTCTATCCGGCCGTATATATATGCATAAAACCTCTCACAAGCAAAGACACACGCATATAGTTCTTTTTCAATTTGCGCATACCTTTGTTCAGTTTTTGTTAAAGCCTTTGACGCATAACATACAGGGTGTCCGTCCTGCATCAAACAAGCCCCGAGACCACTTTTACTCGCGTCTACAGATATCACAATTGGTTTAGTCATACTATAGTATTGCAATATAGGACGTTGAGACAGACATTGTTTTAATTCATTGAAACATTTCATATGTTTATCATTCCAGTGCCATTCAATACTTTTAGTTAAAAGCTCTCGTAACGGCAAAGTTTTATCGGAAAGGTTTGGCACAAAACTACCCACGTACGTTACCAAACCCAAAAACCGTTCCACGTCCTTAACGTTTTTTGGAGTTGGCATGTTTATAATTGCCGATATATGAGAGTCATCTGGACGCAAACCATTTTTAGTTATCCTATGGCCTAGGTATTTGATCTCTTATAACCTAAACTTGCATTTTCTCATGTTTAGCTTTAAATTTATTTTTCTGCAACGCTCTAATACCATTCTCAATCTTTCATCGTGTTCTTCCTTATCTTTTCCGTATATTAACAAATCATCAATGTACATGCATACACCTGGTAAATCGTCGAAGTTTTGAAATATTTTTTTGTGAAATGCCTCACTGGCGGAACAAATTCCGTATGGCATTCGTAGGAATTTATATCTACCAAACGGCGTATTAAAAGTGCAAAGATCTGTACAACTCTCACTCAATGCTACCTGCCAAAAGCCTGATGTTGCATCTAGAGTGCTGAATTGTTTAGCATCGGAGAGGTTACTAACTATATCGTCAAGCGTCGGCAACCTAAAGTGCTCTCTTTTAATAGCCATATTAAGTTCTTTCGGATCCAAACATATGCGTAAGTCGCCATCAGCCTTTCTCGCTATTGTCACGCTATTGACCCAGTCTGTTGGACCTTCCACTTTCTCAATTATGCCTTGGGATTCCATTTCACACAACTTCATTTTAACTTGATCTTTGATTGCAAACGGCAATTTTCTCGGAGCGTGAATTACCGGATTACAATCCTTTTTTACTTGTATTTTATACTTCCCAGGCAAACACCCAATCCCTTCAAACACATCGTTATATTCATTCACAAAATCCGGCGCCGTATTATTTGATTCTATCGACATAACTCGTTTAATAACATTTAATTCTGTGCAGGCAAAACGCCCCAAGATCGGCACAGACGAGACATTTGCTACAATATATTCCAAAATGTACATTTTTGATCTGAAAGACACACGGAGAAATATTTTTCCTAGTACTTCAATAGCTGCACCGGAGTAGCCACTAAGCTTAGTATATGTTTTTAACAAATGCTTATGTGACAATCCTATTTTGGTTAAGTATCGTTCTGGCAGTACATTAACGTCTGCTCCGGTATCCAATTGAAAACAAACACTGGTTTTATTTATATGTAAATCGACCATCCATTCACTTTTGTCACTATTAACGGAATGAATTACCTGCTCTTCCGACTCCACTACGTAGTAAACACTACAGTTGCGTGCAAAGTGATTCATCTTCGAACAACGCAGGCACTGTTTCCCATACGCTGGACAGTTAAACTTGTGGTGTACGGTACCACAGCGACCGCACGACGATTCACCTCGGCTGGAACCTCCGCGCGGGTCCGCCGCCGCCGCCCGGTCGCCCCGAGGCACCCCAAGCCGATGTCCCGTCTCGCCTGCCGCGCCCTCGGAAGTCTTGACCTCTTCTTCGGCTGCCAGTGCCCCTTCTGACAAACCATACCTGGTCGTCGGTATTTTCATTTGATACCTCATGCACCCTGTTGATTTCACTCTCGCATCTTATATTTTCTAAATACACTCTGGATACAATTGCCGCCCTGCATATATCCATGGCCTTTTCTAGGTCTAACCTGTCTTCTCTCAATAACCGCTCCCTGATTGATGCACTAGTAACGCCACACACTAAACGATCCTTTATTAAGTCGTTTGTCAGTTCTCCAAATTCACAGGAAGCTGCTAGTTTTCTCAAATCAAAGACATAATGTTCTATAGACTCATTATCTAGTTGATTGCGGGTAAAAAATCTGTGCCTCTCAACGGTAATGTTTTTCTTTGCTAAGAAATAATCATTTAATTTCTTGTAAGCATCCTGTAGTGTTTTACATTCTCCCGTGTGGTTCAGAATTTCTCGACATTGTTCACCAACTATATGTAGAAATATTTTTAATTGTACTCCTGCTGCCTTTTTAGATAACTCACACGCATCAAAGTATATCATAAATCCCTTTTGCCATTTTATCCATTCTTCACTCAAACTACCCGACGCAATGTTTAATGTATTCTGATCAAAACGAAACGATTGCGGTGGAGTGAGGATAGCTTCCATTATTCACTGTTTGTATTAATTTTTACTTATATTTTCACTATACCAGAGCCGTAATTATCAATTTCACCTCAGACACTCAGGATTCCTCACAATGTTTTCTTTCACCGTTAGCGAGTGGTATTGCCACTAGGTATAACTTCACAAATTTTGTATTTGACAAAATATCAAATGACTTACTTTTAAAATGGAATTTTGTATGAAAATACTGGTTTATTTCATTTCACATTTCAGTAATAACTAGTAATTGACTAAGAGATACATTTTCCGAGATATTTTGTAATCTTGGTTTTAATCGAGCATATTAAATAATTTATCGTTGATCGTGTCAAATACCGAATTATATACGTAACTTAGATAACAAAGTCATTGGCACATGTCGAACCTACGACCTCTGAATGTAATGCCGGCGTTCTACCGCTCTGCTAGTGGATCCAAGTGGTCGGAGGGCTACCACCGCTCTATGACTGACACACAAAATTCGTAAAACAATAAATTTCGTAATAACAAAGCAAACCAACGATATCCTTTCACAAATATGTAAACAAAGTTGGATAATATGGCTGAAAAAGACGTATGCAATACTTAAGTTATGGATATAAAAGGCGGTGCTCTCTAATACGTATCCCTTTTAAACCAGTCATTTAGAATGGATAGAATGATTATCTTGTTTTAACTGGCAACGACGATGGCTAAAGATATATATATGCACGGCATACCGAGGATGGACTCCATGCTGTCTCACATTGGCTCTCTCAGAATTTACTCACTTTGAATATATCAAAAACCAAAGACCTGACATTCTCGATAAACAGTTCTACAAAGTCTCCTCCTGACTTTTCCATTAAAATTCACACTTGCCCTTTTGCAAGACCCACGCTTTGTTCTTGTCCTGACATTTCTCGAGCTGAGGCTATTAAATATCTTGGCGTAGTCCTGGATGACAGTCTAAATTGGCATCAACATATTGCATACCTCGCTGGCAGTATAAACTTATTTTCTTTTTCAAAAAACTTAGATATGTTGCTACCCCCGAGCTCCTCAAGACAATCTACTACGCGCTGGCAAGTTCTGTTCTTACCTATTGCATCAATGTTTGGGGTGGCGCCTGTAAGACAAAATTTATAGAGCTTGAGCGAGCACAGAGAGCCCTAATCAAAGTTATGTTTTTCTAAGCCTACCGCTTCCCTACTTATGATCTGTATAGTTCGTATAAACTGTTAAACGTGCGTCAATTATTCATCCTCAATTCAATTCTTAAAAAACATAAGTCCCTTTACTACGACCCAGACTTGATCACCCTACGAAGACGCTATTTAGCCGTCCCAAGCATTAATTGTAGAACTACGTTTGCAAGTCATCAATTCAATGCCTGTTCCACGCATCTATATAATAAAGCTAACAAGCTATTGAATATATACCCTTTGCTCTCTCACAACGTCAAAAATTTAATCCACGCTTGGTTGAGCCAACTTGATTATGACTCTACCGAAGCACTAATCACAGCGTAGCAAAGTATATTATGTACCTACATAGCATAAATATTTTTCTCTCATACCAGGACCTCTCATTCACGACCCCCTTTACTGCTAAAGATGGTGACAATAATAAGCCACAAACACACCCACCCACCCACACACACACACACACACACACACACACACACACACACACACACACACACACACACACACACACACACACACACACACACACACACACACACACACACACACACACACACACACACACACACACACACACACAACTTTTCTGTTCTTAATTCTACATAACTATGCATAACTTTTAATTTAATTTATGTTAATTTTTAATAAGCTTAGCAATGTCAAAAGGAAGAGCGGGGTAACACAGGTTTCGACTTAGTACAGAGCCCCAATGACGTGTTTAATCTATAACTTCTGCTTATTGAATAAAGATTTTATTATTATTTTATTATATTATATATATATATATATATATATATATATATATAATACGGCCAGGTAAGAAAAGAAAAGTAGCCTATTGCTTATTAAAGGCATGTATTTAACGCGGCGACAAATTGATACCATTCCGGATCTTAAAAAAACTGAAAATGGATCGTAAATAAACTACTTTGCCGACTAATTTTAGGTAGCATCTTAACTAGAAAGCGGCGGCTTTTTAATGAGTTTTGAGGTTTTATTTAAATTTTATCTGGCAGTGATTTTCTTTTGTGGCAATTGAATTTCTTCTAAGGCGACAAATTATTGGCGGATAAAAAAGTTAAAATAGGCTTTCATAAATTCTAAAATGGGGTTGTCTATAAACTATAAATACAAACAAGATCTTAAAAAAATACTTTTGGCTACATTTTCATAATGTAGGCCCCATGACTTTTCCATGCACCAACCTGATTTAAGTTTGACTCAAAACTAAGTTTTTTAGTGAAATATTTTTTTTCGCTTTTATATAAAAAAAAAAGAACTAACACCCTATTTTTGCTTATGTGAACTGACCTAACAATCAACCCAAAATTTAGATTGCCAGTAGTTGCCAGTGAAGAATGTTTGATATCCCCTCGGGATAATTAGTCGCCACATTAGGTTTTATAATACGTTAACCAGTTTTACACTGATCCCGCTTGATATATTTGACACCTTACAGTAGCCGCCGTTTTTTAGTTTTTTTGATCCTAGCCTTTTGTTGCTTGTATAGTTTAATAGTTGCTAAGATATTTAATCACTGAAAAGTTAGTTTTTTTGTGACTTAATAGAAAGTCGCCTAAAAAGGATTTCAGTTGCCGTGTTAAATATTTGCCCTTATTAAAGTCCCGCTTTCACAACACAGACAGAAGATCTACTTCAGATTGCACTCGCAAAGCGGATCCAAATTTGCTCCAGTGGCAAAAGGGGCGCGCCCGCCACGCCACAACGGTCACATACAAAGTAAAAAGAATATTCGGACGCGCCGCGCTGCGATGCGCCGCGTCGCTCCAGTGCGGTTTTACTACAATAGTTCCGCGCCGCACCGCGCCGCTGGTTGCTGGTAGGCTGCTTATAGATTATAGATAGTTATTACTAACAATCATTCAATTATAAAATTTTATTCAATTCGATTAAGTGATTAGTTTAGTATATCTGTCATTTCAATTTATTAGGTTCTTTGTCGTGGGTCCTAAAAATCACTGTTAACATGATTGAGAGATTGTACAGACACTTTTTGCAAATACGATCTGTAAAAGAAGATATGATTATTAAGCTCCCTATCACCTAAATTAGAGATGGTTTTTTTTTGTCATTTACTCCATAGTTTGGTATTGTTGAATAGGTTGTTTGAAAATATCATCGTGTAGGAACACCATCATTCAATTTAGGAATCCATATGAAATTGCCGATTTGTACCTAAAGAAAAATTTAAACTCGTTTTTTCTGACATGTAACATAACTGCTATGCAGTTTGGCGCAATTGTGTACTATTATTAACTTTTTTCATTTTGATTAAATAAACGTATAAATATATATGTATTTAATTTATCGAAGTAATAAAGTGTTTGTACAAAAACGCCACAATATCAGTCCAACTGCAGAATCAGAATACGAATCCTGTTCATTTGCATCAACATAAATGGCGAGTAAAACACTCACCTTCAATTTGCCGATGAAATAGTGATTATGGCTGAGACCCTGGAAGATTTAAATTCAATGCTCAACGACCTGAACAGAGCTTCTAACAGAGTGAGTCTTAAAATGAACATGGACAAGACAAAGATAATGTCGAACTTCCACGTAGCACTCACTCCTGTCAACGCTGGCGGCTCTGACCTGGAAGTTGACGACCACTAAGTATACCTGGGATAAACAGTCCAGTTAGGTAAGTCCAACTTTGAGAAAGAGGTCACTCGTCGAATCCAACTCGGATGGGCAGCTCTAACACATTTTCGTGTCCATTATACCTCAGCGTCTCAAGACAAACGTATATAACCAATGTGCGTTGCCAGTGATGACTTATGGAGGAGCGACTATGGGCCTCATTAGAAGGCTCAAGGTCACCCAACGAGCAATGAAGCGAGCTATGTTAGAAGTTTCACTGCGTGATCGAATCAGAAATGAGGAGATCCGCATAAGAACCCGAGTTATTAATACAGCTCGAAGAATTGCTCAGTTGAAGTGGCAGTGAGCGGGGCACATACCTCAGAGAACTGATAGCCGTCGGGGCGGAAAAGTTCTTACCTGGCGACCGCGGACCGGACGATGCAGCATGGATCCGTCGATCGATGCGCAAAATGTGCAGGGCAGGCACCCCACCAGATAGCCTGATGAACTGGTTACGATGGCAGAGAGTCGCTAGATGCGGGCGGCACAAGACCGGGAAGCTTGGAAAACGATGAGGGAGGCCTATGTCCTGCAGTGGGCATTTATTTATTTAATCAAAATATTTACCCTCATTATCAATGCTGCCATCGAATCGAAAGTATATTTAAGCTTTTGCGATAGAACTCTAGGGATTCGACAATTTGTGTGAAAGCATTTTGTACTGCCTCGTGGGAAGAAATTTTTTACCACGTAGAAAATTGTCCAAATCATGAAAAAAATGGTAGTCAGTTGGAACAAGGTCTGGCAAGTACGGCGGATGACGTATGGTCATGCAGTGTGAGGTCTTGCGTTATCATGAAGCAATGATGATGAAGACCTATTCACGAGTTGGGGCTGTTCACTGCCAGTTTCGCCATTATTGTTCAAAGTTCGGCACAGCAAACATTTGAAACAGTTTGAAGTCTTGCGTTATCATGAAGCAATGATGGTGAAGACCGATTCACGAGTCGGGGCTATTCACTTACAGTTTCGCCATCATTGTTCAAAGTTGGGCACAACAAACATTTGAAACAGTTTGAAGTCTTGCGTTATCATGAAGCAATGATGGTGAAGACCGATTCACGAGTCGGGGCTATTCACTTACAGTTTCGCCATCATTGTTCAAAGTTGGGCACAACAAACATTTGAAACAGTTTGAAGTCTTGCCTTATCATGAAGCAATGCTGGTGAAGACCGATTCACGAGTCGGGGCTGTTCACTGCCAGTTTCGCCATCATTGTTCAAAGTTGGGCACAGCAAACATTTGAAACAGTTTGAAGTCTTGCGTTATCATGAAGCAATTATGGTGAAGACCGACTCACGAGTCGGAGCTGTTCACTGCCAGTTTCGCCATCATTTTTCAAAGTTCGGCACAGCAAACATTTGAAACAGTTTGAAGTCTTGCGTTATCATGAAGCAATGATGGTGAAGACCAATTCACGAGTCGGGGCTATTCACTGCCAGTTTCGCCATCATTTTTCAAAGTTCGGCACAGCAAACATTTGAAACAGTTTGAAGTCTTGCGTTATCATGAAGCAGTGATGGTGAAGACCGATTCACGAGTCGGGGCTATTCACTGCCAGTTTCGCCATCATTGTTCAAAGTTGGGCACAGCAAACATTTGAAACAGTTTGAAGTCTTGCGTTATCATGAAGCAATGATGGTGAAGACCGATTCACGAGTCGGGGCTGTTCACTGCCAGTTTCGCCATCATTGTTCAAAGTTGGGCACAACAAACATTTGAAGTCTTGCGTTATCGTGAAGCAATGATGGTGAAGACCGATTCACGAGTCGGGGCTGTTCACTGCCAGTTTCGCCATCATTGTTCAAAGTTGGGCACAGCAAACATATGAAACAGTTTGAAGTCTTGCGTTATCATGAAGCAATTATGGTGAAGACCGATTCACGAGTCGGGGCTGTTCACTGCCAGTTTCGCCATCATTGTTCAAAGTTGGGCACAACAAACATTTGAAGTCTTGCGTTATCATGAAGCAATGATGGTGAAGACCGATTCACGAGTCGGGGCTGTTCACTGCCAGTTTCGCCATCATTGTTCAAAGTTGGGCACAGCAAACATTTGAAACAGTTTGAAGTCTTGCGTTATCATGAAGCAATGATGGTGAAGACCGATTCACGAGTCGGGGCTATTCACTTACAGTTTCGCCATCATTGTTCAAAGTTGGGCACAACAAACATTTGAAACAGTTTGAAGTCTTGCCTTATCATGAAGCAATGATGGTGAAGACCGATTCACGAGTCGGGGCTGTTCACTGCCAGTTTCGCCATCATTGTTCAAAGTTGGGCACAGCAAACATTTGAAACAGTTTGAAGTCTTGCGTTATCATGAAGCAATTATGGTGAAGACCGACTCACGAGTCGGAGCTGTTCACTGCCAGTTTCGCCATCATTTTTCAAAGTTCGGCACAGCAAACATTTGAAACAGTTTGAAGTCTTGCGTTATCATGAAGCAATGATGGTGAAGACCGATTCACGAGTCGGGGCTATTCACTGCCAGTTTCGCCATCATTTTTCAAAGTTCGGCACAGCAAACATTTGAAACAGTTTGAAGTCTTGCGTTATCATGAAGCAGTGATGGTGAAGACCGATTCACGAGTCGGGGCTATTCACTGCCAGTTTCGCCATCATTTTTCAAAGTTCGGCACAGCAAACATTTGAAACAGTTTGAAGTCTTGCGTTATCATGAAGCAATGATGGTGAAGACCGATTCACGAGTCGGGGCTGTTCACTGCCAGTTTCGTCATCATTGTTCAAAGTTGGGCACAACAAACATTTGAAGTCTTGCGTTATCATGAAGCAATGATGGTGAAGACCGATTCACGAGTCGGGGCTGTTCACTGCCAGTTTCGCCATCATTGTTCAAAGTTGGGCACAGCAAACATTTGAAACAGTTTGAAGTCTTGCGTTATCATGAAGCAATTATGGTGAAGACCGATTCACGAGTCGGGGCTGTTCACTGCCAGTTTCGCCATCATTGTTCAAAGTTGGGCACAACAAACATTTGAAGTCTTGCGTTATCATGAAGCAATGATGGTGAAGACCGATTCACGAGTCGGGGCTGTTCACTGCCAGTTTCGCCATCATTGTTCAAAGTTGGGCACAGCAAACATTTGAAACAGTTTGAAGTCTTGCGTTATCATGAAGCAATTATGGTGAAGACCGATTCACGAGTCGGGGCTATTCACTGCCAGTTTCGCCATCATTGTTCAAAGTTGGGCACAACAAACATTTGAAGTCTTGCGTTATCATGAAGCAATGATGGTGAAGACCGATTCACGAGTCGGGGCTGTTCACTGCCAGTTTCGCCATCATTGTTCAAAGTTGGGCACAGCAAACATTTGAAACAGTTTGAAGTCTTGCGTTATCATGAAGCAATGATGGTGAAGACCGATTCACGAGTCGGGGCTGTTCACTGCCAGTTTCGCCATCATTGTTCAAAGTTGGGCACAGCAAACATTTGAAACAGTTTGAAGTCTTGCGTTATCATGAAGCAATGATGGTGAAGACCGATTCACGAGTCGGGGCTGTTCACTGCCAGTTTCGCCATCATTGTTCAAAGTTGGGCACAGCAAACATTTGAAACAGTTTGAAGTCTTGCGTTATCATGAAGCAATTATGGTGAAGACCGATTCACGAGTCGGGGCTGTTCACTGCCAGTTTCGCCATCATTGTTCAAAGTTGGGCACAACAAACATTTGAAGTCTTGCGTTATCATGAAGCAATGATGGTGAAGACCGATTCACGAGTCGGGGCTGTTCACTGCCAGTTTCGCCATCATTGTTCAAAGTTGGGCACAGCAAACATTTGAAACAGTTTGAAGTCTTGCGTTATCATGAAGCAATGATGGTGAAGACCGATTCACGAGTCGGAGCTGTTCACTGCCAGTTTCACCATCATTGTTCGAAGTTCGGCACAGCAAACATCTGCTGTTATTGCTTGACCAGACCTGAGAAATCTATAGTGAATAAAACCTTGAAGCGACCACCAAACAGTTACCATTGCCTTATAAGGGTTCCGTAGTAAAAAAGGAACCCTAATTGTTTCGCCATGTCCGTCTGTCTGTCTGCCGTCCGTCTGTCTGTCCGCCTGTTCGCGGCGACGTCAAGTACTAGAAAGCTGAAATTTTGCATAGATATACATACATATTAATTACGCCGACAAAACCTTACAAAATCTTAAAACCTTAAATTAGAAATGCATTTTTTTCTTGCCTGCACCGTAGTGTGATTTATCGTTAAAAATACTGTTAGTATAAGCAGCCTATTGCGTCCCACTGAAGAGCACAGACCTTCTCTCAGGGAGAGTATGGGCTTAATCACCACGCGTGCCCACCGCAGATTGGTGATTTCAAGCGCTGAGGTATATGGATAGCTCAAGCACTCAGGTTTCCTCACGATGTTTTCCTTCACAGTTAGCGAGTGGTATTGCTACTATAACTTCACAAATGTACATAACGTAGAAAACAAAGTCATAGGTACATGCCCGCACTTGGAATCGAACCTGGGTCTCCCGCTTCCTAGTCCAATGTTCTACCCACTAGGCTACCACCGCCAAAATATTGTTAGTGTGCGGAAAACCAATTTTTCGATTTAGATACCTATCCGTTTGCGCGATATTAAGCTTTAAAGGGCAAATTGTTGTTAGAGTGGGGCGTCCCCCCTACTTTCGCGGCTAAACGGGTGATTGTAGAAACGTGAAAAAATTGAGTAGTACTATAATGAACTTAAAAGGAAAACTTTCACGGCTAAGTAGGTTTTACAAGTTAACGGTTAATAAGCGACCGACTTATAAAAGGAAAACTTCGTGCATTGAAAATTACTTTGATGAAGTTGTTAGTTCTATAAAGCAGGTAATAAACTTCTACGGAACGGAAAACTACAATGCGCGTGGCCAGACATGCACTTGACCGGTTTTTTATTGGTAAGCTTTGCTTTAGGGCACTCTTGCGGGGTTTGACCTGGGGTCAGCCACTGTATTTTTCACTTACGCTTATCATAAAGAATCCATTTTTCGTTACATGTCATAATTTCTGTATCGATTCAACAAAGCACCGCAAGTTTCATCATGCGTTTCTTTCTACAGTGGCCTAATTACGCTCACCAAATCCTGAGCGATTCCAATCGTCTAACTGTCAAATTCCATACTAATTTGACAGTTAAACGATTGGAATCGCTCTGGATTTGGTGAGCGTAATATAGGGGCAGATCAGTCAAATCATGAGGCACCCATTTTTCATATTTTCTTATCTTCGTGATTTGATGCAAATGAGTGAATTTTGTAGGTAAGGTAACGTTTAACCATTAGGTACTGTGTGGGCGGTCTTCCACGTGGTTCGTTCTTCAAGTCGAAGATTTCGTTACGAAAGCGAAGCAATTGTGTGAATTGTTAGATTGGTAGCAAATGTCTATCAAAGAGACATTTATCATTTAATATGAGACTACGGATACGGATCATATATAATTATTATATATGTAATATTTCATAATTATAAAATTAAATATAAATATAATATAATCCGAGTCAAAGATCGAAAATCGGTTTTCAGCAAGAACGTTTTACCCATCCTTGGTTTTCAGTCAATAAATTTCAACGGGCCCAAAATAGTTTTTTATACTGTGGCTCTGCACGGCTTGTGCCTACGCCAGTGTCAGGCATAAAGTTAGGGAAGGCGGAACTTAATGTACAAAAGGTAAATGGAGCTAATTAATAGACATAAATAAATAAATAATGGTTCTCAACAGCCACCTCTGCATTCTCTTTATCTATTTCTATTAACTGCTTTAATTAAATGTATAATAGAAATCAATGGCCGACGCATCGTCGTATCGTAAGTTTTATAAGACTATTTTTTTTACTCAGATCGGGCCTGGTCTCGAGTTTATTTTTTTATGTATACGAACCGGTTAAGCTCAAAATCAAAATCTTAAACCGTTCTCGGTTGTTCTAATTTCAAAATGGCGGCGCCAATAAGGCCATCCCAAATTTTATTTCCCAATATTAATCCCAATACTTCCACCCAAGTTTGTTAAACATGTCATAATTTACGCAAACGAAGGCGCAGGCAAAAGCTAGTAATGGTATAGTCCTAGTATAAAAGGAGCATAAATAGCGATCCAGTGGTAGTGCTAAGTTGAGGGCAGTAAGTAATAGAAGGCAGACACGACATACAGTACAGGTATTTTCGCCTAAGATTAATTTCCAACCTTTTGATCAACTTCAAAGAGCTGGTGATGCGTATTACTGTAATTTTATTCTTCTTGCTTGCGTACCTCGTTAATAACTTTGACAAATCTTAACCGATTTTGGCAATAAAATTATTTTTGTATTCCAAAGAGTAGGTACCGTTCTTATGCCTGGAACACTTTAAAGTTATGACAAATAAAATGTATTGAATCAAATTTTCCCAATTAGAAACTTGGTACGTTATAAGAAACATACTTTGTAAGAAACGTCTTATGCCTTGAATGATCGCAATTTTATTGTCTATCAAGCTATTTTGTGCTCGCTGAAATTTGCGTGATTTTTTATACATCTTTTCTTCAGAATAGCCCGCTAATTTGTTTCTAAAAATTATTTTACATATCTCTTGCTCTGTAAGTAGTCACTTACTTCCCTGAATGCCGGGGTGTATGGATACCTATCATTACAGCATAGGTTTCAAAACATACCATGTAAAGTGAACATTACAGTATAGGTTTTGGAATTTGAAAAAAGAACTGTCATACTCATACTGCAAGAAGAATATTTTATAAAAGTTAATATTTTTTTCTCGGTATCGATTATTTACTCGAATCGGAATCGAGACAATTTATATTAGAATTTATGAAGATTTTATTTTAAATATCGAACTAGGTATTTGTTTTGCAGTCACATCGTATGTTAATTGAAATCGATTTAAAAATCAAGCTGGCCAGCACGATTTGACGCGCTTGCGTGCCATAAAATCGTGAAGAGTAAAAACGTCAGTCGACTAGCTAGGCGCGAAAGTAAATTTTTTTCGTGTTTTGGAGTTCTTTCTCAAAAGTCCTGCTTTCTTGTTTTTTTACTTACCTCATAATCGATATGTAAAGCAGAGTGTTTACCTCGGGTGTAAGCATCAATTGCATACTCGGGCTAATTAGCGCCCTCGCTGCGCTCGGGCGCCAAAAACCTCGTATGCAATTGACGTCATACAGCCCTTGGTTAACAATCTACTATTATGAACAGAATTGACTTGTCTTCAGATTTATTATATGCAAAGACCACAAAAGTGGGTGGTTTAGTTTATAGCCAAAACGTATTTCAGGTGACCTTACCGTTCACCAGAATCGAATTGGCTAAGATATAAAGGATGCCGGAAATAAAACCGGGAGACATGTAAGTTTGGCCATATCTTTTATCTAGCATGGCTTTTAATACCTAGGTACAGTCGAGTCTATCTTTACATTTTTGTTACAATGTCACCATTAATAGAGTTCACGCAAACAGGGTATCTTTCTGTTGATAGAGTGCACGCAAACAGGGTATTTTGCTGTTGACTGGCTTTACCAATGGCTTTTCAACTGAAACTACAATAATTTTACAGGTTCCAGAAGACACTAGCTCTGAAATACATCAAAATTGTAAGATTATTCCTGCTAACTATCGGTGCCTGGTCTGACTCCGGATTCGGGGGCACTACTCCGAAGTTCGTCACCTTCCAAAGAAGGACTCTTGGCTTTCAGATTTTACCATTATTTTTTGGCTCGGCATTATATTTAAAGTACAACTTGAACGATATTAACTTCATGGTCATTATCCACCTTATGATAGGCTGCTGTATGGGCGCTTTCACAATGGTATGTAATGCATCGATAAATTAATAACCAACTTTATCTAAGTATGTGACCACAATATCTGCTTATAGATAGACTTAGATATGTAAGGTCTCCTAATCCAATCTAATCTTATCTAAGGGTAAAGGCAAACTAGGTAATAAGCACAAAACATGTCTCGCACCATGACATTTGCAGAGCTTCTATGGACAAATGGTATGACTGAAAACCCTGTCAATTAAGACTTGCACCGATGGGAAGGTTCTCCGACCGAGAATGTTCATAAGACCATTCTTGAACGTGAGAAAATTTTGTCAAACAGTAGGCGTCGTCTCTAAACTTGAATTAATAAATTTAGAATTCAGTGTGTTTGTTACAATTTGTACTATAAGCGAATCGACTCTCTGCAACCTATTTATGTTTTAATACGAAAAATTTAACAATCTAACGTTATGGTGTTTCGGTTTATGTTTCGGTCCATGAAGCGGCAGTGAAACAATATAAAGTGACTTAAATTCTGACAAAAACGAAATATCTATTGGATTTTGTCGTACAGTTTGTCACGTTACCGTACGGGGGGTTATGTGGACTCGTGACAATTTGACATATTGCTGTTTAATAAACAATTATTTTTAACGGGTGACAGGTGACAATTTGGCCGGAAAAACTTGTCAAATTGGCACTAAATGGTCATGACAGGTGGACATATTTGTCGACTTGTCAGAGATTTGCGACAGGCACCCTACCCCAGTGTCAAGGCATTTCGGTAGTTATGTAATAATTTGAAAAATAGTGTAACGTCGTCGTCAGATAACAGTAGTACCTAGTGAAGATGAATATTTTTACGAGAAAATTACGATTTCCAGAAATTTTTGGAGATATCGAGAATTAGGAATTGTTGTAGACGCTTTCTTGAAGTTTGCTTCACACATAAACAAAATGGTAAAAAAGCAGCAAAGGTGCTAGGTTTTTTAAAGCGCCACACCAAATGTTTTAAAACAATCCAAAGCAGGATAATGTTATACAATGCCCTGGTGCATAGCCACTGGAATAAGCGAGTACAGTAAACTAGTTGTTAATTTTAAACTTTAGTTGCTAAATTGTTGGCTGTTTACAAATTTCAATTTCAGTCTCTGCAAATGTTGTAGATGCCTCTAACTAGGATGCATCTCAGTTTAGACATGGACTTTATTACTAGTGTTTTGGTTGATATGTAATCGGTTGGCGTTCCTAAATAGGCGGGTCTACACAGAGCGACAAGCCACGGGATTTTTTTGCCGCGCGTAGCAGCTCGGTCTGTGTGGGCCCGCCTCATAAATAAATAAATAAAAAAACATTCTGAACAATTCGTCACCTTCCTTACAATAGCTTTGGCGTTCGTGCAATGGCCATTGGCATAACTGGGTTTACTTAGTATGATTTATAAGCATAATTCGAATGGTTAAGCTTAAAAACTTTATTCAGTGCTTTTTGTGCTTATCAACTTACTGAGATTCAAGTCTGTATCTTTTAATTCTGAAGCAACCGCTTCAGATAATTATTTAATTTTATTCCGTAATTGTACATTCATTTACCTTTCTACTGTAATGCCAAGATTTGTTTTCGATCATTATTTCAGGGAAGAATTATATTTATAAATATAAAAGGCTACAGTAGCACTATAAGGGAGTTTATAAAATTTCATTTAGTCCACCATAAGCACAAGGGCGGACACTATGCAGAGGTAAGATCATTGTATTAGGTTTAGGCACCACACACTATTTTTGCAATGCACCTCTACATTACTCGTAATCCACTAAAAATATTAAGGAAACAATTTGTTCAGGCCTAGATGTATAAGCAGCCTATATACGCCCCACTGTAGGGCACAGGCTTTTTCTCAGAGAGAGAGTATGGGCTTAATCACCACGCGTGCCCACCGCGGTTTGGCGATTTTAAGTGCTGAGGAATGTGAATAGCTTAGACACCCAGGTTTCCTCACGATGTTTTCCTTCACCGTTAGCGAGTGGTATTGCTACTATAACTTCACGAATGTACATAACTTAGAAAGAAAAGTCATAGGTACATGCCCGCACTGGGAATCGAACCTGGGTCTCCCGCTTCCGAGTCCAATGTTCTACCCACTAGGCTACCACCGCAGGCCTAGATTACCATTGAATTATAAAAAGCCATGTCTTTTAGTGACTCAGAATCCTGATTAGACCCGTTATATGTATAACTAAAGCCATTTCAATTGAAAAATGTACTGTCAACAGGTTAGCGAGATGACTGACAGAGCATCCTACATCTTTGCGCTTCTTCAAGTATTCTTGATGATTTCGGGGCCGATACTGTTCAATTTCATACCAATCTACAAAGATTACCAGCTGGGGATTTTCAATGATCCGCGGCCTGCCAACCAGACTTTTGACTATGCAGTATTATTTGCCTTCCCAGGATTTCGTCAAGATGATCATTTCTTCATATCAGTTATGATCAACATTTACATGTCCTTCATGTGCACCTTTGTGATGTGCGCGATTGATATGCTGCTGATCTTTATGGTGTTCCAAATCATCGGACATATAAATACTCTAATGTTGGACTTGGATAACATGAAGCGGCCAGAATTAGTAATTGATGTAACGAGTGACTTCGGAATTGCAGCGACGAATGCTGGTCGTGGTAGAGCACTCGTGGAACGATATAATAAGGAGGAGAACGAGGCAGTGCGTCTGCAATTGACGGAAATTATCAATCATCATCGAGAGATAATTAGGTCAGGCTAATCGCACAATTTCTAGGAGAAATTCAAAATAATTATGGCGTTTAAAATTCTATGCAAACCAAGGGCCGTCGACGTGTGACTATACAAACTATAATAATATTTAAATATAAATACAGATGAAGTTAGAGACTACTATACGAGTGCAAAACAAGCCCGTCCCCGGAAAGGCCCGTCGACCGCCAGGGTTTTTTTTTTTTTTAATTCAATTCAAGTCTTTATTTTTCAGCAAACACGGTACATGTAGGTTTTATATAATACATAAATACGGACAAGCGTGTAGCACCATTATATGGTATACAAATATTATGATTTAAAATTAGAAGCTATATTATTTACAAAATTATTATACAATGTCAAGAATTTAAAATGTCATTATTGGATTTGAAATTAATTATGGTTTAAAGAAATCATTTATACTGTATATACATTTTTGAACCAACCAGTTAGAAAGCGCTTTGTCGAATCTATTTTCTGGGAGAGAACTTATGTCTTTCGGCAGGGAATTAAATATTTTTATTGCCATGTAATAACTATTTCGTCTAACAAGCTCGAGTCTAACTTTAGGATAGGTTAACGTTTTATGCCTCACTGTTCTTTTATTTTCATTATTATGCATTTCAAATAGCTCCAGGTTTCTCTTGACAAATTTACAGACCTCAAGAATATAAATGCCGTAAAAAGTGAGAATTTTATATTTCTGAAAGATCGGTCGGCATGATTCTCTCCAAGACATGCCCCATATAGCCCTAAGACATTTTTTTTGTGCAACAAAAGCTCTGTGGCTTTCTGTAGAATTTCCCCACAGAACTACACCATATCGCAAAGTAGCGCAGACATAGCTGTGATATACTAGAAGCGCAGTTTCTACTGACGTGATTTGCCTTATTTTTCTTAAAGCGAATACGAATTTATTTATTTTATTGCATACTGCTTTGACTTGTGGTTTCCAAGTGCATTGTTCATCAAGGACAATGCCTAAAAATTTTGTTTCATTTACTTCTTGTATTTTATTATTATTTATTGCTATATTTAGTTTAGTTTTATAATTAGATTGTTACTCTTAAGCCACATGAGAGCATTATCTAAGGTTTGGTTTATGTCAGTTTCAAAAGTGTCAATATTTTCTCCCTTTACAATAATTGTAGTGTCGTCAGCAAACAGTACGCTATCACATTTTAGCGTGCTAGGTAGGTCATTAACGTACACTAAAAACAAGAGCGGTCCGAGGATACTTCTTTGTGGAACACCACATGATATCATCTCTGGTGAAGAGTCTAAAGATTTCACCGTGTTCGTTTCGTCTACAAATTTGGTTATCCGAGTTATTTGAGAACGTTGACTTAAATAGCTTTTGTAGAAATTCAGTGCCGTACCTCTTATACCAACGTTTTCGAGCTTATTTAGAAGAATACGGTGGTCAACAAAATCGAAGGCCTTGCTTAAATCAAGAAATAATGCTACCATTGGGAACCTGTCATCGAGGCCCATTATTACGTGTTTCATCAAGTTAAAACTGGCTAGCGTTGTTGACTTGTTCCTTCTGAATCCGTTTTGTTCTATTGTCAAAATATTATATTTTTCCAGAAAGTCCATTGCCTTTTCGACTACTTTTGACAAAATTGGTATCAGAGTTATTGGTCGGTAGTTATTTAGTTCTTGTCTGTCGCCTTTTTTGTGCACAGGCAATACAATTGAAAATTTTAATTTTTCTGGAAAGCATCCTTGCTCCAAGCACAGGTTTATTATATGAGATAGGGGACTTGATATATGTCGAGCGATAATCTTAAGTATTTTAGTATTTATGTTATCAAAACCAACAGAGTTTGTATTGCGAAGAGATAGAATTATTTTGAAGATTTCGGAAGGGTCTGTGGGCTGGAAAAATATAGTGTAAATATTATTTCTGGAAGGATTTGAGTCCAATTTGTTATTTTGAGGTTCTACTGAGTTTTTAACTGTGTCTGTAAAAAATTTATTAAAATATGTTGCTATTTCATTCCCATCGCTGTGTATAGTTTCCTTTGTTTTTATACTTTGTATATCCTTTCTGTTCTTTTTGTTGCCCAAATTACTATTTATAATATTCCAAGTAGCCTTACAAACATTTTTTGCGTTTTGTATGTATGTTCTGTTTTTATGTAGTCTTATAGAGTTAATACATTGTCTTAGTAGTTTTGAGTACGTCTTAAATTTCTCCTTATTTTCGTCCGTTTTGTTCATATAATAACCTAGTCTAAGTTTTCGTTTTGTCTGGCAACACCTTTTTAAACCCTTTGTAATCCATGTTTTCTTATTTTTGTATTTTTTTATTAGTATTTTTGGAAAACATAGCTCATAGAATAGGCATATTAAACTATGAAATAAATTAAAGGCTTCATTTGCGTTATTTATACTCAGGACGTCTGAAAAAGATAGGCTCTCTATGCATTCCACAAACTTATTGATGTTTTCTTGTTTATAATCAGGTATTTGTTCAAACCAATGGTCTGTAGAACCAGTCTCACAGGGAACCTTAGTAAAATGTAGTGTCTGTGCTGTGTCATGATCTGAGAGGCCTAATCCATGAAGTTTTCCTTCAGAACCATTTGTGTTACTAATAATGTTGTCTATACATTTATTTTGACGTGTGGGCTCTTGAATATGAAATATGAGACCAAAGTGTAAGAGCAAGTTTTTTAACCTTATCGTATGTTTATTATCGTTTAAAAAATCTATACTGAAATCCCCGCATATCACTATTTTATTTTTTGTTACGTTTAATCGTTTGAGCATCGATTCAAACTGCTGGAAAAATATTTCGATATTTGAATTTGGTGTTCTGTATAGGCATATTACTATTAGTTTTATGGATTCTATTGAGACACCACATACCTCGAAATGATTTTCTTCTGTTAGATCTTTGATCGTAGTTAGTTCTACACAATTTATGTCCTGCCTACAGAGTATGCATGTACCGCCACGTTTCTTGAGTTTTCTTGAAAAGGATGCACTCAGATTGTAATTTTCTACATTAAGGTTACCTTCTTCACCTTCTTTAATAAAAGTTTCACTGAGGCAGATCACGTCTATAGGCATTTCAGAGTCGAGGAACTATGAGATAACGATTTCTAATTCATCTACCTTGCTCAAAATACTGGAAATGTTCTGGTGGAAAATTATATGTGACGACTGTTTAACTTTATTTTTCTTGATCTTTTTACCACGACCTGGTTTTATGTTATTCACGAAAAAACGTTGCATTGTCTTTAATTTTGTCATTGCTGTTCAATTTTTTTTCCGTAACTGGAAAGTAGTAGGGGATCGTCCCTTTCTTAGCCGCTTTATGTGCTTCTGTATCCAGTATTCTTGTGGTCAGCAAACTCCTCAAGCCCTCAAAACTGAGGAATTTATTATAGTAATCAGCCAAATCTATTTCATAATTAATCCTATTACATAGCGCTTTCTTTTGGTTTCTTAAGTCGTAGTTATTGGGAATTCTATAAACCTACAATTTGGAAAGTTTTGACAAATCACTTTTAGCTCGTGCTTAAGCTTTTCTTCACGAAGATAATCACTGTTCAACGGCTCCAGCACAAATGTAGAAGATCTTGCTAATGTCTTCAGAACAGCGCCTAATTCGATAAGCATTTTTGTGGGGTTTGTATCGTGCTGACCAACACATAAAATCACCTTGTCCTCGTTGCTAGGTTCGTACAGCTTGCATGCGGTCAATATTTCTTCTGTGGAGGCATTCGGTTTTGTGAATGATGTTATGGCGTATTGTTCGTTTGTCTTGTTTGACTGTCTTAATCGGTGTAATCCTGCCGCCAATCCCACACACTGTTGTCCTCCAATAATTAATCTTTTTCTGTTGTTGTGCCTTAAATTTAGTTCATTCGTAGTTTCAACCTTTTCCCAGTTATTCTCGTTGACTTGCGTTTTAGCATCACATTTAGGAAGCGCTTTGCTATCTTTGGTATCATTTCCCAGGGATTTAATCATATCAGGAGGTGGTACTTCCATTAGTTCATTGTTGCTTACTTGTGTTTCAGCGTAATTTTTCAGATTTTCTGTCTCTTTTGCTTTAGTTTTTGATTTGGCCACGGCCGTTTTAGGTGTATTCGGAAATGAATCCGAAAGAACTTGACGGATTTTGTTCTGTTTTTTCGATAGCATTGGACTGGAACATATTTCTTTCAAAGTATTCAGCTCTTGTTCTTGTTGTTTGGCAATTTTTCCCTGAAGGACTCCGTTTTCTAAAACTAGATTATCAATTTCTAGTTTAGCGCTTTCTAGGCTTATTTTAAGTATGATTATTTCATCTCGTAGCTCTTGAATTAACCCCATGTCCGGAACCGTTGACAAATCCAGACTACGGTAGTTCATTTCCGAATTAGTCGAGTTTAATGAGTTCTCCTTGGTTGACTCTATTGATAATGATCTCACTCTGGGTATTTCTTTAATAGGCTTTTTTCCCTTCGGATCTTGACCTGGTCGTATGGTCACAAAGCATGAACTATCGCGTGGACTAGCGTGTTCTGTGACAGTGACAGAAGTACATGTTTGACACTACCATGCTCGTTTTTTCTCCACGTCCATTATCCTAAAAACTTTCTCAGGTTTTTTAGCACAGTTGAAGTCGTACTTTATCTTACAAATGGAGCAGGTTAGAGTATCCACCTCATCCACTTTTTTTTTACATTTGTGACATTTTAATTGCTTGCGCTTACCCTGGTCATTCATTCTTATTTGAAGCTCCTATTCGCACTTACAATAACAATCTTTAGTCGACGCCCGACCTTTTGCGGCACGTAGCGTAGATCGGGAGTAGACGCCCGGAGCGGATCGGTTCGGTGCGGTGACGCTGACGTAGCGACAACTTGCGCGCGGCGAAGACGGTTATCGATGAATCACCTTCTAAACTCGGCTAGCGTAATTAAATTTTTTCAACTTTGCATCGCTATTTAAGCCGCATTTGTTGTTGGATTTTTAATTGAGTTATCACACTTTGAAGCTCGTGTCTTAAGCTTTCTATACGTTCACTTTTTGCACTGGTTAATAGAGGATTGATCAGACTTATGAATATTTGACGGAAGCGAGAAATAATACGTGCTTAACGCTCAAGGGCCCTTACGCACACTTTTTTGCGCAAGTATTGTTACTAAGTCTAACCTTGAAATAAATTAAGGTTTATTTTAGTTGCCAACCCGTTTTAACATTCCTCAAGATGTTTTTCTTCACAGTTAGCGAGTGGTATTGCTACTATTACTTCACAAATGTATATACATAATTTAGAAAACAAAGTCATAGATACATATCCGCACTGGGAATCGAACCTGGGTCTCCCGCTTCCGAGTCCCATGTTCTACCCACTAGGCTACCACCGCAATGGCTGCATTGTGCGACAGGTATTCTGTATAATGTTATAAATTTTAATCGATAATTTCCCGGAGAAAATTATAGTAGAAAAATAAATAATTAAATAGATAAATAAGAGTTTGGCCATATTTGATCCGTACTGATGATATCTCTGGTGAAACTTGGTGACTGAGATGGGGATGAGGAATTAGTTTTATTGAACACGGAGTTTTAATAATGTATTGTATTGTATTTAAAGATTTAATTAAAGAAAGAGAATAACAAATAGGTTGACAGATTTGCCAAACTGCGCAGCAGTTTATCGGCAGTTATTTCTCTGAAACATGTTGATGGCGAATTAAATAAGTTTTATATACTTACTTATTACAAACACTCTTCCGTGCCGTCTCCTGTTGGAGGTTGGCAACAAAGGCTATAATAGTACATTACGATACTAGTGCGAAAAGTAGGAAATTCGCAACGAGTGGCGATAAATTAAAACACGACCGAAGGGAGTGTTTTATATCGACACGAGTTGCGGATTACCTATTCGCACGTGTATCGTACAACGTTTTATAGTACACATGGCCCTTTGAAGTTTCGACATAGGCACGTAAAGTGCTCATTATCGCACTAGTGCGGTAATGTAGCACCATATGTACTATAAATACAATTTAAAACAACATTAAGTACCTAAGTATACTTTAAGTACCTAGGTATATAAAAAGAAGAGGGGAGGGGGGAGAATTGGCTCGATCAGCAGTGTTAAGTAATCACAGCTGAACAAGCCAAAGCCCGCCGCCCTTCTCTTAAACATTTTTTTTGTAATTCTATTTTTCTCACAAAAAAGTTCTTTAGGCAATGTGTTATTGTTTTTTATTTATTACAGTTTTGCCGACAGCATATCAAGCTTCTATGGGCCTATGCTGGCTTGGAATTATCTAATACATTCACTCATGGGCTGTATTCTGCTCTGGGTGTGCACGCAAAATGTAAGCCTTACTCACACTTATCTAATTAAGTATAAACCTTTTCCTGAGATAAGTATTGTTATCTGTCTCTACAAGTATAATATCCATGCATTTATTTATTTTTATATCCATGTTAGTATACTAGGATATTCTTTAATACCTCCTCGCGTAGATTTCTTAGATTTCAGATTGACATAATCAAGTTACAATATAAATCTACTGATTACATAACTATATAATCGTTTAACTGTTTTTGTATTGTTATTTGTAGAAAGATACGGATAGTATAAAAACAAAAAAATATATAATAGAATCAAAAGTAGTTAGAAAGGGTTTTTTTCAATAATTTCTTAAACCAACAGTAGGAATGAAAGAAAATATGTATAATTGGTAATGGAATGGGGTTAGTAAAAAAGTATGTCTATAGCAAGAGGACGATCGAGGTATTTTAAAGAAAATTTGTTTATTTATTATTTTGGAGAGGAAAAGCATATCTAAATAACTTCGTCCGTTCTCTAGAGAAGATTCTCTGCAGATGCTTTGAAATTTGTTAAATAATTACCTGGGCGCTACTTTAAAGATTTTACCCTTGTAACTGAATCATCTGTTATCATTAATTCATTACTCACCCATGGACGTAAAATCGACTATAAGTCCCTAGACAAGGATATGAAAGAATTAAATTTATTAGAATTGACCACTTCAACCGACACAAATACCTCTATCGATGCTCTGGTAACAACTTTGTCCGAACCAATATCCGTCTCGTGAATTTCCTTGAAAAAGATAGATAGATAGATAGATAGAGAACACTTTATTGCACAACCAGGTGAAAGATATTACAAATAGTTTCTTATATCTAAGTAGTGGTATACAATTAAATATACAAGGTATACAAAAACATAATGTTCTCTCAAATAATCAATACGGTTTCAGGAAAAACCTCTCTACTGCAAACGCTGTTCAAAATCTTATAAACAATGTGTTGAATGGCATTAACAACAAAAAAAAGAATTGACTATATTCCTCGACCTAGCGAAGGCATTCGATACCGTTCCGGCCCTTATCCAAACTTGAATCGACAGTGTGAGAGGCTGCTTGAAAATGTTTAACTCCTTCCTTTCTAACCGCACTCAGATGGTTAAAGTCAATAATTACCTAAGTTATGAATTGATAATCAACTAAGGCGTCCCTCAAAGCAGTATATTAGGGCCCACTTTGATCCTTATCTTTATTAACGATCTCTGCAATCTATCTTTACCTAACGGCAATAACCTATGCCTGTAATACTGCTGCTGTCACTGCTATCTCAGATATATGGATATATCTCCAGCATGAGGCCCAGCATAGTTTTAATCTAGTATTTGACTGGTTTCGTACGCATGCTCTCACACTTAAAGTTGTACGTCTTACATCGTCAGTCCATAATTTTGTATGTCTCTTGAGGTGGAGCAGCGAAAACTACTATAAAACTACTCGAAATAGCCCAACGTGCTATTTTGAAGAACGCGCCACCTTCCGAGCCATCTTCTTTTCTACGCATCAATTAAATAAGGAATGTAGAGTCTTAAACGTGAGACAACTCTTCATCTTAAATATCCTGTTTAAGCAACACAAGCTAATTCCACACTCCGATATCGCTAAGAGAAGAAATCGAATATACCCTACACTAGCTCCCAAATTCACATTTTAACAGAATATTATTTCCCTTCCTTGGCCCTTTCCTTTACAACAAAATACTGCCACTCTTCCCATACATTCTTCTTTCACTTCAAGAGTTCTCACAAAAAACCGAATTTCACCTTCTTAACCTATCTTATGATGAAAAGGAGGAGTTGGTCAAGTCAGGATAGTTTTATCTCGCCCAAATAAAAATACAAACTAATACATATACCCTCACAAACGCATCCATACTTAAAAACATACAGACACACTCACACACACACACACACACACACACACACACACACACACACGCGCGCGCAAACACACAAACGCGCAAACACACACACACACACACACACACACACACACACACACACACACACACACACACACTTAGGGACTTTACAAGAATTAGTATTAAGCTTCTTCGATAATATTTAAAAAAGTTTACATTTCGTAAACTCTGTTGGAACTCACATCCTACTCGTACTTATTTGAAGTTGCAACCTAATATTCACCCCTTAATAATAACGGGTTTTGGGCCTGAGACTCCTTAACACAGATTAATATTTATCAAGCAAGGGTATCAGCTCGTCTCCCTACTTACATGTACTGTACCAAATCTTTATATTATATTATATACAATTTGTATTATTATTTGATCAAATGCTATTAAATATTAATGGAAAAAACAGGGATTTATGGCTAAATACGAAGTAAAGTATAAATTAAATTAAAAAGTTTTATTGCATTCAAACACAAGGTTTTGCACAAAGGCGAACTTAGCGCACGCAAAACGGTATGAACTAGTGATTCCGTTTGCTCGAAATAACTATATATTACGGACGAACAGACCGGCAGACTGGCGGACGTCCATCCGCACGGAACATAATTTTTTGTTTTCTTTCAGGATCCTCAAGCATTGGCACGTTTTGGAGCTCTCGCTTTGGGCATCTTCGGCGAATTAGTTGAGTTATCAGTGATTTTTGAAGTTGTCGGATACAAGGCAAGTGATTTTTTACATACGTACACGATGTTCATTTGGACAATTTAAAGGGGACAAGTTTTGTGCAATGTAAAGGGGATGAGATCGAGTTTTTCAACAAACACTTTTTCCTCGCTTAACTCGCGGCTTAACTCGCGGTTTTGCTAAGTGTTCAAGAGAGGTCTAGATGACGCTGTTCAGGCGTTTTGCCAGAGCTTCTACAAAAGCAGTCTGTGGCTAGATTTTACGCATTAAACTCTTGATGTTTTGCGAGAGAAATATAATAACGTTTTTAGGATACTGTTGCGGCTACCAAGGTTCTGTAGTACATCAGGGACGTTTGCCGAAGCTCGTGTGGATACGTATTTGGATAGGCGATTTTGAGAAAATAGGCAGCAGCTCTGCTGTACAGACCTAGGTGTAGTGAAAACTTCATACTGATAGTAATTTTATAGGCCACTGGATAAATATCTTTAAGACGTAAAAACTTTCTTATTGATGGAGACCTTTTTGAAAAATCATATTTTAGTATCTATATGTGTAAGTGTTTTGCTGTATGTATTGTATGTTTACTATTTTTGTCGTCTTATGTAAATATGACTCTTGTAACCTACAACAAATAGATATATTTTAATTATTTTGTGGTGGAGCATCGAATGCATCGAATGGCATCGGAAAGAGCGTGGCTGTGCGTAGACCGGCCGCGGGCTCGCGCGCATGCGCAGACGATGCGACAGCCGCGCCGCTAGCGACAACAAATGGCGCTCGCCTATGATTGGCTGACGCTAAAGCCTGGTGCCACTAGCACCTAAGTCTGAGCAAAAATTATGTATATATTAGCTGTAAGTTTGTAAATAAAAGTTGAGTTTTAGTGTGACAAGAAATCGAGTTTCCCTTAAGAGATCACCCAACTATAACCGTTACAACTAATTTGAGGTTGAGATACGGGCAGCCTCATCGATGATTCAAGCGACCCAACAGATTCCTTCTTTACGAGGTTTTCCTTCACCGTTGGCGAGTGGTATTTTGTATCATTGAACTTCATCTTCTCTTTCAGAGCGAGAGGCTAATAGACTCTATTTACTGCTCGCCGTGGGAATGCATGGACGTGCGCAACCAAAGGACTGTGTGCTACATGCTGCACAAAATCCAAACTCCTATCCAGCTGACAGCTATGGGGATCATTCCCATCGGTGTAGAAACCATGCTTAAGGTACGGTTTAGCTGTTTACAGCCAATTGTCGCTTTAACACGTTTCGGCCCATTTTAGAGTGAATGGGAGGTTCTCTCGCGGGTCACCACTTTGCGCACAGAAAATAAGTGGCAGAAAAATTGTTGTATCTTTTTCGTGCGTGTGCGGATAATCGGTGGTGTCTCTTATCAACAGTTAAAACACTACGCAAACCGCGCTCAAAACAATCACAAAATAAAATCGTTTGTGAATAAGACAAAAACAATGTAGTAAATGATAAGGCGAGATTTAAAGAATCCATTTCAAAAGTAAAAGTTAATGACACCTATATAAACAATGCAGCAGACATAGCCATAGCTTTTCACAACGTTTTTATTGATAAAATTAAACCAGTTTTGAGTGGAAATAAAGTGACATTAATCACCAAAAGAACTCGATGTTTATGGCTTCAGTACGCCCTACGATATTTATAAAATCATAAATAACATTAAAAACACAAATAGGGTAGGCGTAGATGATATTTCAACAGGAATAATTAAGTCTGCAAGTAAAAATATATATGCCACCTACTAAGCCATAATCAAAGTATATTAATGGGCATTTTCCCAAAGGAGTTGAAACCAACGCTTGTGAAACCCCTATTCAAGAAACGAAACAAAGAATTAATGGAGTAGGTACTACACGCCAATTGTCTTAAGTATGACATTAAGTTCTTTGTTTCACTATTTATCCGATATATAATGTATTTATTACTTTCACTACCTACTACCCGCAACCACTTCACCGTTTACAGTACTAAAATATCATATTTGTTGTCCTTTTTGCACACCTTGGGCACCTTTTTTTAACCATATAATTGCTATGCACTGCACGTACGATGCTAACCGCAGTTTTAACCCGACCGAAAATCAGCGTTGCAACGAATCACTCGGTTGCAACATTATGCTGAGTAAGACCACCCAACGCTTCTGGCACGCTTTTTGACGATTTGTCTTTCTTATTTTTTTCTTCCTACATTATTATTATTTGATGTCGTGTTGTACCTATTTTTACTGTTGCCCACATTCTTTTGTGTTTCTTGTTAAATGTAGTTTTGTATGTTGTGATGGTTCACGTATTTTGAGTATTGTGTCGTCAAATAAATTATATATGTGCCTTAAGAGTTACAAATGGCTTACAGGAGAGTCAGTATAGCAGCTGATATTCTTGACGACTTGGTAATATTTACTTAAAACTTGCTTTATTATTTGTTGCAGATAATCAAAACATCTATAACGTATTTAGCTATGCTACGATCAATGAACGAATAATGTTTTCCTTCATTAACAAGGCACAAACAAGTATGTAGGTACAGATGCAAGATGTTACCTCGCATTATATAACGCACACCGAAGATAGCTTTGGATAGATATAATATCCAATTTACGCCACACAATACTTAGATATACTTACACATAACACCTAAAAATCAGATATGCAAGGTTGCCTGAAAATGCGCCATTCATGAAAGCCATCACGGGTTTGTCATGTACTACAAACGTTGTTTAAGATTTTTTGTTGAAATAAGTTTTTATTAGGTCCCGCGTTGATTTTTTTTTTACGGTTTGATAGCTAATGCTAATTTCATGGATATTATTCTATCCAGGACAAGGATCCTCCAATGAAAACAATTTTAATAAAACAACATAACATAAACTCACGCCTGTATCCCAGAGGGGTAGGCAGAGACCAGGGACTGCCACTTGCTACGATCCTGACAGATCACTTTCGCTTCCTCAACATTCATTAGTCGTTGCATGCACGCACGCCGGTTTCGGGTACTTTTTATCAATATAAAAACAAAATAATAACAAAACAATTTAATTAATTTACTATAATGTCGGCAAATCGAAGGTGAGTGATGTACTCGCCATTGATATTGATGCCGCGTCCCTGCAGTTCCAAAAGCTTAGAAAAGGCTTTTCGTCTAATATACCTCAATCGCTCAAGACAAAATTATACAATCAGTGTGTGTTATCAGTGATGACTTATGGCACTGAAACGTGGTCTCTCACTATGGGCTTCATAAGAAAGCTCAAGGTCACGCAACGAACTATGGAAAGGGCTATGTTCGGAATTTCTCTACGAGATCGAATCAGAAATGATGAGATCCGTAGACGAACGAAAGTCGTCGACATAGCCCAGCGAATTAGTAAGTTGAAGTGGCAGTGTGCGGGGCACATAGCACGCAGAACTGATGGCCGATGTGGCCGAAAAGTTCTCGAATAGAGACGTCATATCGGCAAGTGCAGCGTAGGACGACCAAGACAAGATGGACAGATGACCTCATCCAAGTGGCAGGAAGACGCTGGGTGCAAGCCGCTTCCAACCGGTATTTTTGGAAATCCATGGAGGAGGCCTATGTCCAGCAGTGGACTTCTTGTGGCTGGATGGTGATTATGATTTGAGTAAAAAGTCATGTGGCAGAAGTTGCTGCACAATACAAGCTCTCTTTGGGTGTTTCAGCGATTGCACATTTTGGATGAAACCTAACTCTAATCCAGTTTGAATTAATTTTTAAAGAAAAAATTTAAATTAATTTTTGATATTGTTTTCAATTGAAATTCTCTACTTAATACTGTCTTTTTTAAGTGAACGTTCTGTTGCACGTGTTTATTATCAAGCGCCCTTATTCATGAGGTTAAGGGCGCTTGATAATTTTTTGCAAAAATCTGTAAAAAAATATTGAAAAAAAAGCCCTTGGTGCTAGTGTAATGTTACCCTGCAATTTTTGCAAAAACAATCCGTAAAGGAAGATATGATTTTTTTTTCATTTGTGTCGGATGGATCCATTAACATAAATGGGTTCGGGACCCTGTGCTGGAATCCGACCCGCACTTGGCCGATCATATGTTAAGTAGCAAAAAGAAAAAAACGTCTAAAGCTCACCATTTGTACGTTTTGAGAACGAAACTCTAACAATTCACAGACACTACCAAGATTGTATTTTTTCTGGAAATTCGTGTCAAAATGAGTCTGAGCGTATTTTTTCTGTTTTTTTACCCAGACACTACTCTTTGTTACTACGTCCACTAATTTACTATAATAAGTAGTGAGAATGAGGTATGAATTCCTTTGATAGAGAATAAGAAAATTCTGGCAGGCATAGCCCACTTATTTGTCAATATAATAAAATAAAAAATGTTTGATGCTCTTTTGTCTTTTTAATCATAGAAGGTTCTCACTTGTATTCTTTCGCAACGAGTAATCGAAGATGGAGAAAATTGAAGTTCGCGCGGTAATTAAATATCGATGTTTGAAAAATTTTACTACGGAACAAGTAAATCAAGACTTGCAAGATACGTTAGGGGTTCATGCTCCTCCTTATTCTACGGTTGCGCGTTGGTGTGCTGAGTTTAAAAGGGGAACAACATCCACTAATGACGACTCGCGCTCAGGGCGCCCTACGACTGCAGTACCTAACTAAAGAAATTATAAAAAATCTAGAAAAAATTGTTTTGTCGGATTGTCGTACTACTGTTCGTTTTACAGCTGAAGAACTAAAGATTTCAATAGGGAGTGTTCATAATATAATACATGACCATTTGGGAATGAAAAAGGTCTCAGCGCGTTGGGTGCCTACAATGCTAACGGCCGAACAAAAACGAACCAGGCTGAGAATTTCACAAAACTGTTTGGAACTGTTACAACAAGATCCTGACAAGTTTTGGGCTCGATTTCTAACTATGGATGAACATGGCTTCATGACCCTGAAAAAAAAAACAATCCATGACTTGGAAGGGACCCCCATCACTGGCCCCTAAGAAATTCAAGGCCGTTCCATCCTCCGGCAAGATCATGGGTTCTCTTTTTTTGGGAAAGCCAAGGAGTGGTCTGTAGACTGAGGCCATTTGTGCAAAATTTGTACGGTGGCCCCCAGCGAGAATCGAACCCACGACCTGCGGCATAGTAACCAGACGTGATACCACTAGGCCAACGAGGCAGTCAAAATTATTAATCAATCTGCGTCGCTAATTGCTCGGTTTCTCATAGTCAATAACCGTAAATGCACGTCTAATTTGCTTTATTGGATGGTTGATTTATTTTAATTCTCACGATAACACTATCATTGAGGTTCAACACTGTCAGGAAGCCAGAGTTGTCAGTTTAGCAAAAACAACTCATAACACTGTTAACAGGTTGTTAAATAGTTAACTGTAGTGCTGTCTCGTCGAATTTCTCAGAAAAGAGAGTGACAGAACGTTTGTTAATTTCCTTACTGAAATTCTCGATTCAGAAACCGGCCCTAAGTGCGGAAATCTCAGATCTACCTAACTAACTAGGAAGTGTAACGATACCTCTTTGTATACGTGGTAGCAGGGCCGGGCGCCGCCGTCAAGTTTTATTTTGGATGGAAGAGAAAGTGTTATATTTTATCATCATCATCATCATCACCACTTACTTTTCAAATTCACACTTTAGTTTATGTATCTAAAATCGAATAATGTTTTATTTCCAGTTTCTGCATGTTGTATATGGAATAGGTAGAGAACACTTATTTATTGCACAACCAGGAGAAAGAACTACAAATAGGAATTGCATAGGGGATACTCAAGGTGATATAAGGCATATCGCTCACAGTGGCGTAGCATAGGTCACTAGTACCCGGTGCGGATTCCAAATTTGCCGCCCTCTTATTTTTGTAATCCATGTACCGTATAAAAAAAAAACTTAAAATCTTTTTACTCGCTAACTTTGTGAATATATCCAATGAAACGGTCATCGGTAATCGTTGAATCGTTATTTTCGGTAAGCAAAAAATGCTGTCGATTGCCTCCAAGGTGTAATTCGTGTTGCAACAATGTACGCGTAACGCGTATCTTCGCTATTTTTTTACCAGTAGCTTTTAGCTCAAAAGGCCGTTTACCAACTATTATATTAATATATACTGCCTAAGTATTCATCAAAGGATTTATACTGCAAACTAGATACGCAGAATATCAATATGTACGTAGTTTCATACGAGAAGCCGCGAAATCGACAAATTGGGGCAACAATCCGCAAGCTTGTTTTTATATCTTGCTTTTTACTCAAAGTCATCAATGCCTTGTGAAACGACGGTCTGTCATTACCGTATTACGGTGAAGTACAAAGAATGCGTAAGGAGACATATTTATTTAAAATAACATTGAAACGAAATAAGTTTCCTAAATAATAGTTATTGAGAAACCTTGCGCTTGCATCACCCATGCATAGAACCTGCATAGGTACCTGGGTATTTGGTAACATAAAAAAAGACGAAAAAAACACTGAAAGAATTTTTTTTTTTTAATTTTTTTTTTCTAACTGCCGCCTCCGCAGCACCGCCCCCTGCAAAGTGCCGCCCGGTGCGGACCGCACCCTCCGCCCCCCCCATGCTACGCCACTGATCGCTCAATCAGCCCGTACGCGTCCACTGCTGGGAATAGGCCTCCCCAAGGCACGCCACTTCCTTCTATTCCATCGTCCATCCTCATACACCCACTGCCAGCAATCTACCTCAGATCGCCGGTCCACCGGTGGTCGTCCAACGCTGCGTTTGCCAGATCGTGGTCTCCACTCGAGAACCTTTGCCTACCCCATCGACCATCGGTTCTTCGGCATATGTGACCAGCCCACTGGCACTTCAGCTAGGCTAAACATGTCGTTCGAGAAAATTAATACTCAACTGTTTCCTTTGTTCAGCTCTCAAGTTAGACTGTGGACCTGTGGGTGCATGGTTTTGACCAGAACTTAGTACTCATGTCATATATTATTACTTTTATATCGTGGAATGGTTGTGATCTGTTTTGTACACCGAATAAATAAAATAAAATAAAAACGACGTAGGCTGTGTCAAAATAAAACAAGAACGTTATATTGATACTTTTTTAATAACCCTGATCAAATCTATGAAGTACACTAAAGTATAATGAATTAAAATTATTTATCTCTACCCGATAGGTAGAAACCAAAACTTAATATTTGCGTACAAGTAGATGTAGACTTTCCTATTGATTTAGCGGTAAATTGTTGCTCGGTTACATTCCTGTGACATTGATGTGAGTCAGGCCTACTCTTGGCCTGAGTATAGATTTTGTAAGCTAAATACTTTGACTAATAAATATGTAAGTAGGTGTTTGATTTTCTTTTCAACTAACATACCTATATGATTTTAAATAAAATGCATTCAATAAATTAAACAAAAAAAATAACGTTACGCTCGGCTTCGTTTGTTTATTTTGATCTGGAAAAGAAAAAATAGTTGAATTCTTCCGTCATAATATGTCACAAACAGAAAATACATTTTAATAAAAAATATTATTAATAACAATAATTTAATTTATCATAGGAAGATCAATAATATAAAAAATCAAACTTAATTATTTTTGTTCTTTTATGTAGCCTTTACACGTCCCACTGCAGGGCACAGGCATTCTCTCTGAGAGAAAGAGTGATAATTAAGCCCATCTGAGAGAGATGGGCTTAATTATCACACGTACCCACCAAGGACTGGTAATAAAATTTAGATAAGAATATAAAAAATAATATGGTAATAACTCAATCACAGACGATAGAAACCGGTGCCGCTGAAACAATTGGTGTACTTAAAAGGTGGGCAAAATTCGTCACAAGCTGGGTGATGTGCGATGGCCACCACCGGCGACCTGTCAGACCGACGGGAAGATTATGCGACGACTTGACTACATATTCACTTGGGTGGCAAGAGTTGCCCAAGGAGGAATGGAAGGCGAAATTGGAGGCATTTGCTCAGAACTGGGATATCATGGCTAGAAACTCAAAATAAATGTTGACGTCCTAAACAAAATACGTCATACTTCCCTGTTCTGCGCTACAACCCACTTATCGTCTTCCTGGAGTTCGCACAGGCCCCTTTCCACTTAACCACGTCTTTCTAGCGATACTTAGGATATCCAACAGCGCGGAGGCCAAAGAAGAGGCCTCTTTACAGCCCGATCCTCTCGCATTCTTGTTATGTGGCTGAGCTAGTAATGTCTTGTGGATTAAGTCTCTCCAATTATTTTGTTTTCAGCCATCATATTATCGGGTAAGGCGTTGTAACAAATCCTACATGAGCCAATGATATGCACCGGCTCAATTTTTGATAATCCCTGAACTCATTAAGTCGTCATCAATATTTTTAAGGTTAGATGTACTTAAGATCTGACTGACTTGCGTTCTCATGGCTCCAAGAGTTATTCCGACTCACCTGCCACAGTAATCTGGAAGAATCACTGAAGATCTCCACAAAATGATCCGCCACCTTTTGAAAGCTGAACTCTTTACCAGTAGCATATTTTTTAGGCAAAACGTCTTCTAGTAATTGACCCATTTCTATTTTTTTCAGCATTTCAACTAACTCACTTTGCGATTCGCTAGAAATGATAATGTATTTTGTTAGGTAGAAATAATGTGAGTATTTATCATGTTCGGGTGGTCGATTATTTGACGGCGCAGTCACACATTTGCCAAATATAGAGACAATCAATCGATTCTTGATACGTTCTCTGCCAATGACTAGTTTTGGAGATGGCAGAAAAAAAGGTATAGAAAACATTTTCACACATTCAAAATTTGATATATTTCTCTTTGATATTCTTTCAATTCCTGTCTATAACACAGTTAAATGAATGAGTCTGCAGCAGCAATTATTGACACTTATGTATAACACCTGCAAAGCTAGTATGACGAGGCGAGTTACGCATTCTGTGGTGCTGAAACGTCAAAATTAGACAATCAACTGAATGTCGAAACTTTTGACATTTCTAAACTCGCGTCGTCACCTATGCTGCCTATGCTGGGGATACTATATTATAAATTATCTCAAATTTATAATTATCAAAGTTAGCTTCGCTATACATTTGAATCCAATTCTGCAATTCTTTACTTGGATTAAGTCAAACTCTTAAACAGCAAACTGTGTACAGCCTCGCCACCAACAATTCATTTAATAATCTGACCGAGATTCGCGATGTTCATACATAGTTATAATCGCGATTAGTCTCGTTAAATATATATCTGTGACCGAAAGAAAATACATTTTGGCGTTGTGTGTGGAAGGAGAATCAAGAAAGGTTTAATGCATCAGAAATTAGTTCTTAAAAATTATGTGAGGGTGCCACTTTGAATGGCAGAATGGCAGGGTACATAGGTAATAGTTTGATTAGGGATCGTTGTAAACAAAGATGACGCAGTAAACAGAATCAAAAAAGGCGTATTGCGTTGGTTCCAACATAAGTATGGAGAGGTTGAAGGACGATAGAGTGATCAAATTATACTTACTAGTCAAAGCAAAATAGGGGCAACTTAAGATAATATCGATAATAATTATCTGAACACTTTGCTCGTGGTTTTTGATACCAGATGATTGCCACAATTTTTAGTAAACTTTAAATTTGAACTCTTTAAGGCGTTTCGTATAGATTTTGGCCATGCTACAATTGCTTCTGAGGTCCATACATACATACGCTTTAGTGCCCGTCTAACTCGAACAATGACACAAGCTCGTTTTCGGCTGACAACGAGTACCCGTGTCAGTGACCAAACGATTCGAAATCGGTTGCATGAAGATCAGAAAAGATCAAGACGACGAGTTATGCGAATTCCTCTGACCCGTGCTCAACGTCCAAACCGTTTTAGGTTAGAGAACGAGAGCGTCAACATTTGGACTGGGGAATAGTGGGACATGATGCTCTTCACGGACGAGTGCAAAATGAAATTGCTTAGTGACGATCGACGTATCAAGATATGGATCCGGCGAGCGACTTACGGATGACTAATCTACGAAGTTAACCGTTTCGGTGGTCCTAATTCAATGATTTAGGGTGGGATTAGCTTTCACGGCAAAACCGTGATCGCCATTCTGAATGAAGGTATCGTAACTGCACAGCGATACATCGAGGATGTCATCGGACCCCATGTGATCTCATTTGCACAGCGAGTGGGGTCTTGGATTCTCTCTGGTGCAATTCACACACAGCTTGAGCAACCCATTCTGTACATGAAAACTTCATATTCAAGTGTTACCGTGGCCAGCGAATAGTCCGGACTCAAATCCACTAGAGAATATTTGGGGTCAATTGAAACGAAAGGTCAGAGAGAGTGAGCAAAAGATCCACAACCAGCAGCAGCTGACTGATGCAATAAAAATTGCTTGGGAAAACATTCTAGCTGAAAAAATGAGGCATTTGATCGAGAACGTCCAAGAGTCCAGGCTAACGGAGAGCATAAATAAGAGATGAGGGCATAACCATTGCTATCATTAGCCTTAATAAAAAGCAATAACATTGTTTTATTGTTACCTAAATAAAAATTGTTATTAATTAAAAATACTTAGTAGCCCCTACTTTGTTTTGACAAGTATATATCGGAGGGCTGGTGAGAGAAGCACCAAGCAGGCGTAAGATCGACACGTAGAAGATGTAGCCAGGGGAAAAAATACAAATCCGGGTGACTTTGATCCGAGTGATTCGGGTAAACCGGGTGAACCGGGTGAAAAATCCGGCGAGCCTGCAGCGACTAATAAATTTAGATGCAGCAAAACAGGTTTTTCAGGATTGGCAGTGAACAATTTTGGTCATGGTCTATTCCTACAAGATAAATACTTGAGTTGTAATCTTACCAGGTTATTGTGACAGCTACAGCATCATCGTCTTTCAATATGACATCATTCCTGTCACCGTATCGTTCCAGCGCATCATCAATTGTAAGTCTAGCATCACACACCGCTATACCAAAGTCGTTGCTAGCGTTTACTGTGTATAAGCCCTCGTCATCATCGAAAACACTGGATATTTCTAAAATTGTGTAGCCCGATTGGACCTCTACATTAAATCTGTCCCATTTTGCTTCGTTAACGTTTATCTCTTCATCCTGTGAAAAGGTAAAATCAAAGGTTTATTTAATTTTTATCGATTTGGAATAAATGTCAATAGTAGTCGCAAAAGCAAATCGCGTAGCAAATCATCATGAGTAAAAATGGGTACCCAAAGTCGCTTTGCAAATATTATTTATATAATATAAAACATCGGAGGGTAATTAGTTTCCTACTTTCTACTTACGTCTTTTAACCACATAACCTTAAGATTCGGCAAACCATCAACGCAGGCTTTTAATTTAATTGAACAACCTTTTTGGGCCGTAACCTCATCAGGCATTTTGACTCTGGGGACTCGTTCATCATGTTCGTCTTCTTCCATTTCCGAGAACATGTTTATATTATCTTCAACCTCGGGGATTTTATTAAAGAAACTTTGCAGCTTCACATATTCATCCAGAGTTACATCGGAGTAGTTTGAGAATTTATGAGTTCCGGACGCAGCATATCTGTAGTCTGTCATGTAAGTTGTGTCCGTTCGGGTTGAGGTGCCGGGAAAGTGTTTCCTGTAGGCAGTAGTTCTTCTCGGAGAGGCGCTGTAAGCTCTGACGCCGGAGCAGAATTTCCCTCTGTGTGAGATGACGTCAAGCCTTGCGACGGCTTCAACTCTGCCGTAGTCATTTTCCAAGGTTATTCTGTAAAGCCCAGCATCTTCAACGGTCACTTCTTCAATCTCCACCAGCCGCAGGTCATCTTTCTCTCTAATCGTTATCCTGGCTGATGGCGTGATGATAACACCGTCTTTGTCCCAGGTGGCCCAAGGCGACGGGTGACCTGTCACGGCGCACTGGAAGATGGCCGTGGCACCCTCTTCTACGACTTTGTTGTGAGGGTAGGTGTAGAACTTGGGGGCTACTTGTCTGGATGGGCTGTAAATCTGGCGTCTCGGTTCTGGACCTAAAAAGGATGTTACGATAGCATAATATATCCTTAAGCCCATTATTGTAGAACCCGTCATTACATTTAATGCCAAAAGATAGAAATTTCTTACCAGGCGTCAGGGAAACTGATCTGGCGGGAGTGCATCGTGGAGTAGACCGAGGTGTTGACTGCGCCGAGAGAAGTGCTGGTGGTCTTCGCAGCTGTTGACTCAGCGTGTTCGGCTCTCCGGGCGCTACAGATATTACGCAAAATATCAGTGTACATATTTCATAAAGTGATATTTTATTGTCATGTTATAAAATCTTGGGATCTATATATATAACAATAGATTCTTCCATATCGTCATATTTGACATTCCTAAACCAGTCAGTGTAATATAAACATTCAGCCATGAAAATTTTGATACTTTTTAAAAAGATAGCCTTTAAAAATGTCTGTAATAGAAACCTTCTTAAAAAGTTTCCAGCTCACCATAAACTACGAGACAGGCTGTCGAAGTGGCCTTTCCTAGGTTATTGCTCGCTTCGCAGGCGTACATGCCTTCATCTTCAGCCGTCACTTGCTTTATTTTGAGCCTGGCCGTGCTGCCATCGTAAGACATGGAGAAGTCTTCACATTCGCGGATCAACTGTGAGAACAAATCAAAATAGTAAGTAATAATCAGATTTACTAAACGCTTGGAGTGCAGTGGAGATTGGCAACGGAAAAGAAGCCTCTGCTTAAGAGTGGACTTATCGAAGCCAACGTAGGTCCAAAACTGATTATGAACTAAGCAATAATTTTGACCTGCTATTTGTTTCAAAAACCTTACAGTAATTCGTACAATAAAAAGATTCCTGACTAAGCCAATAAGCCAAGAGCGATGGGTTGGAAAAGTAACGGCATCTGCTGAGTGAAATTTAATAGCATTACAAGAAGCTGCAACAAACCTCTCCGTAGCGGAACCATTTGATATCGGGTTCAGGCTCACCGGCCAACTGGCACTCAAACTCTATGGCGTCACCGTCACAGCACAGTAAGTCTGTAAGCTCCCTCTGGAAGCGAGGGATGATATCCACGCGCCTAGAGCAAAAAAAGGGTGTATGTCAACTGGAAATTTTCTATTTTCTAAGCATCCGATCCAATTCATAATACTGATACTTACCCATAACGGACATTGTGAGTATCAGACGAAGAATCAGGATCTGAAACAAAGATTAGGTTTGTCTTGACATGGAAAACCAACGATCGTTTCAAGACGAGATGGAGGCGAGACGTGTTTTTTGGTCCACATTTTTCTCCAAATTATCTGGACCTTGTCATTGAAGAGGACACCTAGTTTAATTTGCAACGTTCACTAAATCACATTTTCTGTGTTACTTTGTATAAAAACATTGATTTGAGTTTGAACTGCACGTGCACGGAAACTCTTGAATTGAGCAAACACGTCGTGTCGACCTTACCTCTAGCTAAGATTTGCAGTGAGATCACGGCCTTGGCCTCTCCGTGGACGTTCTTGGCCACTACAGAATAGGCCCCCGTGTAGTCGAACTTGGCGTGCGGGATCTCGAACCGATACTCTGGTCCGTCACCCACTCGCTTGAAGTGGGTAGCGTCGCGGTAGTAGTCCGGCTGCAAGAAGAACAAGGCTTTCAGTGCTGTAGCTGTGCTTCACAAAGAGGTGACTGGCTAAATCCCATCATCATCATCAGCCACTCGACGCCCACTGCAGGACACAGGCCTCCCTCGTGGCTTTCCTAACCATAAAGGGTTTTGATATAATCGCCACGCTTGGCAGGCGGGTTGGCGATATCAGTATGCGGTTGGAATCTCAGGAAAAAGCTGCTGCCCATCTCCTGGTAATGTGTTTCCTTAATCGCCTTCTACGACATCCACGGAAGGAAATGGAGTGACGCTATTCTTAATCCCTCGCATACGGAGTCCCTGCTAAATCCCAGCTGTTTGTTAACTCTGGCCATGTGACGAAATGCCGTCGTTTTGGGAATTTGGTGTCAACTTTATGCCGATAGGAAAAAAATTGTAAAAAAAAACCGGCTAAGTGCGAGTCGAACTCACGCACGAAGGGTTCCGTACAACATTAGACACAACGATCGAGAAAAAACGGCAAATAATCACGTTAGTCGTATGGGAACCCCCTTTAAATATTTTAATTTAATTATTTATTTTTGAAGCGAATATAGAACTAAATAGTCTGTGAATATTTCAAGCGTCTACCTTAATAACGAGCTGTTATTAATAACGAGCAAAAAACGGCAAAAAAATATTACGTTTATTCTGTTTTTAGTATTTGTGGTTAGTATAGCGGCAACAGAAATACATAATATGTGAAAATTTCAACTGCCTAGCTATCACAGTTCATGAGATACAGCCTGGTGACAGACAGACGAATAGGCAGACGGACATACAGACAGACAGACGGCCGGTAAAGTCTGAGTAATAGGGTCCCGTTTGGCACCCTTCGGGTACGGAACCCTAAAAACAAATAAACAGATCCGAATTTTGTGACGATGATGAACACAGTTTACCAGTGTAGAATAACGTTCTTTATGGGCATCGCATTATTTTGACATGCAGAACGTGCCCTCGAGTTCTGCAACCGAAGGCTTTCAACAGTTATCAAGAATCATAATAATATTGTCTTACCTTGAGGAAGTCCCTCAGCCAGTAGACATCAGGCTTGGGATCTCCGACCACCTCGCACTCGATGATCACGGTATCCCCCTCGCTGGCCTCGCTAGAGCGTGGCTTTCGGATGAACATCGGCTCTTTGGAGTACCTTCCAGAAAATTATAGTAGGTATTAGTATAATATTAATAGTAGTTTTTTAAATAAAGCAAGACCTGATAATACAAAATCGTTCGTTGCACCGTCGATCTGAGGCAGACTGGCAGTGGCTGGATGAGGGTGGCCGAAGAGAGAAGGAAGTAGCGTCCAGCAGTGGACGAGTACTGATTGATTGATTGAAATATACAAAACAAAGAAACCGCCTACTCAATTGTGCTTTCACTCGTTTGCGCGTTTCGGACCGCATAGATTTTTTTTTCCAACGGTATGAGTCTGTTTAGTATATCATTGTGGTTTCCTAGATTGGGAACAGCATAAGTGATCGTGTTGTGTGTATGGACGTTATGTACTTCCCACTACTTTAAATTAAGATTAACAGCTTCAAACCGAACGTTGGAAATTACTAACATTTACAAAAAAAACCTATTTAGAGGCTAAAAATTCCACCCATGCCGGCACCTAACCTAACTGCAAGGTGGGTTACTCGGGGCTGCAAGTGATGTAAATTGCTTCGGCCAGAGGTCGCTGTCTGTACGTAATACAGAGAAGTTTGTAAAGAGGCTCGAAATTTCGCCGATGCTTGCACTTGATCATTAGCTCAGTTGGGAAAGCGCTGGCACGATTAGCCAGCTCAAGTCCCGGCATGAGTGGAATTTTTAGCCTCTAAATAGGTTTTTGTAATTGTCCTCAGAACGGGTTACTGCAATAAAAAGAATATAATTTACAAAACGCTCATGTCATTGATATTATTGTTTATTATAGTGAAAAGCAAAAATAGATAATGTATTGATTTTAAACTCATGCTTAAGTGTAAGTAAGGAGTTGCGACTAGACAATCTAAGGACTAGCGCGCACGAGCAACTTTTGTCTCCGCAACTATTTCGTCTCTCACGTGAAGTCTACGTGTTTATATGAAAGTGCGTACATGTAGCGACGCGACAACCGGGAGACTTTTTTATCGGCGGAGCCGTCTTCCATTGGTTGCAGTGCAAATGCGCGCACGGCCACACAAAACTTGCCGGCCAGCCAGTTGCAAGCATCAACCGACCTTTTCGATCGGACCTTATTCAAATATAGATACATTGTCCATTGCCGATTTTACACAAAGAGGCGTCACCAAGACTTAAGACTAAAAATCTGATTTCACTTAGCAGATGGAAGAAGCGCCTTGGTTTATGCTATCGTTTGACCATCACAGTCTTTTTATAACAATATACCAAGTGAATAACATCGATTAAACTTTCCGTAAGTGATTAGAGCAGTTGTAGTGCATCGGTAGAACTGGCCTCACATTCGAGAGGTCTAGGGTTCAAATCCCGGCATATACCAATTACTTTAAGTTACGTCCGTTTGTGAATTTGCTCTCGCTAACTGTAAATGAGGAAACCCGAGTGTCTGTGTTGACATCATCATCATCATCGTTCAGCCACAAGGAGTCCACTGCTGGACATAGGCCTCTTCCATGGATTCCCAAAAACACCGGTTGGAAGCGGCTTGCATCCAGCGTCTTCCTGCCACTTGGTTGAGGTCATATGTGCATCTTTTAGCTGATCATCCTACGCTGCGCTTGCCGATATGTGGTGTCCATTTGAGAACTTTTCGGCCCCATCGGCCATCAGTTCTGCGTGCTATGTACCCCGCCCATTGACATACCGCGTTTAATACGTATATTGGCCCAGCTACGAAGCTAAGTGCAAAAACCACAGGTCTCTAACTAGGTTATGATTAAGAATACGGAAATCAAGTGAATATTGAAGTGAAACTCACGGCACATCAGGACTTCGAAGCATCGGTACCCTCCTTCTTTCAACGGGCTGGTCCACCTCGATGACCTCGACCTTGCCCGAGGTAGACGCTCTCCCAACCTGATAAAAGGTGATAAGACTAAAGGCACTGCTGACATTCGGTTTACTGCCAAGGTTCACTGCCAACGTTCCATCATAATGATGATTGAAAGGGTGCAACAGTACCCTAGGAGTGAAAGTAACTTATTTAGTCCCGTGACGGCGCCAATAGGTTGAAGGACTAAATAAGTCTTTCGCCCGAAGTAAACACTACTTTTCATTACGAATATAAGGAGAGTAAAATATAAAAAACATGAATTAGTTAAAATGTTAATACGTGTCTGCTATACGGAAATACAAACAAAACTTTACAACTTCAAAAAACAGATGAAGGTCGGGTTGCCGCTTTCCCGCCTTTTTTTCTCGTCGCTGGTTAGCCGAAATTTGAAAATTTGGAACATGGTTCAGGCAACATCAGAGCTACTTTCCGACTATGAGTAATGAAAAGGAAGTTTGCTTGATATGTATTCAAACGAATGTACGGGAGCTATCCATTCCTCTACCCGTCTACGTTTGTGTACGGTATAGCTGGGCTCGATACTCTGGAGTTGAGAAGGGAATTGCAACTCGCTGTACATTACTGTCTTTTGATGCGAAATGGTAATGGTACAATCCTCGTGTACCTTGAAATATCAGGCTATTTGTCCCCGACAAAGACGTGCGCACGGGGCGGCGCCGGCACCAGCTGTTCGCGGAGCTAATAATGCGCCCCCGGCCAGGGCTCTCTCCCTGCTCAACGAGTTACCGAGGTCCAACATGTTGATATCTTTGTTGATTACATGTATAATGTTGTTGTATATTTAAGATTACACTTATGGTTACCTACTACTTATAATAACAGTAAGAGCGTTTTGCGCAACTGTGAGTTCTTATGGTATAAATAAATAAATAAATAATTGACTTATGCAGAAGCAATATTTGTAAGTTTGACATTTTGATTCAGGGTTCGACGCAATTGACCGCTTTTGCAGTAATCCGTTATCGAATTTCCACTCCACCGGCAACAGAATTTTTTGCCGAGCGAAGTGAGGCATAGGCGTGGGCCATACAGAAAGGACATGGGGCGGGAGACTCACAGACCATAGTTCTTGTTCTGTGGTCTGTGAATCTATGCAACGCGTCGCGCCTTCTACGCGCCCTCGCCTCACGTCCTTTTTGAGTGGCCCACGCCTTATACTTCGAATTAGATTAAAGTTATTAGACTTGGCAAGGTCGTGTTTAGCAGCGTGCTTCATAGAGCGGTCCTGGGTTCGATTGTGGTACTTTACTTTCTATGTTACGTACAATTATGAATTTGCAGTAGCAAATTAATTAATTGATAACAGGAATTATCATGAGGCAACCGAAAGGTCTGAGATATTCACATGTTTCCGTGTGGCACCGGATTAAGAATAGCGTCACTCCATTTCCTTCCGTGGATGACGTAGAAGGGGACTAAGGTCGTCAAATGGCTGATGATGATTCACAGTCTGAGGCAACATGAGGTACAACTACATGGACAAACATCTGATCTATTATTTCTTTCGAATTCAATGTGTTATATTGAGCAGTATAACGGTGTTTTGTGTCCATTCTGTTATATTGTATGACAAATAGTATGACTAGGTGGACTAACCTGAAATTGCCAATTCGCGGTGCTCACGCGTAGTAATTAAGTTCATACTCTCTCTCTCTCTCTCTCTCTCTCTCTCTCTCTCTCTCTCTCTCTGTAATGTGACGTATATAGGCTGCCTTATTGTTATATCCATGTAAAAAAAAATGTTAGCACGTGCGATTGAGAGAGAAGTTAAGTCCTCACAAGGTTATTAACCTCCTAAGTCCGAACCTTGAAAATAACAATCGAAAACCCTTGTTACTTTCAACCTCAGGAGTAAGGAGGACATAATATGGTACCTCATTGGAGGCCGTGCAGGTGTAGACTCCGGCGTCCCGGGTGGTGACGGCGGCGAGAGCCAGCTCCACCACTCCGTCCCTGTCCAGGGTCATGATGGCCCTCCGGCTGGGGCGCAGACGCACCCCGTCGCGGTACCACGTGACCCCCACAGACGGGTAGGCCTCCACCACTGCTGAGATGCGTAGCTCCTCGCCTGGGGGGCGAGGGGAGGCGTTTAAAGAGTTGGTTGACCACAAGACGGCCTCGTTGGCTTAGTGGTAGCACGTCTGATTACTATGCTAGAGGTCGTAGGTTTTATTTTTCACGATTTCGCATTATTCGTTAGGTTCGATTTGTATTTTCATGTTTGTGATGTCCTTGTCTGGTTACCATAGCATGTAATCAGACGTGATACCGCTAGACCAACGTAACTTTAAAACTGTAGGTAGCCAACACAATATAAATACTTCATATCTACATGGCCGTTGGCTACCTACAGTTTTAAAGTTAAAATTAACTTGTAAATTTCAATTGACAAGCTAATTTTATCGATTATAAAATATTATAGAAAATAGCGTTAACCATCAGAGCCAATAAATAGGATTATGAAAGATTATAGAAAGTCACGTTTACCATCAGTGAGCCAATAAATAGGATCATAAAAGTCCATAAAAGATCGCGTTTACCATCGGCGAGCCGATAAATGGGATCCAGTCCGAGGCAGAACTCCGGCGCGACGTACGCGCGGATACCCTTGTCGACCACGAGGCTGCAGCGGCAGCTGACGGCGCCCCGGCTGTTGCGGGACATGGCCTCGTACACCCCGCCGTCCTCCAGGGAGGTTGGCGCGATCTCCAGCGTGTGGAAGTGCTCATCCTGGGATTTAGAGTGGCGCGCTGCCGGGAGAAGATACGTACATTACAACACATTACATTACATCACACTACATCACAGCACGTCACAGCACATTACATTACATTAAATTACATAACAAAAACTCACGCCTGTATCCCAGAGGGGTAGGCAGAGTCCAGGGTTTGCCACTTGCTGCGATCCTGACTGAGCTCTTTCGCTTCATCAACACTTATTAGTCTTTGCATGCACGGGTGCACGCAGGCCGGTTTCAGGTACTTTGTATCTAGCCGTTTGTTAGTACATCCCCTATTTGGCCCAAGTAGTTAAGTCCCATACCTGTCCTCTCATAAACATTCGCTCCATATCATTTAAATTGGAGAGACCCAGGTTCGATTCCCAGTGCCTATGACTTTGTTTTCTAAGTTAGGTACATTTGTGAAGTTATAGTAGCAATACTACTCGCTAACGGTGAAGGAAAAATATCGTGAGGACACCTGAGTGTCTGAGCTATTCACATAGCTCAGCGCTTGAAATCGCCAATCTACGGTGGGCACGCGTGGTGAATAAGCCCACTCTCTCTCTGCGAGAGAAGGCATGTGCCCTACAGTGGGACGTACCTATTCAGGCTGCTTATGAAATTGGATTATAACGTTGATCGATCGTTGGTCGTTCGAAGTGGCAACGATTTGTAATTTTCTCGGTAGGTTTAACTTTTCCCTTTAGCTTTCCTCCCCTTAGAATCATTATTGTCATTGAATTTAGCTGAATCCACTGTTAGTCATAATTCTTCAATCAGGGTACTTGATACGGGTGTTTGATGCAGATGCATTACTTCGCGATCGAAGACACAAAAGAATTCAGACATATGGCTTTTGTGCATCCGCATATAAATGAGCTAAACGTAGATAAACGTAGAATGCTAGAAGATGTTTGATAGGTAGTGCTCAGTTAAAATATTGTAACGCTTTGGTGTACCTAACTAAATAAAAATAAATAAATAAATAAACATTGCATGGCATCTGAATTTGGCAGGAGTCAATATGAAATCAATCAGCACCAGCTCTATTTAATTTAATCTACCGACTGGCAACCGCGTCTGGCAGACGCCTCGCTCATCCTAAAATAACACCCGACCCCATAATTTGTAGTACAAAATCATATCGTGAACTGAACAACACATTACTTTTGATTATCTTCAAAACCTTTTACTGATGCTTTATTGTAAGAGAAGTTGGTGAATCTGACCATTCAACAAAATCGTAAAACGGAACGAATTACCTAAAAATATTTTTGTACCTACGGGTCTCCGTCGTATACGTCGTCGGATACCATCATCATTGTTAGCCTACTGCTGACCTTTTTCCTCATAATACGCCATCTCTCACCATTCCATCCGCACCGCTCTGTCAACTTCAATACATCATCAGACTATACACCTCATCATCATTATATGTGTGAGTTGGACTCAGCGCAGCATTCATCACGCAGTCCGGTCACAAGCCTGTTTCTTCAACACCTGGTACATCATGACATCCAGCTTTTCCTTAATTTGATCAAAATAGCTTCTTCGTGGCCATACTCTTCCTATCTTCTTCTATTTTTCCTACAATTATATTCTTTACCAAGTTGTCGTGATGTAACAAGTGTCCCGTCATCTTCCCTCTTTTTGCATTATACCCAGGTGTAAATAAAAACATACCATCCTCAGTGATCTTCACACCATCCTTGAACCAGGTGACGGTGGGCGGTGGACTGCCGACCACCTGGCAGGTCAGCCGGACCGGGTAGGTAGCCTGCACGCGGCGGTCACGCAGCCGCATCGTGAACTGCGGAGGATATTCCCCGTCACCAGCAGAGTTGGACCGCTCCCTGGAGGAAAGGACGAGGTTATGGTTACTGGTCCTGGAAGGACTAACAAGGACGGGGCGATTGACAAAGTCTCAATCATATTCTTTTTATTTTTGTTGCACTAACCCGTGCTGAGGACAATTTTAAAAACCTATTTAGAGGCTAGAATTCCACTCATGCCGGAACTTGAACCCGTGACCTCTGGCTAACCGTGCCAGCGCTCTCCCAACTGAGCTAATTTCGAACCTCTTTACAAACTTCTCCACTCCAGCACATGCCGAGTCCGAGCCCCTTTGCATTTGCCACACCCGCAAACTGTTCTCTTGTATTGTCTGTTGTTTTGCTTGTGCTTATTTCTTTTACTCTTTTTCTGTGCTTACTTGCTGCAAATTTTGCTTTGTGTTACTGGTGCTATTATTTATATAATATTATGTTCTATACCTGTTTCCGAAAATAATTAATATTGAACTTATTTGTAAATTGCTATCAGCAATAAGGCAGTTGCCTCTGTAATTATTTTCTGGTGCACACAATAAAGATTATTCTTACCTTATTAACCCTCAGCGGTTCAGCAACTCACCTTTTCAGCTTCGCATCGGCCTCCCACACCACTCTGTCCGTGACAACCGCCAGACGGGCGTAGGTGGAGGCCCGGCCGTGCTCATTAGTGGCCTCGCAGCTGTAGCGGGCCTCGTCATCGACGGTGATACCATCTATCGTCAAGCTGCAGATCTGGCCGTCACACAGGCTGGAGACTCTGCCGCTTTCCTCCTCCACTTCGTGCCCGTTCTTCAACCATACTGGTAAAGAAGGATAAACGAATGAAGGAATGGAGAGGTGATGACGTTCGATTGTTGAACCTCCTCTTCGGACCTTGAATATAACAATTGAAAACCATTGTTAATTTCAAGGTCAAGGCTCAGGAGGTTAAGAAAGAAAGTTCAGTGGCAGTAGTGAAACAAAATGTAATTTAAAACGACAGATGCCAAATCATTGTTCTACGTGTAAAAAATTGTAAGCATGAAGAGGATTTTTATCCTGCTTTTATTCGGCTTTTGCCGAAAAGTTAATTCATTTTCTCAAAACGTACATTAAGTTTGGATCAGTCGTTGTGTTGTTTTTTCACTGCAGTGACGGCCAGCGTAGTCTTATCTTTTGTCTGTCAGTCTGTCAGTCTCCTCTCCTATAGATATCACTTCTCTACAATTTTAATAGCAACTCCGTTTTGTACTGCGAGACTAAGTGAAGTCTACTATGATGTTTCAATCACGGATGCAAGACCATTTTCTCGTATCGCATCCGCGATTCTACTCTACGTCGAATTGAAACATATTGCCTATTTTAAACTTGAAAATTTGCAAACTCCCCTATCAGTCCAAACCGTTTTTTTACTATAAATTATTTCCTATACAAAAATTATATTCAACTATTTCAGTGCCCTATGCTACCCTGGATGTCACAACCAACAACATCACACACTTCTAAATAGGTTCAGAAATTTAAAAATTGTAGTCCACTATGATCAAATGAAAAAACATAGGTACAATGATTCAGATGAATCTTCAAATTAACACTACTTTTCTTTAGGCAGCTGTGTGCAAATTATAAAACACAGTCATAGATGATTAAATTCTCACCTATCTCCGGGTGAGGTTTCCCCTTTACGACGCAAGTGAGCACCGCCTTCTGGCCAATCAAGACCTTCAGTTGTCCCGGGAGAATCTCGGTGAACTCCGGCCTATCACCGGACGACCCAATTCCGATGGGCTTGGACGTCTGCACAGTCTCTCCCCAGCCATAGCGGTTGCGTGGCGTCACGCGGAAGTGGTACTCTTCGCCGGGTTTCAGGTTGAACACGTCGTACGAAGTCAGCGGGGTTATGCCGAGCTCGGCCCAGCGCGCACCGCCCTCCTTGCCCACCTGCCAGCTTTCCACCTTGTAGGCAAGCACCGGAGCGCCACCCTGCAGAATTACGCACGTTGAATAATATTGAACCTTGTGGACTGAGAGAGGATGGAGAAACTGACTGGACTTGAGAAAGGAACATTACGTTGGTCTAAACATATGGAGAGGATGAAGGAAGAAAGATTGACGAAGTAAATATAATATACTTTGACCGAATAGGGGATGTAGAGAAAGAGGATGAAGAGAAAGAGGTTTTTCGGGATCGTGGCATGTGGTAAACTATGGTCTGTGCTCACCCCTCCCGGAAACAGGCGTGAATTTATGTATGTGTGCGTAATAACCGTGAAATGGCTCTGAAATTACCAAGTCATCAATCTATCGTTTGTGTTCAGACACGGATAATACCAGTCGTGTACGGTGGGACGGAAGCGCGGCCTTAAGAAAACATTATTTATACATTTATGCTTTGGAGCCACTTGAGAGAGATATAGAAAATTATTCTTTTAATATATTTTTTAAGTTACTGTCACTTGTATCCAGATTATGATACGGAGTGAAGCGACCTACAATCTACATCAAAATTGTGGAGAGCAGTCCTTTGTACACTGCCAGTCAGAATTTGACCCCACGTCATTGACGAAAGAGCGACACGAAGTTCGAAGTTACTCAGCTGTTGACTGCATCGAAAGGGTAAAGACTTAGATTAAAAATAGAATGGCAGGTCATTGATACTTGTTACTAAACAAAATTTCGTACGTACGAGTATATGACGAGATTAGAAATTCACCGAGGTATTATGCTGAAATAACTGGGCCCCCTCCGTGCCTCTTTTTGGTACCACTTTCTACTTTAGCTTTAGCATTTATTTTGGTCACCGCCTTCTATATTAGGACTACTGTTATATATTAGATAAAAGTAGATACTGGTCACAGAGATCTAGATCATCTCCAAGCACTCGATTCAACCGACGATTCAAGGGATACACATTGTATATATTTTTCACTCTTTCTAATCGATAAACGATTATACCTCAGTGCGAGCGAGATGCGTAACTGCAATGCACCATACGAGTCGAAGCGAGAGAAAGATCTATTTTATTCAAATTCATACAATCTCGGGGCTACTGAACTCTACGATCAATTTGGATAGGAGAGGAGATAGGAATGCAATAAGCCCTACCTGCTGCACGACCACTCGCTATGTAATCTAAGATTGCGCTATCACATCGCCCTCTATCTACCTCAATGCATATCCACACAGTGGCTGAAGGCATACGAAATTATGATTTGTGAGTCGATTTTAACAAAGATACAACTTGCGCACGTCTACAGCAAGGTGAGGTTGTCGAATGGAGACCACGAATGGCAGATGCAGCGTAGGAAATCCACCAGCTCACAGGGCTGATGATATGAGATAGACTGCTGGCAGCGGCTGGCGAAGAAGTCTACGAAGCGAGGCGTATTTCCATCAGTGGTCGAATACGGGTTGATTAATTCATTGACGACTGTAGTAAGAAAAATAGAATGCATATCGGAAAACAAAATCGTAGGTGTTGGAGTGGAAACCAGCAAAGATGTAACTCGCGAAGATGTAGTCTACTGTGTTTACTTGAAAATGATCCAGAGTCCATCGATCGGCACTTGCTAGTTTGATTTGAAACCTGCCGTCAAAAGTGGAAATCTATGCTTGCGGCCCTATGCTCCTCCAGGAATTAAAGGACCGAAGAGAATGTATATTTACCTGAGGTTCGGGCTTGGGCCAGGCCAGGGAGAGCCAGTTGGCGCCACCGTCGACGACGCTGGGCTCGCCCGGGATGCGCTCCGGCACGGCTGCAACCGGCAAAAGTGTCATTATCACTGCGACAATGACCTTTGTCTACCAAATACTGGCTTGAGTATGCCGCTGGCCGCGCAGCCAAGTTTTGAGCCGAAAAAGTGACGGGGGCCGTGCGGCGATCGACACAAACATCGCGTCTCGAGGCTAAGAATTGTTTGAGTTAGTACAGTCGACAACGGCGCATCAAATCCTGTACGATTCCAAAAGTGTAACTGTGAAATTCCATAATAATTGCTATGGCAAACATCAGGATTCCGACGGGATTTGACGCGCGTAGTTGTAATAGACGGAAAGACAGTAGGTGCCAAATGTTCGCGAATTTTTCGAAACAAAAATTCTCAACTCAATTTTACTTTTCATCATCATCAGCCGTTTGACGCCCACTGCAGGACATAGGCCTCCCTCATGATTTTCTAACCATGAAGGGATTTGCCATAATCGCCACGCTTGGCAGGCGGGTTGGCGATCGCAGTACGCGGTTGGAATCTCAGAAAGACGCTGCTGCCAGTATCCTGGTAATTTAGTTCCTCAGTCGCCTCCTACGACATCCACAGAAGGAAATGGAGTGACGCTATTCTTAATCCGGCGCCATATGGATTTTACTTTTATTTTATGCCAATACATTTTATTTTATGGCTTTCAAACCACGTAGGATTCATCGTGTATATACAAACTGAGAACCTCCTCCTATTATTGGAATCGTTTAAAAACAAAGCCGATGCGCACTTACTCGCATAGAGAACTTACTCGCAAGACACGCGCGGGTCTTCACCTTCACATGTTAAACTTTATCAAAATCTGTTGACTGAACCTCTTGTTACGAGCAACTGAACAAATGCATACATAATATACACAGGCAGACATCTGGCTAAATAAAGTAGAGATAAAGTCGACAGGTTACTTGGTCTTATGCCAGAAAACAGTGTACAGGAAATAATCAGGTCACTGATTAGCGTTTGGGACTGGGCGAGGGATTTTGTGTGAGCTCTCGTTGCATTACTTCTCTTACGAGCTAATAGTGCTATGGATTCCACTTTTTACAGAAAGGGACCTAAAAATATATTTATACCGTTTCAAAACTTATTCATCTTTGCTTTATACAACCTCCTTGCGCAAAAATACTCGATACAAAACTCCTTGCGCAAATAATACTTGACATACGAATTCCTTGTGCAAATAAGTTCTCGAGATTTGATTGGTAGACGTTTATGATAAGGATTAAAATAAAACTGTTTTGTATTCTTTGCTGTCATTAGTAAAGAAGTTGACTATCCTAATAATAATAATAATAAGAACATTACTCGTAACCTTAAAACAATTCCAATTTTAATGTGCATTTTGATTAATTTAACCTTCCTTTTTTCTTCAATAAATGTCTGTTTTTGCTTTGCTTAGCTGCTTACCTTTATAGCTTCTATTAGTTACAGAAAAGTTTGAGTCATCCGGGTAGGTCCAATCGGAGATGAGATTTTCGGATGATGCATGTTGTCGGACCTGAAAGAAGAACTTATTGATTACCTACGTAAATAATTAATATGGGGAGAGAATATGTTGTTATTTAGACAGATCTATGTTTTGATTGATGGTATCACTTTTGCGATGTCCTGGGTTCGAATCTGGCATGTACTAATGACTGTACAGAGGGACGGGACGAAGCCCACACAGAAGAGATGGGGTGAGGGCGCGAGTTCCAATACTGCCAAGGAAAACATCGTGAGGAAACCTGAAGATCAGACATCATACCTCTGAACTTCAATCTGCGGTGAACACGCGAAGTGACTAAGCTCATACTCCCTTTCTCTTTCTCAGAGAGAAAGCCTGTGCCCTGCAGTGCTGCAGTGGGACGTACATGGGTTGCTTATTATCTACTTCGCTACCTTACCAGTGCCAAATTGGCTGTAAGTTTTCAACATGACGTCGACTCACTAATTCTATCCTACTTAATCGTACTTATACTTATAGTATTATAAATGTCAAAGTCTGTGAAGATGTTTGGATGTTTGTTACTCAATCACGCAATAACGGCTGAACGGATTTACATGAAGCTTGGCTATCCCACAGGGGATAGGAGTGCCACAGGGATCTATTTTGGGGCCGTTCCTTTTCCTCGTATATGTAAATGATTTGCCGTTCATGGTTCAAAATATGTCAGAGATAGTATTGTTTGCAGATGACACGTCACTTATTTTTAAGATTAAGAGACAAGAAAATGACCTTGCGGGTACAAATAATGCTCTCTATAAGGTACTATATTGGTTTACTTCTAATAACTTATTATTAAATTCAAAAAAGACAAAATGTATAAAATTTACACTACCAAATGTCAAAATGGTTGACAGCAATGTTATATTGGGGAATGATAAACTAGACCTTGTAGAAAAAACTGTATTTCTGGGTATCACAATTGATGCAAAGCTTCAATGGGGTCCTCATATAGGAAAATTGGCAAATAGGCTCAGTTCTGCAGCATACGCAGTTAAAAGAATCCGGGAACTAACTGATGTCGCAACTGCTAGGCTTGTTTATTTTAGTTACTTCCATAGTATTATGTCCTATGGTATACTACTGTGGGGTCGGGCTGCAGACATTGAGACCATCTTCGTCCTGCAGAAGAGAGCGATCAGATTCATATATAAGCTAGGCAATAGAGATTCGTTAAGAGATTTCTTTAAAGAAACCAACATCCTAACAGTTGCTAGTCAGTATATCTATGAAAATATTATGTATGTTAGGAAAAATATCAGTGACTTTAAAACTGTAGGTAGCCAACACAATGTAAATACTAGAAATAGACATAAACTTTCGTTCCCAAAATTTAGGCTGGCAAAGGTTAATACATCCTTTATGGGGCATTGTATACGTTTCTACAATAAGATCCCTGAGGATATAATAAGCTTGCCAGAAACGCGGTTCAAAAAATGTGTGAAGCGCACTTTGTGCCAAAAAAGCTACTATAACATTAAAGATTATTTAGATGACAATGATGTCTGGAATTAAAGCCAGTTCAATGCATGAGTTTTAGAACATTTATATAAATCCTGTAAATTAAGGACTTGAAAAGACTAAGTTTGGAGTTTTTTTGTCCATTTTTTCTCCAAAATGATCTAGATTTAGAAATGGACACCTAGTTTAACTTGTAACGTTCATTAAGTCGCAGTTTCTGTGCTACTTTGAATAAAAAAAATTGATTTTGATTTTGATTCAAACAAACATCCACCCGGAAAACATAACACTCTTTTTTTGTTCGGGCAGTCCAGCAAAGTGTAGCAAGAACTTTCAACAGAATGCACACAGAATCAAATGCCCCGAATGTATGCTAACCACTACAGTGACGAAGGCTCGGTCCACTCCATAGGCGTTCCGTGCCAGGATACAGTAAGTGCCCGCGTCAGAAACGACGGATCTCTTCAGTGTAAACTTCACGTAGTCATCCGAAGTCATCTTGCATACACGCTGGCTACTCGTTATGTCTCGAGTGCCCTTCATGAATACCACTGTGGAAAGATCAAGAATTTAAGATGGATTATAGGTTCAAAGCTACCAGAAGTTACTAATCATTAGTTTTCTCTTTCTGGTGGATAACGGTTTTGGGGATCTCCAATCTACTAGCCTGCTTTCATCCACTGCTGAACTTAGGAATCTCTAAAGGGCAGGCTTCTTTTTGTCTTCAGCCGCCTCCGTTAACCTTTTTCAGATCATGTGGCGTTGGAATTTCGATATGACAATCATCGGTCCAGCGAACTTGCGGACGTCTGATTTAGCGTTTGCCAGTTCGTGGATTCCACTCGCGAAGTTTTATATAATTGGTTAACGATACTTCCGTACCCAAATATTTGAAGCGATGTCATAAAAAAGTTTAGATACCTTTCGGCTTCGGATCTCCCTGGACTCTGAACGAGATGTTCAAGTCTTCTCCTACGGAGATGAGCACGTCCTTCTCTGGCCGGCCAACGATGGTAGCTGGCTTTCTATCCAGATCTCCATGCTGCACAACCGTGATGGCCGCGTTCATATCTACTGTCCCATGACTGCCGAAGGCTCGACAAGTGTAAGTGCCAGACTCGCGCTCCGTGACATCAGTCAAGGCTAGAGTGTAAACGCTTTGCTCGACAAAAGTCTTCGCGTTCCTGTAGCTTTCCAGCACTGAGCGGCCCTCCCGCAGCCACTCGACCCTGGTGGGTGCTCCCTTGATCTCCACTTGGAGGCCTATGGTCCCGCCGTGCGGCACCGTGTGGTCCGTCAAGACATTGGAGAAGTGCGGGCGCCGGGACTCGAAGGACGGGCGGGTAAAACGAGTTCGCTCGACCGTGGCTATGTTAGGACTCAAGCGGGTGTCCCTGCCTGAAAACAGAGTTAGACGCATACTAGTTGCGTTTTTTGAGTTAGAATGTCTTATGTTTGTGATGAGATAAGACAACAATCGTTATTTTACACCAGTAGCTAAATATTGAACAATAAACAAATACAAAGTAAACAAAAGCAAACCACTGACATTCTTGTTTTATTTCAGGGAAGTACTTAAATATTGGCGGAACCGGGCCAAGAGGTTTTGAAAACATATTCTCAGACACTTAACTACGTAGAAGGTCTCTTTTTCCACCTTTTTAGGGTTCCGTATCCGAAAGGTGCGAAACGGGTCCCTATTACTAAGACTTCACTGTCCGCCTGTCTGTCCGTTCGTCTGTCTGTCTGTCTGTCTGTCTGTCTGTCTGTCTGTCTTTCTGTCTTTCTGTCTTTCTGTCTTTCTGTCTTTCTGTCTTTCTGTCTTTCTGTCTTTCTGTCTTTCTGTCTTTCTGTCTTTCTGTCTTTCTGTCTTTCTGTCTTTCTGTCTTTCTGTCTTTCTGTCTTTCTGTCTTTCTGTCTTTCTGTCTTTCTGTCTTTCTGTCTTTCTGTCTTTCTGTCTTTCTGTCTTTCTGTCTTTCTGTCTTTCTGTCTTTCTGTCTTTCTGTCTTTCTGTCTTTCTGTCTTTCTGTCTTTCTGTCTTTCTGTCTTTCTGTCTTTCTGTCTTTCTGTCTTTCTGTCTTTCTGTCTTTCTGTCTTTCTGTCTTTCTGTCTTTCTGTCTTTCTGTCTTTCTGTCTTTCTGTCTTTCTGTCTTTCTGTCTTTCTGTCTTTCTGTCTTTCTGTCTTTCTGTCTTTCTGTCTTTCTGTCTTTCTGTCTTTCTGTCTTTCTGTCTTTCTGTCTTTCTGTCTTTCTGTCTTTCTGTCTTTCTGTCTTTCTGTCTTTCTGTCTTTCTGTCTTTCTGTCTTTCTGTCTTTCTGTCTTTCTGTCTTTCTGTCTTTCTGTCTTTCTGTCTTTCTGTCTTTCTGTCTTTCTGTCTTTCTGTCTTTCTGTCTTTCTGTCTTTCTGTCTTTCTGTCTTTCTGTCTTTCTGTCTTTCTGTCTTTCTGTCTTTCTGTCTTTCTGTCTTTCTGTCTTTCTGTCTTTCTGTCTTTCTGTCTTTCTGTCTTTCTGTCTTTCTGTCTTTCTGTCTTTCTGTCTTTCTGTCTTTCTGTCTTTCTGTCTTTCTGTCTTTCTGTCTGACTTTCACCAGGCTGTATCTCATGAACCATGATAGCTAAGGCAGTTGATATTTTCACAGCTGATGTAGGTATTTCCGTTGTTAGCTTTTAATTATATACTTTTTGGTCTGAGATTTTGATGTAATTAGACTAAATTTAATCAAGGGCCCGTGATCCAAAATGTCTGTGGAAACTTCATTACAAAAACAGCTGAACTACGTACCCGTAAAGTTGACAACGTGCGTAATCTGGTCGGACCACAGCGAGTTCTCGGCCTTACAGGTGTACTTCCCGCTGTCGCCCGGCATAGGCGAGCTTATGGCTAGTCGGCAGACTCCGTCAGCGAGGTAGAAGGCCTGGAAGCGGTCGTTCGAGGCAACGGGCGTGTCATCCTTGAGCCACGTGATGGTGGGCAATGGCTGGCCGCGAATACGGCACTCCAGCACCAACTCATTTTCGGCCAGATGGTAGTTGTCTATGAATAGAAAAATATTAATACGATTTACGCCCGTCCGCGTGGGATACGGATAAAAAGTATCGGTTTAGGTGTCAGTTTTCGTCCGAATCTCAACGGCAACCTAATGCTAATCCAGAGAAATTCTATTCAAATTTTTCACGGTCATACATAAAATATACATTGTGGGTATAATTAGATTTGTAAAATTCCTTGAGTTTCAGAATCACGGTATATACATAAGCACCCTATATACGTCCCAATGTAGGGCACAGGCCTTCTCTCAGGGAGAGAGTATGGGCTTAATCACCACGCGTGCGTGAATAGCTCAGACACTCAAGTTTCCCCACGATGTTTTCCTTCACCGTTAGCGAGTGGTATTGCTACTATAACTTCATAACTGTACTTATCGTACTTATCTTAGAAACAAAGTCATAGATACATGCCCGGACCGGGGATCGAATCTTCTACCCTCTAGGCTACCACCGCTTCAACACGGTATTTAAGTCAGAACAATAGGTTGTCTGTATGTGCATGGGGTAGTTGTTGGGTCAATAGTCGAAAGTTGATAAATGTCGTTGCAAAGTCGCCCAAAACGCAAATGTATAGACCTCACGCCTGTAAAGGTTGATGCACTGTTGACTACGTATAATACTATTTAACTTACCACGTATAGACCTCGTAAAGGTAGGCGGAATTGGCGAAGCTTCAAAACTGGGGTAAACTTTCAAGTTAGCTGACGTAGTAATAGCCCCATTCTCGTTCTCAGCCATGCAAGAGTATTCAGCTGAATCACTGGGCACGGCATTCAGAACCTCCAGGGTTATCAAACCGTCCATAAACTTAGTTTTGTACTTCATCCGGTTGTCTAAGGGCTGGCCGTTTCGGAACCAAGAAATCTTAGGATCTGTAGCTGATAACACGCTGCATGTAAGCTTAACCCGGGATCCTTCCACTGCAGTTCGGTCTGTCAAAAAGGTGGAGAAGACCGGTTTACGCCTAGAATCCCTTGTCGTTGAGCGTTTTTCGGATAAAATGGTCCGCGCCTCGCTGACTGCTTTAGTTCTGTGCCTCGCTTCGGCTCTTCGCTCCAAAGCATCGGTCACTCTGGTGTCAATGGTCCTGGTGATGACTGGAGGTGGAAGTGAGGATCGAAGTTGAGCTTGCTGGACCAATGTGGAGGCTCGGTAGACGGAGGGGACGTTTCGGTCGTGAGCGCCACCGTCAATGTACAAAACGTTGATATCTGTCGTCCTTTCTCTATACCCGGAAGGTCTCGCGAATTCCATAGTGTAATCCCTATGGTTGTGGTCAACGAAAGTAGGCCTTTCCTTATCTTCTCTATGACTAAGTTCTAACGAGGACGGCTCGTCCTTATGCTCTAGGAATGTTTTCGTTCTGTGCTCTTCTGTTTTTGACCGTAGTCGTCGCTTTTCGTTGTATGAAGATTCTTCAGTGTACTTCTGGAGGCGTTGTTCTTCGATACTGTCTTCTTGAGGATATAAGCGCTCCTCTGCTGACGCTCTGATTTCGCCACTTTCTTTATGTTTGTTTTTGCCTCTAAGACTGTCTTTTTCTACGCGTTTTATCTCATCTCGCTCCTTTTCCTTCCGAGTGCGTAGTTCTTCTTCTTTTCGTTTTTCTTTTTGAAGTTTTTCTTCCAGTTTTCGGTTCTTTTCTTCTTTTTCCTTATCTTTTCTCTCCTTTTCTTGTTTTTCTTCTAGTTGTTTCCTTTCAGCGACCTCTTGCTTCTTTTTAGTATCTTTATCTTTTCTAGAACTAGCTTCTTTTTCCTCCGTAATACGTTTTTCTTCGTCTTTTCTCTGTTGTGCCAGTTTTAATTGTTCCCTTTCATATCTTTTCCTCTCAATTAATTCTTGCTCTTCTTTCTGTTCTTGTTCTTCTTTTTCCTTCTTAAGACGTTTTTCTTTAAGACGTTTTTCCTCGTCTTTCTTCTGTTTATTTAGTTCCGTTTTTTCTTCTTCTTTGCGCTTGTTTTCTGATGCTTCCTTCTTTTTCTGTTTTTCAGTCTCTTGCTTGATGCGATTTTCCTTGAGCCTGTTTTCTTCTTCGACGCGAACTTTTTCTGTTGCTTCCTGTTCTTTTTTACACCTTTCAACTTTTTCAAGTTCTTGGCGCAACCGTTCTTTTTCATCCAGTTTTGCCTTTTCACTTTTAATACGAGCTTCCTCTTCAACCCTTTGTTGTTCAAGTCTTTCCTTTAGTTCTTTCTGCTTTTGTAGACGAACATCATCGTCTTTCTGTTTCTTTTCAGCATCTTGTTCTTTTTTTTCTTCTTTCTCTTTAGCAATATTCTGCGCTTTTTCCTTTTCCTTCTGTAGCCGAGCGTTTTCTTGGCTTTCTTTCTCTAGGCGAGCTTCTTCTTCTTTTCTAATGTTTTCTTTTTCTTTGTTCTTTATCCGTTTATCTTTTAATTTTGTTTTTTCGGCTTGTTCCTTATCTTTCTTCTTCATACTCTTTTCTTCAGCTTCTTTTTTCGCTTCTTCTTCCTTTCTCTTTTGTAATTGCGCTGCTTCCGCTTTTGCTTCTAGGATGCGAGCTTCTTCTTCTTTTGTTTTTCCTGCCTCTTCTTTTTCTTTCTGCAGTCGCATTTCTTCTTCCAATTTCTTTCTTTCAGCTTCATTTTTCGAATTTTCAGGTTCTTGCTTTTGCAATGTGTCCGCTGTATCTTCTAGCTGTTGGTTTTGAAATTCGTCCGCTTTGTTTTTTTCCTGCAGTCGGCGTGCTTCTTCTTTATTTTTTGCTGCTTCCAATTCTTTTTCTTTCTTCTGTTGTAATCCTTCTTCCATTTTCTTTCTCTCGGCTTCTTTATTAGCATTTTCAGCTTCTTGCTTTTGCAATTTGTCTGCTGCGTCTTCTAGCTGTTGTTTTCGCAACTGTTCCGCTTTGATTTTTTCCTCTGATAAGCGAGCTTCGTCTTTAGTTTTTGCTGCTTCCAATTCTTTTTCTTTCTTCTCTTGCAATTCTTCTTCCATTTTCTTTATTTCAGCTTCTCTTTTCGCATTTTCTTCCTCTTGCTTTTGAAATTTCTTTGCTGCATCTTCTAGCTGTTCTTTTTGCAATTGTTCCGCTTCGTTTTTTTCCTGCAGTAAGCGAGCCTTTTCTTTCTGCTGTTGCAATTCTACTTCCATTGTCTTTCTTTCAGCAACTTGTTTTGCATTTTCAGTTTCTTGCTTTTGCAATTGCTCTTTTGCATCTTGTAGCTGTTTCTTTTTCAATTGTACTGCTTTTTCTTTTTCCTCCAGCAATCGAGCTTCTTCCTTATTTTTTGCGTCTCCTAATTCTTTTTCTTTCTTTTGTTGCAGTTCTTCTTCCATTTCCTTTCTTTTAGCTTCTTTTTCCTCATTTTCAGCTTCTTTTTTTTGTAATTTTTCTGCTACATCTTCTAGTTGTCGCTTTTGCAACTGTTCCGTTTTGTCCTTTTCCTCTATTAAGCGAGATTCCTCTTTCTTTTTTGCTGCTTCATCTTTTTCTTTTTGAAGTCGCAATTCTTCTTTGATTTTCTTTCTTTCAGCTTCTTTCAGTTGCAATTGCTCTGTTGCATCGTCTAGCTGTTGCTTTTGCGATTGTTCCTGCAGCAAACGAGCTTCTTCTTTCTTTTTTTCTGCTTCTTTTTTCGGATTTTCAGCTTCTTGCGTTTGCAACTGCTTTGTTGCGTCTTCTAGCAGTTTCATTTGCAATTGTTCCGCTTTGTCTTTTTCCTGGAGTAAGCGAGCTTCTTCTTTACTTTTTGCTGTTTCTAATTGTTTTTCTTTCTGCTGTTGAAATTCTTCTTCCATTTTCTTTCTTTCAGCAACTTGTTTTGCATTTTCAGCTTCTTGCTTTTGCAATTCCTCTGTTACATCTTCAAGCTGTTTGTTTTTTAATTCTTCTTCTTTTTCTCTTTCCTCTAGTAAGCAAGCTCCTTCTTTAGTTGTTGCTGCTTCTAATTCTTTTTCTTTCTTCTGTTGTGATTCTTCTAGCATTTTCTTTCTTTCAGCTTCTTGTTTTTGCAATGTCTCTGCTGCATCTTCTAGCTGTTGCTTTTGAGATTGTTCTGCTTTGCCTTTTTCCTGCAGTAAACGAGCTTCCTCTTTAGTTTTTGCTGCTTCTAATTCTTTTTCTTTCTTTTGTTGCCATTCTTCTTCAATTTTCTTTCTTTCTGCTTCTTTTTTTTCATTTTCAGCGTCTTGCAAAAGCAATTGCTCTGTCACATCTCCTACCTGGTGCTTTTTCGATTGTTGTTCTTTGTCTTGTTCCTGCAGTAAACGAGCTTCTTCTGTAGTTTTTGCTGCTTCCAATTCTTTTTCTATCTGCTGTTGCAATTCTTCTTCTTTTTTCTTTCTTTCAGCAACTTTCTCTGTGTTTTCAGCTTCCTTCTTTTGCAATTGCTCTGTTGCATCTTCTAGCTGTTTCTTTTTCAATTCTTCTGCTTTGTCTTTTTCTTCTAGTAAGCGAGCTTCTTCTTTAGTTTTTGCTGCTTGTAATTCTTTTTCTTTCTTCTGTTGTAATTCTTCTTTCACTTTCTTTGTTTCAGCTTCTTGCTTTTGCAATTGCTGTGTCACATCTCCTATCTGTTGCTTTTGCGATTGTTCTTCTTTGCTTTTTTCCTGCAGTAATCGGGCTTCTTCTTCAGTTTTTGCTGCTTCTAATTCTTTTTCATTCTTATTTTGCAACTCTTCAGCGATTTTCTTTCTTTTAGCCTCTTGCTTTTGCAATTGCTCTGCTTTCCCTTTTTTACGTTGTATGCTTATTTCTTCTTCTTCCTTCATTTTTTTTTCGTTCAACTCCTGCTCTTTTAATTTTTCTACTTCTTCTTTTTGCTGACGCAGTTTTTCGTCCATTTCCTTTTTTTCTTCCATTTCCTTTTTTTCTGCTTCTTGTTTCGCAGGTTCTGCTTCTTGCTTTTGCGATTGCTCTGTATTGTATTTTTCCTGTTGTAAAAGAGCTTCTTCCTTCCTTTTTGCCATTTCTGATTCTTTTTCTTTCTTTAGTTGCAATTCTTTTTCCATTTTCTTTCTTTCAGCTTCTTGTTTCGTATTTTCAGCTTCTTGATTTTGCAATTCCGCATTTTTCTCTTTTTCTTGCTGTAAGTTGGATTGTTCCTCGTTTTGCCAGTTGTTCTTTATTTCTTGACTCTTTTCCTCCACATATTTGATTTTTGCATCTTCGGTTTCTTCTTTTTCTTTCTGCAATCGCAGTTCTTCTTCCAATTTCTCTCTTTTTACGTTTTTAGCTTCCTTTTCTGCTTCAACTTTTCCATGTTGTAAGCGAGCCTCAGTTTCTGTATTGTTTGCTTCTTCTGCTTCAGTCCCTTTTTTAAGCCGCAATACTTCCATTTTTTTCCTTTCACTCTCTTGTTCGGCATTTCCCACTTCTTTATTTTGCAATAGCTCTACTGCGTCTTGGCCCTTTCGCGAAGTTTCTTCTTCATTCACCCTTTTTTCCTGTATCTTTTGATTATTTTTCTCGGCTTCTTTTACTTTTGCCGCGTCTGCTGCTTGTTCTTCTAGTTTTTTATCTTTTTCTTTCGAAATGTTAGCTTCCATTTGTTGCAATTGTTTTGTGTTGCCCTCTTGTAAGCAAGCATCTTCTTCTTCTTTTAATTTTGCTGCACCAACTGTTTCTTCCTTTATTAGTAATTTTTCTTCGATGTTGTCAGCTTTTCTATCCCACAATTGCTCGGCTTTGTCTTTTTCATCCTTTGAGGGTGATTTTTCAAGCAAAATTTTTTCTTGCTCCGATTGTTGTCCTTCTTTTTTTTCGTTCTGAATATGAGCATCTTTTTTCTCCTTCTTTATGCTTAAATTCTTATGCATACTCTTTTCCTCGATCTCTTCTATTTTCTTTATATCTTCTTGTTCTTTTCGTACGCCTGGTTCTTTCGCTAGTTTTTCCTTTTCTAGCTTCGTTTTCCTTTCCAAATTTTCACTGTCAATATCTTGTTTTTCTGTTTCGAGTGGTTTTTCTTTCTTTTGTTGAAGTTTATATTCATCTTCTCTTTCTATTTCTTCCATGTTTACCTCTTTATCTTCTTGCTTTTGCAATTTTTCTTCAGTCACGTTTTTTGAGTCTTCTGTACCCTTTTTCAGAAGAGTTTCTTCATCGGCCTGTAAGGACGTCTCCTTTAACAATGACATATATTCTGCTTCCTGTTGTGCCTTTACTTTCATTTCTAATTCTCTTATCTCACTTTTTACTTCCACATTTTTCTTTATCTCGTCTTCCTCTTCTGACTGAGTTTCTTCTACTTCTTTTTCTAAAAGAGTTTCTGCTGTTTCTTTTTCCCTAATCACTTCTTCTTTTGTATGCATATCTACCACCTCCTGTGTTTCTCTTAGTTCTTGTAAACTTTCATGAACTTCTGGTCCTTTCTTTCTCTTAACTTTGTGTTTTTTCTCTTCCTCTTGAGCTATTTCCTTTAAAATACATTTTTGTTTATCTTCTCGTTCTATTTTCATCTTCTCAGCGTATTCCTTGTCATTTTGTATACGAAGTTCTTCTTCTTTTTCTAGTGCGTTTCTTTCCTCTTGTCTTTCTTCGGAGACATTATCTTCTTTGGCTTGAAGATTGTCTAATTCTGTTATTCCTTCAGTTAATTCAATTAGTTTTGGTTCTAATATCATTCCCTGTTCTTCTTGTGTAATATTTTCGTTGACATCTACTTCCTGAGTAATTTTATCTTTTTCCGATTCTTTTCTTAAACTAAGTTCTTTAATAATCAACTCTTCATCCTCTGTTCTTAATTCTTTCTTATTCTTCGCCAGTTTTTGGTCCGTTCGCTCTAAGCCTTCCTTTTGTTTTTTAGTTTTTCCTTCTATTTCTTCATCTTTTTCCATCTCTGTTTGGACCTGTGGCTCCTCGTGTTGCCTATCTTTAATCTGCTTGGCCTGTTTCAGTTCAAGAGTTTCAGCACCAGAGGTTTGTTTTTGTGTGAGGACAGATTCTTCTAACATTACCTCTGCTTCCTTATCTTCCTTTTCCCTGAATTTCTTTTCAACACTTTCTTCTTTTTCTTCTGACTGCCTTATTTTATCATCTTGTTTTAATTGTTCTGATTTTCTTACATTAGATTTATCATATCCAGATGGCAAAATATCCTCTTTCTGTTCTGCCTTTTGTTGTTCTTCTTTAATTTTTGTTTGAAGCACATCTTCTTCCTTCCACAGGCCAAGTTCCTCTTTAAGCATTTTCTTCTTATCTTCTGCTTTTTTTCTCTTTTCTAACTGTAATCTCTCTATTTCTTTATTTTCAGTTTCATCCTGAGACTCCTTTTGTTTCAGTTCAATATCGGTAGTTGCTTTCTGAACATCTTCCAATTTGATATCTGTTATTTCAGATAATTTACTTTCTAGATGTGACTCAGCCATTTCTTGTTTTTGGTTCTTTTGTTGTTGTTTTAATTCACTAATAGCTTGTTTACTCGTTGACGGTTGTTCTTTGGTCTTATCTTCCAAAACAACTTCTTTATCTTCTGCAATAGAAGCTTCTTGTAGTAGAGTTGAACTCTCTTCTACGTACTGATTTACTTCGTCACTAGTTAGATCAGTTACCTGAGCATTTGCCTCTTGTATCGTAATATCAGCCACTTTCAATAATTCTTCAACAATTTCAATAGATGCTTTTTCTAAGTATTTGAGTTCTTCATCTTTTTCAATCAAGTTTTCTGAGTCGTCCGTATTTAAAGTTTCTTGACTTGCTTCAGCAATGGTTGAATGCAATTGTACCTCACTTGTTGCAGAAATAATTTCTTTTTTTATATGCTCATTTGTAGAAATAACTGCTTCTGGTTCTTGGTATTTTTCAATTGGCATATCTTTTTCCATTTTAATTTCAGAGGTTTTATTTTCGTCTAAAATATGGTCTTTATTGTCAATTTTCTTTTCATTTTGTTCAATTTGTATATCTGAGGTAATGCCTTGAGTTATTTCAGCTTCAATAGATTCATTTGCAGTTTTAATACGTTCTACCGATTCACTTTCAATTGCTTTAGGTTCTACTTCTAATTTTTCGTCGGTTTCTTCCAGATGTTCTTTTTCTTTTAAAATGAACTTTTCAGTTTTCCTAGATTCAAATTGTAACTTTATTGATTCTGTCATATGCAAAATATGAGTTGCAATATTTTTAAATATAGGAATCTTTTCTTTGACCTCCAGTGTTGATCTCGATTCAATGTTGAGTAAATTAGTTTCAATACATAGAATTAAATTGTCAATTGTCTCTACTGTGCTAGAATCAAAGTATTTAGTATTCGGTAAGATTGCCTCAGAAATATGATGTTTAATTTCTTCTAAAACACACTTCGTGAGATCAGAATCACTAGGTATCCTTGCTGTTTTGTCAAGGTTTACGTAGAATTTAATATCTTCAAAATGAATGAGCATTTTGCGCAATGAATTTGAAAGACTTTTTGTCTTGCGTTGGATGTTAGCATCGTCTTCATTTTTAGAAATAACACTTAAGTTTTTGACTGATTTAAGTATATTTTCAGATGGCTTTCCGAAATTATTGTACATGTACTGCTTTTGAATGCTCATAATTGTACCGCGCATATTTGATATGCTTCCAAACACAGAATGAATCGCAGTTAGAATGCTATCTCTTATATCTACAGACAACTGAGTCTCTTCATTAAGTTCCCTTTCCAAAGAATAAACTTTATCTTCTATCTGCTCTAGATTTTGATTAACTTCGATACCTTTCTCTATAAGTGACTCAGCGTTGCCCAAGAAACTCAATCGGAGTGATTTCATCGTTTCTCTCAAACTATTTAAACTTGAAATAATATTGCCTATCTTGCTACTGTTGTCTTTCATCTCCATCTTTAAGGCCACATCTAACAAATCAACGGTTTCTTGTGTTTCGTCAGAGCATTTCTCCAACATCTCATCACCTTTATTAGTGTCCTTAGTGAGTTCTATTGTTTCTGAGACACGTACTTCTTGAGTGTCACTCATGTTGTTGACGAGTAGTTGTAGAGTAGCACAGGCTTCTTTGAGAAGCTCTGGTGGGCTGTTCTCATTAATCTGAAGTTGTACACTTCTCACACTGCACTCTAAGTCCTCTAAAGTTTCATTAAGCGCATCGTTATCAGCTCCATCGTAATCTCTTCGTAGCTTTATTATTACTGTCTGAACTTCATCCAAGGAGTCTCTAAGGCTCTCGGTACTTTCAGCATTTTTCTCGGAGGCTGATTGGTCAATTTTCTCATTAACTTCTTGAAGAAGGTTCTCTAGACGTTTCATGGTATTTTCGCCGCCTGATTCTAAAGAAGTATCGTCTTCTTTTGGCTCTAAAATGTGAAATGAGAAATAAAAGTAAAAATTTAGTTTTTAGTTGATTAAGAAATTTGTTCAGGTTTTGGATTGGTTTAACCTTATGGGATAAATGATTCACCTTTAGTAACTCTGAACCATTTTCTATTTAATGAAATTACTTTCTTTGCTCTACTGGACACGAAACACTAATTCAAACAATAACAATACTAAGGACTTAATAATTTCTTAGAATAAAATTTACTTCATTCTTCACCACATTATTATAATTTTTGCAAACAAGACCCGAATATGTCTAGCTTTTTAACAACTTACGCGGAAGTATCTTGATTTCCAGCGCAGTGTAGGCAACGTCCGCCAAGTCATCCTTCAAGTGTTCTACTGCTTCGGAGACCCTTTGCAGCGCTTCAATGCTAATTGGTGGCTGTAGCTCTTGAGTGGTGTTGACAACGCACTCCTGTAGCACCGTCAGTGCTGACCGCAGTTGCTGAGTTAGATCCACGCGGGCGACTTGCAACTCTTCTGCAATTTCACCGGTTACTTCTGTCACGGACGCCACTTTACAAGCCTCTATCTTCTCTCTCAACTCGCGGGCAATAGCAACCGTTTGCTTAAGTTCCTCGGTGTTTATAGCCACAGAAAGCTCTTCCACAGTCTCTGTCACTTCTTTGGAAGTGAACTCTTCGATGTGCCGTGCAAGGTTCACGGTTAATTGATCTGTAAGCAGAGGGAGTGGAAATTGGGGAAGAATTACTGCTAACGTGTTATTAGAGTTGCAAAACCTCCTTGACGCTGTATTAAACAATGGTGCGACATTGTATTGGATGGCTGCAGCTATAGGTTATTTATAATTATATCTGTTGAAGCCAATATTCGATTACGACATACAAATATGAAACCTTTATACCAGCTTTCACCTTAACTTAACCCAATTTTAGTGTGGTTGTTATTAGTATTCAGAACTAAAATTGTGGGTTATCAAGTTATCAAACAACTCTTTGATACACTATCAAATGAAGCTTCCAACTACAAATGATCTTTAAAATAAATGGTTTGCTCTATTATTCAACGGATAGCAAATATAAAAAAAACCGGCCAAGAGCCGGACTCGCGCACGAAGGGTACCATTATCTATACAACATTAGACACAAAGATCGAGAAAATACGGCAAAAAATCACGTTTGTTGAGCCCCCCTTAAATATTTATTTTGTTTTAATTTAATTATTTATTTTTGAAGCGAATATAGAACTAAATGTTCTGCGAACATTTCAAGCGTCTACCTGTTACGGTTATTAATATCGAGCAAAAAACAAAAAAAAATGGCACAAGACCGTGAAGCTTGGAAAACCATGAGGGAGGCCTATGTCCTGCAGCGGACGTCAAATGGCTGATGATTATGATGATGATCTATACAACATTTAAATATTACAAGCGTTTACCTGGTGCCCTTATTAAAATCGAGCCAAAAACGGCAAAAAAATGACGTTTGATGTATGGGTGCCCCCCTTAAATATTTATTTTATTCTGTTTTTCGTTATAGCGACAACAGAAATACATCATCTGTGATCCATTTCAAGTGCCGAGCTATCACGGTTCATGAGATACAGCCTGGTGACAAACAGTCAGACAGACAGACGGACAGTGAAGTCTTAGTAATATGGTCCCGTTTTAGCACCCGTACGGGTACGGAACCCAAAAAGTCATTTTTAAATTGCTACGGTTAATATGATTGAGGAACTGGTTATGTCCCCAATCACTAATTTTCCACTCTGATCCTCCGTACGACTGAACTATCAAAACGTGAGACTTCGGCGAAATGAACACTTTTAAAACCAATTTCTCTTGTTAAAAATTACGAAGCGCGTATTGACATTGAAGCTTTATTTCTTAAGCTTTATCTATCAAAGTTTTGTATTAATTTGTACCGTCGACAATCACTACGTAAGTAGTTTTTTTTTATGTAGCTTATATACGTCCCACTGCAGGGCACATGCTCATCTCTCAGAGAAAGATTATGGGCTTAATTACCACACGAGCCCACCGCGAATTGGCAATTTCAAGCGCTGAAGTATTTGAACACCTCAGACACTCAGGTTTCCTTACGATGAAAATATCCTTCGCCGTTCACAGTAGTTTTATTTATTTTTATTATTTTTTCACAGTGCCAAGTAGCATTATTATGTTGAAGACATAATTTTTAAAATGATTTCAATATTTTTAATAAATAAGATCACTTAGAATTTTATATGAATTTTTATATTTGAAATAAAAGAATTCAATTGAATTTTTAAAGAGCCTTTAAATGTTCTCATATTTTAACGACTTTTCTCGAAGGTTCAAAAAAATATTTTTAACTAATACAGTCTTTACGAAGTTAGTGGAATTTGTAGAGAGTTACATTATACCCACATTCCTGAAATATAATATAACCCGGGTAGTAAGGTTTTTTTTAACTTCAACAAAGTGCGCAGAGGTTCTAAAAAAAATGTTTTACTAAATAATTATAATTCAATAGTGTTTGATGGATTTCTTTTTTTATAAGATTTTCTTTCTCTTCATTTAGTCTTCTGACTGGCGCGAAACTTTGAAGAAGGTATTATGTAAATCACAAATGATATATATGGCAATGACACAGAAAACTTAGATAAAATAAAACCACATAAATATTTTCATAGTTAATTAATTATAAGTAAGTACAAAAAAATTGCTTTTGTTTTTTTTCTTAGTCCATTGGAAACGAATCTACGAGCTGCGACCTAGCTCCGTAAAGAAATTATTACCATAAAACAATTTAAAAAACCAGCCAAGTGCGAGTCGGACTCGCGCACGAAGGGTTCCGTACCATTATCTGTACATAGCTCGAAGAACTGATGGCCGTTGGGGTGAAAAAGTTCTGACCTGGCGACCGCGGACCGGATGACGCAGTGTGGGTAGGCCCCCCGGTCTGACGACCTGGTTACGGTGGGGGGGAGTCGCTGTATGCTGGTGGGACAAGACCGCGAAGCTTGGAAAACCATGAGGGAGGCCTATGTCCTGCAGTGGGCGTCAAATTGCTGATGATGATGATGATGATGATGAGGGAGCCCCCTTTAAATATTTATTTTATCCTGTTTTTAGTATTTGCTGTTATAGAAGCAACAGAAATACATCATCCATTAAAATTTCAATTATCTAGCTGTCACGGTTCATGTAATACGGGGTGGTGACAAATAGACAGACAGACGAACAGTGGAGCCTTAGTAATACACCCTTTAAAGTTTAATCACGAATGGGTTTAAATGTTGAGTAGGTGAGGTGTTACGTTTATTTGTGTGTTTAGGTCAGCAAATTTTGATTTTATCAATAGAAATAAAACGTTATTGAAGCTATAGGAGACAAAGTAACAAACTTGTTAAAAAGATTCGCCACACGGAGTAGTAATCGTATATTACCCAGATTTTGGTCAAGCTCTTCCACTTTATTTATGGTAACCGCTGATGCTTTGACAACAGTAACTTGTGCAGCTTCCGATGTATTTTCATATCCTATGATTTGGTTTATTTTTGAACTAGTTTCTTCTGTAATTGGTTCTAACTGAACAGTTGTATCATCAGCAATCAATATCTTATTTAGATCAGCCTCTTTACTTTTTAATTGTGTATCAGGTTCTACATTTGAATTAATCTCCGATTGAATAACCTTATTTTTTTCCGTGGTTGTTTTCATGTCTGGCTCTGTTTTATCACAACCTGATACATCTTCAATACATTTTGGCTTGTCAAAGACTACTAGATCATTTTTTAGGGCGGTTTCAATCGCAATGTCTTCGATTTCGTTCAAATTTATATTTTGTTCTACTGTTTTTAACACGTCATTGTCATCTACAGTTTCTTCCAAGACAACTTGCTCTGATGTAGCTGCAGAAGACAGCTCTGTATGAATAATTTCAGCAACATATTTTTCAAAAGCTGCATCAATATTGTCAGATGTTTGCTCAATAACAAATGGTGTTATTTCTTGGCTACATATGTTGTTTTCTACTGAAAAATCTAGTTTAGCCTCGGCGGTAGGCAATTCCTTATGACAAATTTCTTCTGGTTCTTTTGAAGAATTACTAGTGGTTGTCATTGATATCAGTAACCTTGTTTTTAATAATGCGTCTTCACTGGCTTCAGTTAGTTCTACGAATTGCGCATGATTTTCAGATATTTCTTCAAATTCATCATTAATTTCTTCAAGGACTGTATCATCATCAGGTGTTGTTATATTTTGTACTCGCTCTGGCTTTTCCGAGATAACAATGATGGAAGTGGTCTCTTTGATGTCTTCTTGCAAAATGCCTTGCACTTTAGCGACTGAATCATTATCTGCTAAAGATATTACTGTAACAGTATTAACTTCATCAAGTTTTTCCATCGCATTTTCTGTTAAGTATGTTGGTTCAGAAATTCCTATCGATTCAAAAACGTGTTGGTCCGAAATCAATGACATAGTGGGTAATTCTGTTCTGTTTTCAGGACACTCGGTATTTTCGATTGATAATTGAAGATAAGATCCAATTGCTTGGATATCCGCTGTCTGAGGTTGATTTTGTGCAATTTCTACATCTGTTGGTTCTAAAATAACTGGTGGCAACAACGTTTCATTAAGTGCCAATAACTCAGAAAGAGTAATGTTCAACATGTTGCTCTTATCTCCTTCCTGAAGTAACTCGGCACTTAATTCAGGATTGTTCTCTTCTATGATATAAGTCTTTTGAGCTTCAGTACATTCTTTAGAAGGTTCAGCTCCCAACTCAACACATTTTGTATTTATTTCTTCTAGACTTTTTGTCGATTGGCTAACTGTTTGTACATTTAAGTCATTTAAATCAGTATTTAGTTCAGTCTCAGTAAAAATAAAAGGCTGACCTGAGTTTTCAGTATGTATAAACTCTTCAATATTAACCGCAGTTACCGAATCTTCAATAACGATGAACTGATCTTCGAAATCAGCACAAGATTCGAAAATTATTGGCGTTTCAGTTTCACTAACAACTAGTTCGATTTGCTGACCAGGTGTGTTAATATGTTCTATGAGTGGTTTTTCTCTTTCTAATCCTTCTCTAGGTTGGTCGGATCCGTGAGTGAGTGTTTCTGAAATTGAGTGGTGTAAAGTAAGGTTCGCGTTTGTCATATGGACACAAGAGTCAAAGAGATCCCGCAGTAGCTCATGTATATTTCGTTACTAGTAAGTAGGTACATTAAGTAGTAGAGAACAATGTACATGTTTTGCGGTATAGAAACAAGAGTAAAAATATTCTATATTAGCCCATAAGTTACCAGTTTTAAGTAGATTTCTATCTTTCTTCATATACCTCGTTGAGTCTGTCATGTTAATTTAATTGCAAAATCAATCACTTGCAAAAAATATGGACATTCTAAACGAAACATCTATGAAAGAGATGAATAACGAGTACTGTTCTTGTTTAACGTTCTTTTTATATTTGTAAGTAATTTGGTTCTAGTGGCCTGACACTCTAATAATGATAACAAACTTGGCTACAGAAATTGAAATATCATAGGAACACAATCTAGAAGGAATGTAATAGCACAACACTGACCACTATTATACATTATATCTAGACAACATTAAATTGAATCACAAGCAGAAAAATGTGAGTTTATCCTGAATACCTAATTATTGTTTAGTTTCTTTTTTGATAATACTAAAATTTAACAGCTTATTCGTTATATACGAAAGTAATGTTTCGTTAATTTTTAATAGCGTCATATTAATTATTTATTAAGCGCAATGGAATTATAAAGTTTACCGTTTGCGGGTTGAGTTCTGAATATGTTGTTTTCATTACTAGCTAACACGTCAAGCATTACTTCTTGTATTAAGTGGATAGGGATTTGAACAGAATCATCCTTTTGCTCTACGAGAGCTCCTGGTCCATGCTGTGTTTGGTATTTGTTACCACATTCAGAAATCGCTTCTTCAGTAATATAAATATTTTCTTTTCTTGAAGCCTCACTAATCTGTAAGGTTGCGTTGCACGTTTCGATAAGTTCGGGATTTTGGTTCTCAATTATAATCTGGTCTTCGCATGTGATTTTTTCAACGATAATTTCATTTATTAAGTCTGTGTCAGTCACAACAGAACTCTTTTCTTTATTATTTACTTCAGTAACAATTCCTGATCCAATTGGAGAAACCAGTTCATCAATATCGTTGCTATTGACATTGTTAATATCAGTTTCACTTTTTCTTTCATCAGTAGTTTTCAGTTCTTCTAAGGTTTCATCAACCAGTAATTCTTCTGTAGTTACTTTGTAAGAATTTTGTGATTCCAATTCAATGTTTTCAGGCTCTAAAAATTGTGGTGATGACTCCAGTGCCAAGACTTCTTTCGTAGGTAAAGAAAACTCAGAATTATCAGTACTGACTGGTTTGATAACATCATTGTCGGAATTTTCAATAACTATCTGTGATAAAATCACACTGTCTTCAAACTGCGGATCCCTTATTGTTAGACCACAACTTTCCATGGTTTTAGATTCAATCAAAGCTAAAGGATTTATGTCTTCTTCAAGAATTATTTCAGTGACAAAATAAGAAGTTTGCTCTTGGAGAGAATCGGAATCAACATTTTCTATTTTATCAGCTTCAAGTATCGACATATCTTGTTGTTCTGCCAAAGGAGTGAATAAGGGTTGAGAGGTAATGTTATTTGCTGACTGTATTTCACCATCCGACAGAACGTCTTCACAGGGACCTTTGGTAGCAGTAATTTGCGAGTTACTTCTAGATTCTAAACATTCAACCTGGCTTGGAGTATGGTTTATATGTTTTTCTTCCAATCCCAGGTTCACTTTGTCTAAATTTGCATTTATTGATTGATTTCCGAAAATTTCAGATTCTATAAGGCTATGCTCTATAATTTCTTCATCTGGTATATTTGGAACAATGAGTTCTTGAAGGTTTTCTGTAACCGATGTTTCACACACAATTAGTGATCCCAGCTGCTCTAAATAAATCTGCTCCACAGCAAAATTTTTAGACTCGCTTACGATTTCATGCATTAATTGCGCATTTCCTTGTAATTTACAATCTTCATCATCAACTTGGTCTTGAACCATTATGGAAACTTGTTCTAATAACAAATTTTCCGACTCACTTGCAACTGTTTCCACGTCAATTACTAAATCTGCCTTGTTATCTAAAGAAGCCTTATTAGACAGACCAATCTCATTTACATTGAATAAATCAACTTTTTCTTTTGATTCTTCTATCTCAGAATAGTTTATTATTTCACTGGGAATAAATTTGCAAGGAGATTCTTCGCTTGCTTCAAGAAACACATCATCATCTGAACTTCCATCTTCGCTGCTGATAGATTTTTCCGATTGTTTGTGTTGAATCTCAGTCAAAAGATAATCTAAGGCTATATCGTAGTCAGTTCTATTCGTTACTGATAGTAAATCCATATGCAGCTTGGAAGTTATGTTTATCACATCTTCAAGTGTTTTTTTATCAAGGGTCAAAGCCACATCTTCGTCTAGTTTCAACATGCTTTTAAGAAGCACGGATATCGATGTTTCCAAATCTTGTACTAGTGCAATCTCTCTGTCATCCATTTGTAATTTTGTAAGTTTTTCATACAATTCTCGAGCTATATCTATTGTTTTCTCTATAACGAGGTACTTTGTAGCTTCAAATATTTTGTTCACAACTCCAGCTACTTCCGCAGTTATGAAGCATTCAAGATGTTCCTTTAATGTTCCTGAAATATGATTTCGTGTTGGTTTATTCGTTCTCGCTTGCGAATTCGTGTTAAGCCAATGTTATTTTCCAAAAGCTGTATTTTTGATGCTAAAGAATCATGTATGTTACTTATGACGTCATAAATTATGCTACAAATTGTATTAATTTTAGGAATATAAAGCTTCTTAAGCTACACTGTTACTACAAATATTAGCAGTTATGGTTTTTTCTTATTAAATATTAAAATAGTACTACATAAGCATAAGTGAAGTAGACGAAATTAGTTCAAATAAAATGTCTCCCTAAGCTTAGCTTATCTAATTTTTTATCTTATCATCGGTCATGAGTTTACATATTTTATGGATTTCTTTGTATTTACATGGAACAACTGTACATTGTTTGCATTGTGAGGCGTCGTGTATATAGTGATTTCGAGTAAAAATCTGTCAAAAACTAGTTCCTTATTACGCGAACGCAAGTCGTATGTGGTGGAGCAGTCTCTTTTTCAGTGGCCTTCGACAAATCAAAAACGGCCGAAGAAACTAATCTTATCTCAATAGAACCTTTCACTCTGTTGCTATACGACAGGATCGCCAACGCACGAGCAGGTTGGCACGAATACAACGATCTCCCGCTCAGACGCCAAAGTTGCTAGTCCAACTGTAAGGTGTCACACTATGATCTTGTACGGCTGCTACGGTTGTTTACGAAATTAGATTACAACTCTTTATTGTAAGTACACACCAGAAAACAAAATACATTAGAAGGCTTACATATTTATTAAGCCTTATATCTATTGAGATTAGCTATTGTCTTGTAACCGGGTAGCTAGCTGGGGTGCTATCTGCTAGAAATCTAAGCACCCGATTGCTAACAAACTATCACTGTGTTAATATTAATAGAAATGATTTGATGAAAATGCCAATGAGTACGGGCGACGCGGCTGATTGACAGTCTGTTTCCGCGCTAGTCAGATGGGTTGTTGTTGTTGTTGTTGCTGACTGTTGAAAAGATATGCGGTTGCACCATACACCGACCAAACCAATCCCATGCCTATGTTACTTCAGTTTCGTTCGCTTAGCTTTGCGTAGAAATGTCGTGAACTGTTGTCTTGACCTGCCGCTACTTGAAATCTTGTCATTACCATCTAGAGGCATAATTTGTAACGAAGAGTGCTATTGGCTCACCTCAGACTTTCATCAGTATGGACTCTGCTTTTGGCGATTATATGTCATTAAACTGCAGAGTAGGTTAGATATTTTAAACGCACAGAAAGAAAATTGTGCAAAAATAACTTAAATAACATTTACTAATGTAATGTCACCAAACGAGATTTCCAAAGTTTCTAATGACGCTACTAAAATGTATATTATAATGTCAATATTTTAGTATATTTTTTAAATAAATAAATAATATTACTAGTGCGAACGAGAACAATGGGAAGGCACCGCATGTAATTGAAACTTTGTAACAGTATATCAAAATTCTACATTACATTTAATTTGCTAACCTGACCTTTGGATAATTATGCTAACTTGAGACGTGTTTTTTGTGTTAGAAAAAAATTTTCAATTAAAAAGCGTGTAATTAATTCATCCATTAAATTAAACTACACAAAGTTTACCTATCGTCGGCGTAAGGATTTGTTCATCTACTGAATCACGTATGCCCTGCAAAGATTCTTTCTCCACGAAGTCTTGTAAGCTTGTTGTATCTTTGGCCGTGGTTCCTTCCGAATTAACCGGGTTAAAATTTGCATTTGTTTTTCTATCGTTTTCAATTTCTTCAACATTCATATTTGATGTCCCTTCTTGCATAGCCATTTTTATCATTTCAACGTCATCTTCGACTATTTTTTGGGTTATTAAAACCAATTCCCTTTGTACTATTTCATCACCTTTTAAATTCTCGGTTTCAAGAGTTACTATGCCGACAGCTTTGACACCATCAAATTCAGGGGTTTCAGTAACAATACTTGCATTGTCTGCGAAATAAATATTTTCCTCCGTAAGTAGTGCGACGTCTTCACACACAGTCTCTTCCGATGTATAGTCAGTTGGAAAAGCCACCAATGATTTTACAGGAGCTTCTTTATCAGTGATTCGTTCTCTTGTCTCTAAAGATGAATCTGCCTCTAGTATTGCCTTATAATAATTAGATGATTCATTAGGTATAAGTTCAACAACAGATAAATCTTGATCTTGTCCAACACTTTCAATGATTGTTTGTTTCTCTTCGTCTGATTTTTCTTCTTGTAAATTTACGGTCTTTTCAACTACTTCTAGCTTATGTGAAATAACAGCTGAGTTATCTAAAACTGAAATATCATGTTCCAATTTCATTAAAATGGCATTGTCAAGTGCTCTATCTTCAAAAGTTTCCATCTTCTTCATGAATATAACGTTAGTGTGTTCATCTGGGATTTCTTTCTTAATGGTTAAATGAATATCAATTTCATCGACAATATTTTGGAATAGTTTATTTGAAGTTGGAGGACTCTCAAGCAACAAAAGATCGTTTTTATTGCAATCTGGCTCTATTAACGAAGCGTCCGTAGAGACAACTCCAGGAGTGGATACGGTCGTTTGTAATGTATCTTTCTCTATATTTTTAACCTCAGGCTTCATAGCTGCCAACACTGCCAAGTCATCAATAGATGAAAATTGTTGAAATACTAAGATGTCAGTCATGTCTTGTGCAGTATCAGATTTCTGTGCTTTTTCAGCACTACATATAAGTGGGTCTAACGCAGACATTGCTTCATCGATTACTTCTGTTACAAAATATCCGGCATCTTTTGGATTGACTTCTATAAGTTCAGTTTGCAAAACTTCACTATCAAACACTGCAAATTCTTTAGCTGAATCAGAAGTTTCCATATTTTTAATCTCAGTAATATTTTTTATTAAACAATCCAATTTTAGAGAATCTTTATTTGGTATGTCGGTAGTTTCAGTTACTGGGACGGAGGAGCATATCTGATTCATTTTACCTTCTTCTATATCTGGTAAAAACTGCAAATTTTTTTCATCAACTGTTGTCGAGACCACATAATCTTCAGAATCACCATTAGATGGGCTTATTATAACCGTAGTTAATGTGGAAATCATTTCAGTCAAATCGGATAGAAGGTCGCTGGATACGTCACCTACCTTTTGTAAAGCATCGATGCCAATGGTACATTCAAGGACCTGTGCATCATCTAGCAACTGATTTTCAATGACATTCAAATAATCTCTGAGCTTTTCACATAACTCAACTTGTTGTATCAGGGTCGCCACGGCCAGTTTTTCTGTATCCTCAGTCACGAATTCAGTGTTTTTTATTGTAACGTTAAGTTCTTGTGCGATACTTAGTGATTCTTTCAAATAATCACCATTAACAACATTAGACAAATTATGAATGATTTGACTCATATCGCCGGAGGTGTATAAATTAATGTGTTCAAGTAACAGCTCTGAAAAATATTGTTTTATCGTAATGATTTGTAAATGATATTCATATTCTTGCTTGAATTATTTTTAAATGGGTGATTTAGTAAGTTAATTACACTATACCTACTCTCTGCATTTTATTTGTAGATACTAATGATTTTATAATAGGGAAAAAACATTATAAGTGTTTGCAATTAAACAAGTAAGGCGCTTATTGTGTTAATTTTAGTCTAAAATAAAGTACGTAGATGTAATTATTGTAATGTAATTAGTAGAAATTTGTACCTAATGAAACGTGATTTTTTTTTTCATTAACTTTACCGACCATATCATAATTACAATGATGAGATCTTAGTACACTCTGGACATCCTTTGTAATTCAAGAAAATCAACACATCGCGCCATAGTTCTCAGTTACTAAAATTAGTAATGTAATATGATTGTGGATATAACAGTTTGAAAGGAATTAATGAAAATCGAAGAAAAATTATTATATTACCTAGTGTGGCTTTAGGTAGTTTCTCTAACTTCACGCTTATGGTCTCTTCAGCTTTGAAATCTGGAAATGGAGTTAAGTCCTGTGCATCTGCAGCAGTGATCGACTCAGTAGTTTCAGAAAGACATTGTTGATTTTCTACAACAGAATTGCTCGAATCAGACTTTTTTGTAACTTCAGTGACTAGAGGGATTTCTTGTTTTAATGTTAACGATTCAGTTGTTAACGATACATTGGTTTCTTTCTTAACTTCCTCTCCACCTGCGATGGTGATTGACTTAGTAGTTTCCGAATCACTTGGTTGGGTTTCTAAGACTGAATTGTCTAACGCTGTTTTACTGGAATCTTCGTTGGGTATAAACCTTTCTTCTTCTAATGTTGAAGATTTACTGGTCTCTGTGGTGGTTTCCTCGTTTTTTAGTGTATTATTTATCGAAACTGTAGTCTCTTCATTTTTTTCAATTTGGTCCGAAACCAAAGGCATTTCTAGATATTCAGCGACCACTATTCTTTCATCTACAGATTTTTTCAAATATGCAGCACCTTCCAATGATATAAAAGCTAAGTCAATTTGTAGTTGTGTTGTAAGTTTTGTGATATTATTCAGATTTTCTTCTGGAATTGCATTCTTTAGTTGCTCAGCGTTATCAAGCAATTGAGTCTCAATCACTGTTAATGCAGTTTTTAGACTTTCCGATAATTTTGCCTTTTTCGAAGACTCTTCGCAGAGAGATTTTTGATCATTTAAAACTAATTGTTCGATTTTTGTTAGTGTTTTGTAAAGTTCATGTGCAGTCTCAAGTGATTGTTTTAAGTCGTCTGTTTGTAGTAAGTTTTCGATTTTCGTGATGGTGCCAATAGTGTCATCTGAGATGTATTGTTGTATATGTTGAAGTAATGTATCTGAAAAAATATTAGGCAAGTGTAAATTATAGTAACTCTGAGGTTTCAATTGAAAGACAGAAGCATGTAAAGAACAGAGCATTAGACTGAAGATACGAAAGCATAGTTAAAGAACTAAATTAATAAGCCTGAGTTCGTCAGATTTTTTCATATTTTTTCAGGATATTAATACCTATTTAATGGTGATATACGGACATTTGTGATCATTAACTGTATTAATTTGAACTGCCTATAAGGAAAGATTTGGATATTTTTCCTTACACCTGCGGGTTTTTCAAAGGGTGCCAACGGAACACATAAATTCAGATTTAACGGGTGGGGGTTTACTTGTTGAGGGGGTTAATAGTTTACTTGCTGCATTTCAATCTCGTTTAGCACCTATAGAGAATATCAGGTTATCGGGTACTATAAAGGGCAGATCATATGACTGGGTACGGCCGGTCTGACTGTTGGCAGGATACGAAATAGTATGATAAAATTAGAAATCGTTGTGGACGATCAAAGTTGAGAAAGGAATATTACGTTCGTTTGGACATGAAGAGGATGAAGGAAGAAAGACATTGCCGAAAGTAATGTATCGAGCGAATGTGGGTCGAAGGGCCGGTAAGGGACATCCCGGGCGGACATACTTCGACCAAATAAGAAGATCGTAGCAAGTGGCAGTCCCTGGAATTGACTCTCCACACGCCATAACGCGCATCGTTGGCGCGGCTAAAACACGTATGTGCGTAATACAGCTTAGGTTGGGTATCGAAAATAGTATCCCGTATTACGATAGTAGTTCTAGCCTAAATCGAACGCGGCTAACTTAAGCAATATATTATTGACAACATGCTACAACATCGAAAGCGCCAAATTACAGAAACTGAATTACCAGTCATTGGTGAAATTTCTACATCTACTGGAGCCGCCAACGAGGCAGTTATTTCTTCTTGAGTAGACGAATCAGGTCTTCGCTCATCAGATATGTTATTTTCTTGTTTAGCTACCGTTTCACTATTACTTGCAAGCAATTGCGTGGATGTCGCAACTTCATCAGCTGCGACAAATTCAATTGCGATTTTCTGGTCACTTGAATCCAGTAACAAGCCGACTTGGTCTTTAAGTAGTATATCAATAACAACTACACCATCCTGAACTGCCAAAGTCTCGGATTCTACCGAGTCTTTTGCGTCGACATCAGTTTTTGTTTCATTGACGAATAATTCTTCAGAAACGTCGGTTCCTTCAAAAACTGGGACTGCTGTAGAAATAGTGGCTAGATGTGTTTGTAAATGTACTATTACATCTGAAACCTTTCTGATGTCGTGAAGCTTCATTGTAGGAGGAAGATTTACAGTGACTTGACATACATGAGTTTGGACTATTAATAACGCTTCTTGTAGTTTGTTTACTAGATCTATTTGAGTGCCCAGCATAGTGGTATCTAAAGAAGTCTCTAAACCATGTTCATTTGACAAATTTTCAGATGATATTTTTTCATGCAACTCTTGAGCTAGATGGACAGAAGTTATTAACTGCTCGTTATCAGAAATCGTAGCCAGTTCTCTGATTATATTAACCATATCATTAGAAATATACTGTTGAACATGTTTTATCAGTGTTTCTGTAAAAATAAATTTACAAAGTAAACATTACGTTTAAAAACGTTGTGTAACAAGTTTACAAAGTAGGTATTTCTTAAAAACTGTTTTACAGGTAATATTTTTAAGAAAGTATTTTGTTTCATTTGTATTTAAAATATAACTGGAAAATCATCTGTAAAAATAGATAGATCGACAGGGAACACTATAATTATAATAACGATAAAATAATTATAAAGTTAAGTTACCTGCAGTGGTTTTTTGTTCCTCTACTTCGCTTATGATGGCTGCTTGTTTTTTCTCTGACCAATCATCGATCGAGACTTGTTCCACGATGACAGGCTCTGTCATTTCACTAACTTCAGCAATTTGTACTGCATCTGTGCCTTTTTCGTCAAAAACAGACACATTTACCATTTCTTTTGCTTCTGCCACCTCAACTGTTGCTGCGATTTGAGTAACAGGTGTAGCAGATTCCATTACAATCTTTTCTATTACTGTGTTATCACTGTCGAATGACTTTTCTCCAATAGTAACTTTAACAATTGATTTTTCTTCTTGTGCTATGACGTCTTCTACTTGCAAAACCTCTGACACCAACTCCTTTGCACTTAAAGTAACTGGGGTAGCTGAAATTGCTATGGATAAGTCAGCCTGCAACTCAGTTATAGCATTAGTAACTTTGTTTAGTGCCTCAGTGTCAATAGTTTGTAACAACTCATCAGCACTCTGAAGAGCTTGAACTTGAACCACAGAGAGAGCGTTAAATAGCTGGTGTACTAACTCCGCTTGAGCCGTCAGATGTCCTGATATTACTTCGGTGGTCTCATACTCCAGAGCGGTGTTTACGGTGAAAATATTCTCCTGTAATTCTCTCGCCAAAGTAAGAGATTGTTTCAATTCGTCTATTTTAATAATAGCAGTAATTTCTTCAACAACCTCAATTATATCTTCAGAGATATATTTTTCGATGTGTTGCAGAAGTTTTGGTGTTTGTTCTGGAAACGAAATTTTGTTAAAACTACGTAAAATAATATGGAAACATTAAAATTCACATAAAAAGCGTTTTTGGAATACCTTAGTAATGTCAAAACAAAACCTACATAAAATTTGGTACTGGCCAGATTTAATAACGTTTTTAAAGGCCCAAGCTTTGGAAAATTTCTTTTACACGAAGCGAAGCATGATTGCTAATTGATGATTGGTCGGTTTTAACGAATTTTGAATGGATGTTGTTTTATTTACAGTGGTGATTAGCCTTTTGATAATTCACACACTTTATTACCTTTTTGTTCATTTATATTATCGATTTCATCCGTTCGATTTAATTCAACTATAAGTTGGAAAACTGTCAAGAAAACGCGTTTCAGTTTCTCTACTTCTTTTGGTTTCTTTCCTTCTAAATATTCATCAGTATCTTGCCAATCCACGTGCGATAAGGTTGATTTTAGAGTCACAATTTTTTTCTTTTGCAATTCGTCTAAGCTAGATGACGTTAGATCGTCAGAATTTACAGTCAATAAACTCTTTAATTCTATTGCAATTTCGATTCCATCCTTGAGTTCTGGGTATTTAAGTAAGTAGGAAGCGGATATGACGTCCAATTTAATGCTTAAAAACCGTTCAAGCGCATTCTCCAATGTATCAATATTACAGTTAACATCTACAAAAAATATTATTTGTTATTGCGTATCGCCTAAAAAATGTCAGTTTCATTCGTAAATTTGATATTAAAATTAAATGTAAAAATCTACTTCATTGCTAGCGTTCACGAAGGAGTTTAAAAAAACTTTGATTGCTATAGAATATTCAGGACCTAATGGACAAAAAGATTTATTCAGAACCTTATAAACTAATGAAAGGAAAAAAATACTCACCAGTAATAAGCGCGTCTTTCCTTTCGACGAAAACTGCTTCTGATGCAAGTATAGAATGTAGTGTACATTCAATCTCATTGATAGGTGTTGTAATTTCTTTGACCTTTTCAGCGAAAGGAGCATCCATATTTTTGAGACTGTCTTGAATAGTATGGATTTCTTTATCTATTTCCATAATAAGAGAAACATTTTCATTACCAACCTGTGACCCTTCGGATGTTATCTGCTCCTCTATTTGAGCAATTTCTTTGTGAATCCCAGCCATAGTCTGTACGAATGATTCAGTTGTAGTTATGTCAATCGAAACTGATTCTTCTTCTATACCTGTTAAAATCTGCTCTTGTACTTCGTTCAGTTGACTTTGGAAAGTATGTAAGGGCTGTAGCATTTCAGTAAGAAGAGCATTAAGGACAGCTTCTTTGACTTCAATTTCTCTTGGCAGAGACTCAGTCACTGGTTTCTCTAAAAGTTTTTCTTGTAATATATCCGAGCACTCTGCAAGACATTTGATAGCTATTAGAGATTTTCCAGTTCCAATAGCATCTTTGTAGTCTTGGTGCGTTTGTATGCAATTGAGTAGTTCTTTTAGGACTTGTTTTGTTGTAGAAGTATAAATTGCAGCAGTAATTTGTTTTTCTAAAAATATTTCAAGTTCTTCCATTTGATCAGTCAAGATTTTTTCCTCAATTCTTGGGCGGATTTCAGAAGGATTCTTCACTTCTTCTGCTATTAATGTTTCCATATTTCGTAAGGTAGATTGTACTGTTTCAAAGACAGAGACCAATTTAACTGTCATTTCCTTCTCCGCTGAGGATGTTTCAATACTTGTTTTTAATTTAAGATCATTCAAAGTATTATTTATTTTACTCATTGGAGTTATGAACAAGACTTCTGACTGTGTGTCAATGATTTTAAGCAGCGAATCTTGCACATTATTTAAGCAATCATTAGCATGTATCATAAAAGTGCCCAATGAGTTCCTTATATCTTGGGAGAGGTTCAGTTGAATACTTTTTACTTTAAAGTCACAAATTGAAGTCTGTAGTGAGATAAACTCTTGTAGTACTCTGATCAATTTTTTATGACTCATTTGTTTCGTAACTAAACATCTTAAAATAGTAAACTCGCTTTTACAGCTTTTGAAAAAGTCTTCCACAATTATTTGGTCTGCTAGAGGTGTCTCTTCGGAGGCATCTTGGAGAATGTTAACAGCATTTTCTACTACATCATCAATTTGTAGAAGAGAGTCTGATTCCAGTTCTAATGCTAATTGTGGCGACAAGCATGAAGTCAAATCTGAAGCCCTAGATAAGTCTACAAAGTCAAATTGCTCCAATACAGCTATATTTTGTTCAACATCACTTAAAGTCTGAATAATCTTTGCTTCCTGAGCTAACCTATCGGGAGATAGAGGCGTGAACTGTATCATATTTTCTTGTACCGTTAAAATTTGTTCATACAATTCCTGACTTAAATATTTCACGTTATCGAGCTTAATGCCTTTTGACACATCAGTGGCATCTAACAGACCATCTACTGTTGATTCTAGGCTTATTAAAGTGTAAGTTTGCTCAGCAATATCCGTTGAGTGAACTTTTGTCGTTTTGATCATTTCCTTCATATGCTCACAAGCTTCCCGAAGAGTTTCGACCTTGTTAGATATTTCAATTGTTTTATCAGCAGTTTCCAATGCGGGGTAGACGACTTCAAGGCATTTGGCTAAGTGTTCCTTGAACTGAGTTATAGATTCGACAACGGAATGTATCTTTCCCGCCGAAGTTTCTAAAATATGTTCGTATATTGGAATGTTATTTATGTCTAGAACAGACAAACACTGCTGGAGTTCTTGCATAGGTTCAGCTATAGACATAAGTTTAGAAGTATTTATGAAGTTAGTTAGTTCAGTTGAGCTCTCTATCACGACTGGATGCAGGATTTCCTCAATGCCAGCATGTAGTTCTCCCAAGCCTAACGCCACAGATTTGAGACTGGAATAATCACTAACTTCTGAAAGAGTATCTAGAGCTTCTAATATCTCTGGGTTTTGCAAGACTGTTATGTGTTGGTTCAACTTATTTAAAGCTTGAGCGGTAGCCGTTTCTGGTATATTTTCCTGGAACGATTCTACTCCTTGTTCCACTGCCGTTTCTTCAGCTATTGGCACTGCTAATAACTCTTCAGCTATTGTCTCAGCAGTAGTTTTGATTCCGGAAACATCTTCCAAAGTTGACATCTCGTCAACACCTTCTATGCCAGGTTGCTCTTGAATCATCACAATGCAACTTTGAAGATTCTGCACAGCACTAGCTATATTTACGCTAACTTCAAAAGGTGTAAGGTCTTCTCCATATTGAGAGATTACATCTTGCTGTAAGATTTCTAAAGTTATATTTAAATCATGCAGGGGCTCAGCTATAGTGCTAGTAACCTCGTTATTTTCCTTAATGCTTTCAATATTTTCCATAATCATTTGATTCAGAACAATAATATTATGATTTAGCTCGCACAAAGGCGCCGCCAGAGTCTCGTCCATTGATAACTTTGACATTTCAGATACGTGCTCTTCTTGTTCTACACCAACGGACTTTGTTACAGACACATATCGTTTCAGCTCTTCTAAAATTGGACATATATTTTCTAAAACCGGCTGTAACGCCAATGTCAATTCTTGTGATGTTTCCAGAGACTTAACTTTGGTTATCGCTGCTATTGTCTGTTCAATATGCTCAACGATAACTTTAGCTTTAGCAACCTCGAATTCCTTCGAAGACAAATCTTGGACATGTTCCGAATCGATGTGTATACTTATTTCTTCTGCCTGGTTGATCGCTTCTTGAATACCAACTAAAACTTCGGCTATGTTGCTGAGGATAGAGCAATTTAGATCTGATTCAAAAATGTTTGAGATAAAATGGTCTTGAATAATCCTAAGTGTATTTCCTAAACTTGCTAAGGACAGCAATGTATCAGCTTCAATAGTTTTAATTGAAGTGTTGACCCTGTTTACGGCATCACAAATCTTCATCAAACTAAAGTACTTAGTCGCTTCATTGCTCTCTATGACATTCTCTAACACTTTGGTGAGATTTTTATGGAACGTGTCAAAGTGTGTCTTTATTTCTGGTAGTGGTTCCAATCTGGGTATATTATTTTCTAGAGCTATTAATATCTGGGCCATCTTTTGTAGTACTTCAAGCTTGTTATCACTTTGAAGTATATCAAGAGGACCGACGTTTCTTTCAATTGTATCTATGTGGGTTGAAATTTCACTCAAGTTTTGTTTGATTGAAACTAGCGTCTGTTTTAATACCTCTTTATCTTCTTCCTTGCTCGTTTCTATTGACAGTTTTTCGAAAGATCCTCTGAGTCTTATTGCTGCCTCCATAACAGTTTCAATTATCTGCGTGTTGTATTTGTGTACGGTAGAAGTTACTTCTTTTACGGACAATGATTCTATTTGCTCTAACGCTGTCTGTAGGTCCTGTATTGACGCTGACATATCATTTAATATTACATCACTGCTTTTAACTTTTGCTACGTTGGTAATTTTGCCACTCTCTGCATTTTCAGCTATGCATAGCAGTGACTGAACTGGACTTTTTAGTTCAAAGACAGCCTTCTGTGTTTCTCGTAGATGTTTCACTTCGAACGTTGGTTCCTCGACTTTCATTTCACTGGCTTCACTAAGCAAATTCTTTGCTTTGATTGTATCAGCGGAAAGTTTTAATATTGTAACCATATCATTGGCTAACAAATCTATTTCCGATAGGGTTCGTTCATCTAATACTAAGTAGTTTTTCTTGGAAACCGTACTGATTTCCGTCATCACTTGTTCCATGTCTTTTCCACATGTTTCTACAAATGCTACGCATGTTTTTTTCACTAATGTTCTAGATTCGCTTTCGACTTCAATACATTTTTCAACCATGGTAAGAGACTGTTGTAAAGTTTTCAATAACTGAGGTAAGCCATTAAGAAGTGAAATAATTATGCCTTTTGATTCTGCGACAGATTCCTTGGTAGCATTTGCAATACAATGTATTTCTGATAGCGGTGTAATGAGGCTACTAATTATTTCTAAGCTCCGGGAAGCAGTGGCGGCAGAAGACATTAATTCCGATTTGAGAATTATGTCCCGTTCTATTATTTGTATATCGTTAATTACTTTTGACAGCACAATGCTTATGGATGTCATCGTAGTTTTGAATTCTTCTTCACTCATAGGCGGCGTTTGCTGCACCTCCATTGATTCAGCAAGCTTCGATTCTTTTGTTTGAAGTATTTCTTCGGCTTTCATTTTGCTGAAAGACTTTTCACTGCCGGAACTGGATCGCCTCGAGCCACGGCTTGTCCGTCGTTCTCTTTTAGGTTTGACGACAGGGATCTCTGGTTCCACAGCCTGATTCTGGACCTCGTCTTGGATCATTATTGTCTTCGCTGGCTCAGACGAATCTCGGCCTTCTTCGAAAGACAGTTTAGATGCCTTTGATTTCTGCTTGGAAGTACTTCTAGCACTGGCAAAACTTTGGAGCTCACTCTCGGACTGTAATTGGGTATCATCTTCCCGTTTTTCTTCAGATATAGATTGTTCTCGAGATAGACTGAAGAAGTCGTCTCCACTTTTCTGTGAGTCTGATTTCTTTCGCAGCATTCTCTTTGGTATATCTGACTTTTCCTCGGAGAGCAAGGCCATTGTCTTTTCTAAGTAATCTTCGCCACCCACATCTTGATCAAGTGATAGCTGAGGAGGTCCATTTTCATCTAGAACGGAAATATCTTCAACATCCGCTTCAGTCCTTAAGTCTTCTTCCGGTGATACAAAATAATCAGGTGACACGTCAATGATAATAGCTTCCATCAGCAAATTTCCAGAGGTAGAGGTTTCTTTTACAAACCTTAGAGGAGGCAACTCTACAACGTTATGTTCTGTGATATTTTCTGATAGTTGATCTGCATACATCTCTACAATTTGCAGGGCTTCTTCTTCAGTCAAATCGGGAGTTTCGTAAAGAGAAACTGAGACCTCTTTACCGTCAAATGAGAAAGAAATTTCACCTTTATCGTCAAGTGTTATGTCTCCCACTGGCGTGTCGTACATTTGGGACGTCCGCTCCTCGTGGATTGTGCTTAGTGATAAGTTCCTTTGTAAAGCTTGCTCCTCCGCCTTTTTAGTCTTAGCTTTCATTGAGTCATCAAAACCCAGAAGCGAAGCTGAGCTTGCAGCAATGCCCATGCAGTTTTGCGCTTCACATGTATACGTGCCAAGACAGCAAGTCCCATCTTGTCCAGAAATAATCCTATGTATATCACCCGGTTTCAATTCCTCTCCGTCCTTGTACCACTTTAAAATGGGTTGTGGGACACCAATAACCTTACACTCTAAGTTAACTGCCCCTTCTTCAGATAAAATAGCCTGTAGATTTTCCAGAAACCTGGGTTTTTTGTAGTGTCTGGGGATTATCAGTTTTAGGAAACAGGACGTGACGCTGTGGCCGAAGTCGTTCATAGCGACACACTTCCACTCGGCCTGGTCTAGGAACTCAAGGTTTTGGATCTCGAGGAAGAACTGGCCCTTGTCTTCCTTGCCGAGGTGGCTGCGAGTTGACTCGTCGACGGGTTGGTCATCTCGGTACCACAGGACGGACGGCTCAGGTGGAATGGCGACTGAAATTTAAAAAAAACTTAGTGGAACTACAGCATTTATTATCGTTCTAGAAGTGACTGGCCGCATTTCAGAATTTTTTAGGAGAGGATTTATCAAAAGCAAGGCGCCACTCTGGCTCTATTGATTTCAAGTTGGTTATTTTTTGGACAAGAACTCATTTTAAAAGCTGGAATTATACTTTTGAACTAACAGACACATGCATTTTGTTAAATTGAGCTAAATACAAATAGATTAATCAGTCAATTTTATACTTTTGATTATAATGAACCATTTGCATAGTTTCATAATTTTGATCAATAAAGTGATACTTGCAATTTTTACTAATATGACAGAGGAAAACAGGAACTAATAACCATGAAAATTTCCAAGTAAAAGTCGGCTCAGGTAAAGTACCTATAAACCATACTAGGTTCAAGCAAAAAAAGAACCGTCAACCTTACGGCACTTACCTTTAACGGTAAAACGGAATGGCTCGTCAATTTTCGCCTCTATACTCTTGAGGCCTACCACGAACTTGGGCGCCTGGTTCTTGGAAAAGAGCTGGAGCTTCTCCTCTTCGTTCAACTGGTTCTGGATGTCTTCCACGGTCAGCTCGGCGGAGGAGCTGGCCTGGCCCATGCAGTTGCGCGCTATGCAGCAGTAGGAGCCTGTGCAGGAATAAAGTAAATGTGGTGACCATCGTGACAATTAATCTGGCCTTCAAAAGTAGCCATAGCATAAAAACAGTTAAAGTGACAAAAAATAAGTAAAAATGTTGTTTGACTTCCGTGATATTTTACAAAAGAGATCCCTGAACGAGGTGGACCTAATGACTGCAAATGATAACGCAGTCAGTGTCTCAAAGTTCTGTGCCGTAACAGTTTAATAAAATTTGTTTTGCCATCGACACGCTAAGAAGAAGAATGAGATCCTTATCACATACAATTCGGCCCCAGAAAACATCGTTACCTATTTTTGTTAGACGTAATATTGCCGCGCATTGTACATGAATTGCTGTGTTTTTGACATTAGTTGTACGGAAGACGTTTACTGTTAGATTTTTTCAAAAGTGACAAAGCTGTTAATTTAAATTTTATGATGGCATGTTATTTATTCCTAACATGAAAATGTTTTTGTTACTCTTATGTGTTTCAAAGTGACAAAGCTGTTAATTAAAACTATAAGATAACATGGTATTCTTAGTAACATGAACATTTTATTTGTTACAAAGTGCTAAACCCTATTCTATTGATAGTAAAATCTTTTATACTTCAACTGGCCGTATTTTTCGGTAAGTGTATGTTTCATTGAATACTTCAGCTACTTACCCAGCGAGTTGGTGCCAGTGAGCTGGTAGACGTCCCCCGGCTTTAGCTCCTGGCCGTCCTTGAACCAGCTGAGCACTGGCGTCGGAAACCCCACTACCTTGCACTCGAAGGACACCAGCCCTTCCTCAGTGAGCACTGCTTGCAGGTTCTCCATGAAACGTGGCTTCCTGTAGTTCTTTGGCACTGCGGGAGGAATAAAATCTTACATGAGGATATTACTAAAGGATGTGCCCCATTTGGCCTTATTTACTGCTGTCCATTGAAGAGTCCCGTTCTCCATCTCTGAAAGTCTTCATCAGATCTTCACCAAATGAAAATGGGACCAATGGGACGTTATATCTGTTCGAACATAAAACGAATTGTCGAAATCGGTTACGATTTGACGGAGTTATTCGAAAACATAGCCAAATATAATAATAATAGCCGGATTAAGAATAGCATCACTCCATTTCCTTCCGTGGATGTCGTAGAAGGCGACTAAGGAAAAGCTGCTGCCCGTCTCCTAGCCGCCTTCTTCGACATCCACGGAAAGAAATGGAGTGAAGCTATTCTTAATCCGGCCCCACACGGAATCTTGACCATTGCCAATTTACATTTGAGAATTTGTAATAGCAAATAGCACACGCTATCGGTGAATAAAAAACATCGTGAGGAAATCGACCCTCAATTCTGTTAGTGTATTGTAGTTTAATGACAGATTGATAGTCAGATCACGCGACATGATTTCTCAATTGATTTCAAATGTTGTTTATTTACACCCAGACTGTTAAATTCGCGTCTGCGCGTTTATGACGTGAAACGGAAGTGAAATGAAGTCGTGTTCATACAATAGTCATTTTACTACAAATTAATAACTTTACGATTTATATTTTTGTCAAGATCTTATAAAGCGATCAGTAACAAATAATGTAGATCCTTATTTATTACGTATGTATTGAAGCCGCTCCTAGCTGATATTGTTATTAAATAATTTTCAACTAATTTAGCATCAAACAACGTCAGCACGTGCCTTTTCTGCCAAATTTCTCACAGACCCTATGGCCCTGACCACACAGAAGGGACGTGGGGCGTGGGCGCGGAAAAGACGTGACGCGTTGCATGGACTACGCGCCCTCGCCACGTCTCTTCTGCGTGGGCTTCGTTCCGTTCCTTCAGTGCGTTTTGTATGAAAGTGAATTGGAAAGACGACACGTCTTTTCCGCGCCCTAAACCCACGTCCTTTCTGTATATCTCAGGCCTAAGCCTGCAAGACTTACCATCCATAGTGACGTAACAGGAGGAGATGCCGACGCGTCCGCCGCTGCTCGTGGCCACGCACTTCCACTCTCCTTCGTCAGGCCATTCCGCCGCAGAAACTTCTAGAAGATAGCCGCCAACGCCGTCCTCGATAACGTGGTATCTTTCAAAAGTGAAGAAATCTTATAAGGGCGCTTATACACGGGCGGCGCGTATAAGCGCCCGCCACGGCGCGTGTGCCAACTGCAGCCGTCGATTCGATGCATCGACGGCTGTCGCCAACGTATCAGCGTCGAATATCCGCGTCAGCGCATCGACGGCTGCAGATGGCACACGTGGCGACCGTGTATAAGCGCCAGACTTCGGTTTCGGTTTACACGGTAGACTTCGATTTTGGTTTTGTTTACTTAGATGAGATGTGATTTTATTTTATTTGATAAAACATTGAAATGTAATTTTATTGTATCTTATTTTATTTGATAAGACACTGACGTATAACTTTATTATTATGAACAAAGTGATCTAATCTAATCTATTGTATTCCTTCATCTCCTTCCATTATCCTAGTGGGGTCGCTGTATTTTTTTTTGCATATAGGTACTCGTATAGCGGGATTACTCCTGTATTGATTGCAGAATAGGCAGGCGCTATTTCATTTATTAAGTTTGCCCCCCCGTAAATCAAAACTGCTCATGCGGCTGGTTTTGCTCTGTCCTGGTACCATACAAAAACCCACCTCTCGCTAGCCTCGACTTTGCCTTCCTTGTTGTACCAGACGACTGTCCTAGGCCAGGGCGGCACCACGATCTGGCAGCTGAGGGTCAGCGGCTCGTTGATCTTAGCGTGCTGGTCTTCCAGCTCCTTGGTGAATATGGGGGGCGGCTCAGGAGCGAGGCTGGTGGATAAAAGAGATTCCAAAGTCATCACAAACTTTCGTAGAGAAATCCGACTGTCTTATTTTTCCTTTTTGGTTTGCTTTCAATGTGAGGTTCTATGTATTTATCAGAGGCTTTCGGTTCCTTTTAATTATCTGGTCTCCGTAAGGTTCCTTTAAACGAAGGTGGTGACGGCGTTGGTGATCAGATACTGCCGTAGTTTCAGTATCGGTGTGTTCACACCATCGCGTCCGCGTTCAATCGCTCAATCGATCACCAGCACCACCGTCACCAACTCGGTTTGAGGTGTCTTTTAAAGTACCTGGTTCATGCTATATGAGTCGTTTTTCACTCTCTAATTGCCCTTGCACGCATTACGTGTGATCAAGCTTAGTTATTATCAACTATTGTTGCTTCCTTTATAACCCGTACCTGACAAATTGCTATCGCAAACGTCAGAATTCCGACAGGATTTGGTGCCGATAATTAGGCCTCTGGCAAGCTTATTAATCGCTCGTAGCCCCGGCTGCTTGAGTGATCTTAAACGATCACGAAGGTTAAGCAACACAGGGCGCGTTCAGTGCATGGATGGGTCACCGTCTATGCCTAACGCTAGTGGCATTTTTCCGAGCGGTTCCGTGCTTCGCAAGGCACGTTAAGCTGTTGGTGCCGGCTGCCGTCGATAGATGGCAGTCGTTAAGCCAAGTCAGAGGCCTTAGGGCGGCTTGACAACTTCTGACAGTAGACGAGCCACTAGTCTACAAGCCTCCACCAATCCGGACTTGGCCCCCGTGGTGGAGTATGGCCTATACCTTCCTCAGGGAAGAGACCCGTGCTCCTCAGTGGGGACATAATGGGTTGATGATGATGATGATGAAGCTTATTATATTCTCAGGGATCTTATTGTAGAAACGCATACAATGCCCCATAAAGGATGTTTGCCACCTTTTGGACCCTTGCCAAAATTTTGGGAACAAAAGTTTATGTTTATTTCTAGTATTTACATTGTGTTGGCTACCTACAGGCAATAGTTTCAAGGTTAGGTACTGATATTTTTCCTGACGTGCATAATAGACTAGCTACTGTTAGAATGTTAGTTTCTTTAAAGAAATCTCGTGACGAATCTCTACTGCCTAGCTTTACTTATCCAGTGATTTGGCGTAAGTCACCTTTAGGGAGTTGATATAGCAACCGGAGAAGTCGCGCGGGCCAGGGCGCGGGCGCTGCGACACAACAATGTATGGATCTCTTTATAGAACTTGCGCGGGCGCGCTTTGGGCGTTCATTGTAATTTGTTCCATAGAATTCCATACATTGTCGTGTAACCACGCACTGAACGCGCGCCCTGTCCGCTTGCTATATCAATTACCTAAGCGTCCAATTTCAATTTTTGAATTTTGGATGATTTTTGGACTCGGACGTCGGAGTTCCGTGGCGGAATTCGTGCTCACCTCGAAGGTGGTCTGGAGTCGCTCTTGGCGCGGCCCACCACGTGGACTTTGGAGGACGAGTAGGCCCGTCCCATGCAGTTGACGGCCTCGCACGTGTACGTGCCGAGCGACGTCGGGTCGTCCGCGTTGGCCGTCAGCGCGAACACGTCGCCGGCTTTAATCTCACGGCTGTCCTGTTGGACGGAGATGTGTCAATAAACTACAGGGTGACTCTAAGTTCGCTCACCGAATTTTAAGGGGACATTCCAACCATGATTTAGAAACATATTGTGCTAGTTTTGAAAAAAGCTGTGCGTTAATTTTTTTTTTATTACTCAAAATTACTTGTGGTAGCGGAGAGGTAGAACGCCGGCTTCTCATTCGGGAGATCATGGATTCAAAGCCCGGCTTCCAATGCAAAGTCATCTAAGTTACGTACAATTTGTGAAGTTAGCGCTTGAAATTGCCAATCCCCGGTAGGCACGCTTGGTGATTGAGCTCGTACTCCTCTCTCTGAGAGAAAGATTGTGCCTTGCAGTGGGACGTATATAAAAAAAGCAAAAAAGCATAAACACATAATATCAAGACGAAAAGTAATAAAAATAAAAAATGACTGTGGTTCGAGCGTGTTATGGTCGGCGCCGGCCGACTCAACGGTTCGCGCATACGAAGACAGACTTTTAAGCGTTTAACATCATAATCATCATCATCAGCCACTTGACGCCCACTGCAGGACACAGGCCTCCCTCATGGTTTTCATAACCATGAGGGGTTTTGCCATAATCGCCACGCTTGGCAGGCGGGTTGGCGATCGCAGTATGCGGTTGGAATCTCAGGAAGACGCTGCTGCCCGTCTCCTGGTAATTTATTCCTTTAGTCGCCTTCTACGACATCCACAGGAGGAAATGGAGTGACGCTGTTCTTAATTCGGCGACATATTAGCATATTACCATACTAGAAAAAAAAATTCAACGTTATGGTACACTACCACTTTCTATTTGGATTCATATTTTGAAGCCAAAGGTCGGAAATCACGAGTATTTACAAAATATGTCAAACCATTATACTAAAAAATCGTTAATGTATTATTAAAATCAAAATATTGCTAAGGATTTCAATATCACCCTGTAGAATAAATAACATTTAGTATTTATTTTATTCATATAAATATTGCAATAAATATTGCGAGGCGGACTCGCGCACGAAGGTTTCTGTACCATTATCTATATATACAACATTAGACAAAGACCGAATTTGAGAACAGCGCCATCTATGGAAACCAACAACAAGCGTTTGACATTGACATTTAACGACAATGACATCGGCGCTGTTTATTCTGTTTTTAGTATTTAATTTTGTTATTATAGCGGCAACAGAAATACATCATCAGTGAAAATTTCAACTGCCTAGCTATGACGGTTCATGAGATATAGCCTGGTGACAGACAGACAGACCGACAGACAGACAGACGGACAGTGAAGTCTTAGTAATAGGGTCCCGTTTGTCAATCATCGGGTACAGAACTCTAAAAAGAACTGTATTGTCGCTAGATTCGAGTGAATTCGTTTGTCAGTGTATTAAATATGAAACTTAAAAAAAAAAGAACCGTATTTGTCGCTAGATTCGAGTGCGTTGTCGGGCTCATGCGCGACATATCGCTGCTTCATAATAAGCGCTCTGGTTGGTGCGGTCATGTGCGGTGCAACTTTATTTGACTGCCTGGTTGGTCTACCGGCATTACGTCAGATTAACATGCCGGAGCGCGTGGGTTCGATTCCCATGCCCATGTATTTACATGTTTTTGATGTCGTTGCCCGATTAAGTAACCTAATTTGGGACCAGGGCAAGTGATTGTGTTGTGTGGAAGTTACTTATTATTTATTTATAAGGGACTCAAAGGCACTCTAATGCTAATGAAAATAACTTAAAAAACAATAATGATGCGTGACTTTACTCCAACGAAATCACCTGTAGCTCATATTCCTCTATTTGTATCTCTTTCTATATCTCCGAGTGTCCCCCTCTCCCTCGTAAGTCATCCGTAGCTCACATCCCTCTATGCGCATCTCTTTACTTCTCTTTAAATCCGTGTCTTCCTTCTCCCTCGTAACTCACTTTGAACCACCGGAGAACGGGCGTGGGCACACCCACCACCTTGCACTCGAGCGACACCGTGCCTTGCTCAGTGAGGAGCGCCCGAAGCTCCTCCACGAACTCAGGCCGTTTGTACGCCTTGGGCACTATTGGATAGAACACTTCGATTATTATGGTAAAACCCCTTGGACACTTTAAGGAGACTTGCGCCAAGTTAGGATAGATGACGTATCCAGGGACAAACGAATAAATAGCTGATTGACACAGCCCGGGATGCAGACGTGAGTTTATGTTATGTCATATTTTTTTTATGTTTTTACTTTTTATACCTAACGCCAAAAAACTAAGGTGACTGACATAGTCTATATGCTCTCATATGCTGAAGAACCGAAATCAGAAGTCAAATATTTATTTCCACTTAAAGAAATTACATTATTTTTGTTCAATTATTTTTGTACAATGTTAGTTGCTGCCCTAAGGCAGCAAAAAGGTGCAGAGGTCCTCGATTGGAGACCACGAACTGACAAACACAGCGTAGGACGCTCACCAGCTCGCTGGACCGACGCTCTGAGGCAGATTGCTGGCAGCGGCTGGATGAGGATGGCCAAGGTCAGGAGAGGCGTGCCTCGGGGGAGGCCTATGGCCAACAGTGGACGAGTATGGACTGATTGATTGATACCTAAGACGTTGAGGTGCGCGGAGCAGGAGGCGCGGCCGCCCGCGTTCTCGGCCGTGCAGGTCCAGCGGCCAGCGTCGTCCACGCTGACGGTGGCCACGTCCGCGCACCAGAAGTGGCCATCACGGGCCAGCGTCACCCGCTCCGCCTCCAGCAGCCGCCGCTCGTTTCGGTACCATGTCACCTGTCGGCCGAAAAAAAAACGTTAGTTCAAAGCGAAAAGGAAGACGCCACGCTAAAAAATCCCTTCCTGTTTTGTCCTTTGAATCTGTATTTCATGCTCAAGTGCCAAGATTTTTATTAAAAATTACTTAAACTCTTCACACAGTGATGACAGTGCTGACTTCTTCCCTTTACATACAGTCACTGACTAAATAGAGTCAGTGGAGGTCAGTAAACACGTCATTTACGTCAAAGCGTTGAATTGACTTTGAAATATATTTACGCGGGTCATTATCGGGTCAGTGCCGGGTCAGGACATACGCGACACTGCACTGACCTCAGTGACTCACTCCGTGTGATGCAGCCCTTGCTGGATCACACGGTGTCATCGTCACAGAGGTCAGTGATGACGCCAGGAACTAACTTCTTCAGTTAACATAGAATCAGTGGAGGTGGACAAGTGAAGTGATGCCATGGGTGGTAAAATCACTGTTCATCATTGAGAGATTGGTCTGACACTTTTGCAAAAACCGGTTGGTGGCGCTAGAGTCAATATAAGTTAGTTAATCTATGAAAAAAATCGAGTCGATTCGATTTTTTTTTACATAGCTTATAGACGTCCCACTTCAGGGCACAGGCCTTCTCCCAGAGAGAGAGTATGGGTTTGATTACTTCGCGTGCCCCCCCAAGGATAGATATATTCAAGCGCGGAGGTATGTGAACACCTCAGATTTCATTACCATGTTTTCCTTCACAGGCAGCGAGATTTTGAAAATACATGTTTTTCTTTATTGTATCTGGAAAGCAATAAAGTATGAGCTTCGTATGGCTCAAGTTTGATTTGGAAAATGATTTCAACATACGTGTGAATCAACGCTGAAAACATACGCTCTTATTTTGTTTAGGCGGTCGCGTAAAATATATTATAAATACTAGCAGCGGATGTCAGATTTAAAATAGAAGAATTATGTCATTGGTGCGCGCACGCGCATACCAAGACGGAGGCCCATTTACTTTCGTTTGTGTACCTAAACTTTAATGTGCTACAGCTTACGGAATGTCCGATTCGGGTGTATTTTCGGCACTTCTCTGTGTAAACATATTATGGGGTGAAATAATTCGAATTACTTTGGAAGCGCTTAGTGATTCAGTATTTACTTCTACCTAATGAGATTTGTTTTTAACCCACAATGATAATAACTTCTAGACAACACAATCACTTGTACTGGCCCCAAACCAGGATAACTTGTGCTATGTTAACTAGGCAAGGATATGACAAACCTGGAAATTCACCCAGACTTACGCCATTTGTACCAATGTGAATCGACCCCACGACCTCCGGCATGATAATCGGACGTGATACCGCTAGACCGACGAGGCAGGCCTTGGAAGTGCGTGATACGGCTAGACAGAACTTGGAAGTGCTCAGTGATTCAGTTTCTAATACGACCTTATTAGATTTGATTTTAACTTTACCAGTGTTTCTCATTCCCTAACTTTAGATAGTTTGTTTGTTTATTAACATTAATTAATAAATATGAAGCTTAAATAACAGGCTTTATTATTATGATTATTAAAATTTATTAGATTTCGGAAAGCCAACGTCAACGTTATGAAGATGAGACAATTTAAGATTGTTTTGTTTTTCGGAATTCTTCACTCGGTGAACTTCGTAAAATATTAGCCAAATCGGTCCAGCTGCTCTCGAGTTTTAGCGAGACAAACGTACAGCAATTAATCTATATATGTACATAAAAATCAATTGCTGTTCGTTTGTCTCGCTAAAACTCGAGAAAAAATGTAGTTATATTTAATTTCGTTCAGCTTGAGTTTACAGGTAACCAAACCATTGATATGAATCGTTGATTGATAATTTCTGATTATTTTTTACTAATATATATAGCTACATTATTTTATATACACGTAGTATTCTAAGTGTATTTATTAAACTAATTACACATAGAATACAACGTAAAATGTCATCATCATCAGCCATTTAACGCCCACTGCAGGACATAGGCCTCCTTCGTGGTTTTCATAACCACGAGGGGTTTTCCATAATCGCCACATGTAATTACTTTCAATATATATAAATATGTACGAGCATCGGGAGTCATTAAAAAATACTTGTTTTCTATGTTCATAAGAAACATAATCGAATGGCAATAATATACGCAACACCGTCTGAAGTTTTAGCATAGTGTCAAGACCTCCCAATGTATTATCACAGTATTAGAAATATGTTAACGTTGTAGGCCCCATCCCTTCCCGCGGGTGCCGTAAAAACCGGCTAAGGGACACATTACCAGAAGGTGGGCAGCAGCGCCTTCTGCGAAAATACGATATACTGCGCTCCCAACCCGCATGCCAAGCGTGGCGAGTAAGGCAAATACCCTCATGGAAATACACCAAAAAACCAGGCCCCCAGTCCCCGGCGGCTCCGCTATTCCTGGCTACGGTAGCGGCCACGGTAACGGCGGAGCAAGGGGTGCTAAGAATCTCCGGCAGAGATCTGGCTACCACCCCCAAAAACGAAAACGACTGGCCCTGGTAACACACAACATTCGCACATTGAGGACAGACGAAAAGCTAATTGAGCTGGAAGAGGAAATGGGTAGGTTACACTGGGATATCCTAGGGTTATCTGAAGTCCGTCGAGAGGGCGAGGACACGATAACCCTGAAATCCGGTAACCTGCTCTACTACCGGGAGGGCGAGCAACAGTCCCAGGGTGGTGTCGGGTTTCTCGTCCACAAGTCCCTCGTAGATAACATTTTGGCCATCAACAGTGTGTCGAGCAGGGTGGTGTACCTAATACTCAGAATATCTAAGAGATATTCGCTGAAGGTCATTCAGGTATACGCACCGACCTCGTCACACTCCGATGAGGAGGTAGAGGCGATGTATGAGGACATTAGTAGGGCCATACATACCTCGGAGACCTATTTTAATGTGGTTATGGAGGACTTCAATGCGAAGCTGGGCACAAGAAGCGAGGGTGAGATGAGAGTGGGGCAATTTGGTTATGGGCAACGGAACCCGAGAGGACAAAGGTTGGCAGACTTCCTGGAGAAAGAGGGACTCTTAATGATGAACTCTTTCTTTCAGAAGCCACCTCACAGGAAATTGACCTGGTTGAGTCCCGATGGTTCCACGAGAAACGAGATAGACTTCATCCTGACCTCCAAGAGAAAAATATTCAATGACGTCTCTGTGATCAACATGGTGAAAACCGGAAGCGATCACCGAATAGTAAGAGGCACATTGAATATCAATGTCAAACTTGAGAGGTCTCGTCTCATGAAGTCCACGCTCCGACCTACTCGTGCCCATATCCAGAACCCCGAGAACTTTCAACTCGAATTGTCAAATCGCTTTGAGTGCCTGGAGAGCGCCGCATCGGTGGACGAGATCAATAACAGGTTTGTAGAAACTGTCCGTACAGTGGGCTCGAGGTTCTATAGACCCAACCGTACGAGTAGACCACAAAAGCTCTCAAACTATACTCTCGACCTCATGGCTAAACGTCGCGCGTTGCAACTGCAGTCCTCCGAGGATGCTAAGTCATATAGGCAGCTCAATAGACATACCTCAAAGTCTATGCGGCACGATATTCGGTCCTTTAATGCCGAACGTATTAAAGAGACTATAGAGCGGAACAAGGGCTCCAAAGTGTTCGCAAAAGACTTGTCTATTGGGCAAAGCCAGCTGATGAAGCTGAAGAGAGAGGACGGCAGTATAGCGTCGACCAGGTCAGAGGTGCTGAGGGAGATTAAGAGTTTCTACGGACAGCTATACACCTCAGTCGCAAAACCTGTTAGCAGTTTGAATAAAGATCCGAGAGCCAAACTGACCCGACATTATACCGAAGACATCCCGGACATCAGCCTGTACGAGATTAGGATGGCCCTGAAACAGCTCAAGAATAACAAGGCACCAGGAGAGGACGGAATCACATCAGAGCTCCTGAAAGAGGGTGGAACACCAGTACTTAAAGTCCTACAGAAGCTCTTCAATTCCGTCGTGCTCGAAGGAAAAACGCCAGAAGCATGGAACAGAAGCGTGGTGACGCTATTCTTCAAGAAAGGGGATAACTCTCTATTGAAGAACTACCGACCCATCTCGCTTCTGAGTCATGTTTATAAGCTGTTTTCGAGGGTCCTCACGAATCGTCTCGAACGCAGGTTTGATGACTTCCAGCCTCCCGAACAAGCCGGTTTCCGAAAGGGCTTTAGTACCATAGACCACATCCACACGCTGCGGTAAATTATACAGAAGACTGAGGAGTATAATTTGCCATTCTGCTTAGCGTTTGTGGACTATGAGAAAGCCTTCGATTCGATCGAGACATGGGCAGTGCTCGAGTCTCTCCAGCGTTGCCGTATTGACTATCGGTATGTCGAGGTGCTGAAGTGCTTGTACAACAGCGCCACCATGTCGGTCCGAGTACAGGAGCAGAATTCGGAGGCAATACCATTGAGAAGAGGCGTGAGACAGGGAGACGTTATCTCTCCAAAACTGTTCACGAACGCACTGGAAGATGCCTTCAAGCTTCTGGAATGGCAGGGACGCGGCATCAATATCAATGGCGAGTACATCACGCACCTTCGATTTGCCGACGATATAGTAGTCATGGCAGAAACGATGGAAGACCTCGGCATAATGCTCGAAGACCTCAGTCGAGTTTCCCAACGTGTGGGCCTTAAAATGAACATGGACAAAACGAAGGTCATGTCGAACGCCCGTGTTGTGCCCACCCCAATAACATTGGGGAAGACGACTCTCGAAGTTGTAGACGAATACGTCTACTTAGGACAAACAGTCCAACTAGGCCGATCCAACTTCGTGAAAGAGGTCAATCGTCGAATCCAACTCGGCTGGGCAGCATTCGGGAAACTTAGAAAAGTCTTTTCGTCTAATATACCTCAATCGCTCAAGACAAAATTATACAACCAGTGTGTGTTACCAGTGATGAATTATGGCACTGAAACGTGGTCTCTCACTATGGGCCTCATAAGAAGGCTCAAGGTCACGCTCAAGAAGGATATGCTCGGAATTTCTCTACGAGATCGAATCAGAAATGATGAGATCCGTAGACGAACGAAAGTCGTCGACATAGCCCAGCCGAAAAGTTCTTGAATGGAGACCACATATCGGCAAGCGCAGCGTAGGATGACCAGCCACAAGATGGACAGATGACCTCATCAAAGTGGCAGGAAGACGCTGGATGCAGACCGCTTCCAACCGGTCTTTTTGGAAATCCATGGAGGAGGCCTATGTCCAGCAGTGGACTTCTTGTGGCTGAATGATGATGATGATGATGATGTAGGCACTCACATGTAATTGACTATCAGACTAGATTAGATTTACTAAAACTGAATAATTGTGTATAGTTACTTGCTAGCTATTGTGTAATATTTATAAACATAAAATGTGATTTCCACGATAATTTAATATAATCTCTTAAGAGGCACTGCATAAGGTTCTACAACAAGATTCCTCACGATATATTAGACTTACCTCCGACGCGGCTTAAAAATTGTGTTAAGCAGGCTCTATGTAAAAAATCCTACTAAAATTAATGGTAACAAATAGCTACTTTAATATATTTATCATGCTTTAACAAATAAAAGGTTTTTATCTTACCTACTGAGCCAGCGTCTCACCTTGCACTCTGTGGAGCTAACGATCTCGACGAGGAAGCGGGTCCGGGTGCCGACCTTCACGGTGAGGTCCTGAAGTCGGCGCAGGAAGGTCGGCGGATCCTCGCCGGTGGGCGCCTCGTCCGGAGAAACCTCGAGCCGGACCCGCGCCGCGGCGCTGCCGGCGCCGTTGCTCGCCTGGACGAGGCCGGCATTTGAGTCTCCCCGATTTAAAAATGTGTAAGAAATGTCCAAGAAGAAATACATTATTTGTTACTGATCCCTTTGTATCCTACAAAATATAAGGACTAGCTAACACGGCAAACGTTGTTTTGCCATATTAATTAGCCAACGACCTGTTGTCGGACCCACCAAATATACACAAAAATTTCATAAAACTCGGTGAAGCCGTTTCGGAGGAATTCGATTAAAACACTGTGATACGAAATTTTGATATAGGTATTAGGTAATAAAGATTTTTGTAGAATGACAATTGCCCGAACGTGTCGATTTCATATCATTTCCGTTTGACTTTGATTCACGTCATTTACGCGCGAACGCGAATCAAACTTTCTAGATGTCAATAAATAACGTTGCAAATTAAATAAAAAAATCATGTCATGTGACCTGACTATGAATCTGTGAATAACCTCTTAAGTCCTGACCTAAAAAATAACAATCGAAAACCGTCGTTATTTTCAAGGCCACGACTTAGGAGGTGAAGAACTCTGCAAAACAGCCTACTGTAACATTAAGGATTATTTAGAAGACAAACATTGTGTGGTATTCAAATAATGTTAGTAACGGCGACGATTGTGTCTTGTGTTCAACACGTTCATGGATAATATCTTTAAGTTTATTTATGTTAATATATTTATTTGTTAGGTCCTTCTCCGCATAATCTATTAACTCCTGAACTGCTCTCGCGGAACGCAACGTATAGGTGGCCCATACTAAGTTGGACACAGATCTGTGTCGCGGCAGACGAGTGGTTAATTCTGAAACTAACAGGTTTCACTTTAATAAGGCAATAAGCTTTGACGTTAATTAAGTGAACACTTTGTTTTTATAATGATTAAGAAAGTTGAGTTAGGATTCTCTCTTTGTTTTAGAAACAAACAGTCATTTGACACATTTGGGTAAAATAAATCGTATCTTATGTCAATAAACAGATCTCTAGTTTTTCATGATTTCACATACAAACCTAACACATCGCTTTGTTTCTTTAATCCTTTCTTTCTGTCGGTATACTATATTATTTATTTCCTATATGTAATGGTTTATGTAGGTATATTGTCATTTATACACATGTATTTTAATATTCATATTTGCACCGACTACCCGTCTCTCTTTTTCTTCAGAATCTTTCCATCATACGGTTGCCTGGAAGAAATTGCTATTAACAATAAGACCCCCAAGTGTCTTTGTAAATATTTTATGTTGTGTTTTTCCTGGTGCAATAAATAATATTCTTATCATATCTTTCTTTCAAGAATATAAAGGTTGACCTGCTGTCAGCCGTACTTCTGCGATAAGAGTGCACACTCACTAGCAGCGTGTAGACGCCGGTGTCGTCCGTCCGGGCGGCCGAGACGGTCAGCCGGACGCCCCCCGCGTCCTCGGACGTGGTGAACCGCGTGTCCAGCGACGCATCTGCGCGGCTCCTGGGGAAGTTCAGTCAGTTCAAATGTGGATCGTCCGTTATTCTATATATTGTGTCTGTCTTTTGTTATATAAGAGATGACTACATACATAAATACACGCATACATACATAAACTCACGCTGGGATACTGCCCAGAGGGGCAGGCAGAGACCAGGGACTGCCACTCGCCACGATCCTGACGGATCACTTTCGCTTCCTCAACATTCATTAGACCTTGCATGCACGCACGCCGGTTTCGGGCACTTTTTATCTTGCCCTTTGCTAATACCAAAGGTGAGTCTAGAGAGAAATCTTTATTTTGTTTTATGTTTAATAAGTTCTGTTTTTGTTTTATCGAGAAAATAGAAACCTTACAGCTTGGGCCGAACAAATCGTTCGGGGCTGCTTTCATTCATTTTAAAAGCGAAAAAAAAAATTATCTGAGCCTGCGACACCAGAAGTACGTCATGAAAACAAACAAAACTAAATAGAGTCCTAATCCGTAGCAGATGTTGTTTGTTGTTTAGAGAATACCGAGATATCAACATCTTCGTATTTATGTTCAAAAATATGAAGTCTTCATTCATTCAGATGTAAAACAAACGTTAGAAGGTCGAATGAAAGTCATACACTTATTCGCAAAATCCAAAAACTCTGTGAATATTCTTTTTATAATTGTAGCATTATATTTGCTGACCGTATCATTTGTTAACTATTGTCAATATTTAGGACAATGCCCACTATGTCTAAACGTTGTGATGATTCTACACCGCAGATATTTTTGTTGAGCAACGTTTAACGTGATAACTTTCGGTAACTTTGAGAGAAATAATTAATTTTATCTACGTTGCGCAACGTTCCTCAACAAAAAGTAACGGCGTTGTGGTTACACCAAAAGTTACAATTATGTATATCGGATCGTCTCGTCTTCTGTTCAAACTGATAGGGCCCGTAAACAAAACCGCAATGCGACGTCGCATCGTAAAAATCTGCGAGCGATCTGCGCGACGCGTCGCAAGAACTTGCGAATTGATTCGCATCGGCGTTCGTAATAAATGGATGAACCCAAAATCTTCATTTTTCTTATTCCTGTATCTTCTTAGCAATAACAGAAGCGAGCACTTCTTTTTACGATCCATGTCACAACCTAGTTTACTTTTGTAAGCATACGGGAATGGAAGGAAGGAATGGTCACCCGAATCGTGGAAGGGAGATGCCTTGCCGACGAAATCGCATCGCGTAGCACAGTTTTCTGCGTTGCAAATTCGCATCGCGCCGATTCGCAGTTTTGTGTACGGAGCTCCGGGAGTTATATTTCACTACGAGTTCCATGACTCGTTCTGTATACCACTTACGCTACCTAAATAATGGTAAAATAATTTCGGGTTCTCTCCAAACGTACTAAATTTTGATACTAGCCGCTGTAGCAATTGTATGAAACAGCCAATATTTTTATCGCGATGTTACAGTTGGATATATCAAAAGTCCTGTGTCCTGCAGTGGGCGTCAAATGGCTGATGATGATGGTGATGGTAATGATATCAAAAGTCGTATGACGATTGACGAGTCAAATATTACTTTAGTTTCACTGTACCTTTCTATAAGAAGGTGTGAATGACCTTCACAGCGTATGGCCATAAAGTACGTGGAAGCACATTCTCATTATTTTCTTACAATAATAATCAGGCAGAACAATCTTAAATATTATATATAAATGAAATAAACAATTTCATTTACAAAACACTCTCCAATGAATCAGGTAATGTAAAGCTAGTACTAATCATGATTATTATTGTCAAAACAATGGGACTACGATCTAGGATACTCACACCGAACATTATAAGGTATGTCACACACTAGCGCGGTGGCTACCGTGGCGAAACAAAAAAAGTTTCAAAAAACTACATAGGTAGAGTTAATGGTTTACAGACAATTCATTACATCGCGTTGTAGAGTCTTCCTACTTGTTAATCTTTATCTTTGTAAGTGGTTAAGCCAGCTTTGCAATGTACATCAAATTGTCCTTGTAAATCGTGAATTCTAGTTTTATGAAATAGAGCCCTTGCTGCAATTTGTATGGGCAGCTGCCGCCACCGTAACCCGCTAGTGTGTAAGTTGTTTAGCACTACTTAGGGACTGACTCTGATTTTATATAAAAATAATTATATCTTGAGCATTAATCCGCTAACCCACAGACGATACTGACATGTACAATAACGTAAGCCGAAAATATTTGACTTTTCAAAAACCCGCAACGTGATCAATTTCAAAGTTTGATTATAGCTGCCGTTTCGAGTTCTAGTAATTTCTATATTGCACAACAATTTAACGACTGAAAGACAAGACTACGCAATAAACACCGCATTCTTCACGGACATGACATTGACCTATTTTTATGACTCGACCTTCCCTCCTTTGCAATGCCTAATAGATGGGACGAGAGCGTAGGTGCAGAGACGAGAGTGGCGGCTAGCGGCGCGCGGGGCCCCATTTAGTGGCGCCAGAGATTGTTATGACATGCTGCCCTGACCATTCTACTTGCAATCGTAGAACAACAAGAACCGAGTGACTAACTACAATACAAGTGAGAGAGTGTGAAGAACTCACATCCGCCCTTTCGCCTCCTCTTCAGTAGCGCTAGGGTATTTCCGAAAACATTACTCCCCGACGAAATTTAAGTTGAGAACATTTTCCGTAAACTTTCGCTCAAATTTCCGTCGCCTAGAATATTCTCAGGAGTCACCCATCTCCATCGGGAGTCTTTATAATTAAAAAAGAAACGGACATAAATCCCGAAAACATTACACTTCTAGCTGTTTGGTTTGGGCAACCGATTGGGGTAAAAAGGTTCTCGAGCGGAGACCACGATCTGAGAAACGCGGCGTAGGACGCCCACCAGATTGTTGTTGGCTGCTGGCAGCAGTTGGATGAGGATAGCCATCGGCAGACAGATGTGGCGTGCTTTGGAGGAGGCCTATGTCTAGCAGTGGACTTAAGCCATTAGTGGACTTTTTGACAGTTTGAAGGAGTGTAATTATGTGTAATATAATAGGGATGGCTCCTTGAAAGGACTCGCGCAATCGCCACAATTTTTACTACCGAGAGTGTGATTCCTGCTGAGGCGGTTACGGGCTAAATTCATTCCTAAGACCCCGTTCTCCGTGTACAAACATAAAAGATCTTTTCAGGGGCAGCGAAGCAACACGCTGACAATGCCCTATCGCCTTACATCAGCTAAAGTAGTGCTCCCGCGGAGTTTGCAAAAGAGAAGGTCCACTTTGTACCACGTTGGCTTATAGTCCTTCCTTTCTTAACTCGCGTTTTCTTTGCATCATTAAGAATATGTTTCGAAGGAAATATGGAAAACTAACGGCCGAAGAGATAGTGAGGTTGCATTTCATATGCATAGTTTTTGTGCAGAAAGAAGAAAAGAACTGTTATTTGTACTTAGTATTCATTAATCGTAGAACATATCATCTATCAATATGTAAGTAATTATGTTAAAACAGCTGCTGGTAATTTTTAACAGGTCCATATTGGGAATTGTTACTTTCTGATAACATAGAACGGTTATATCTGGTAAAATTGCTTGTCTAGTTTAAGGTAACCTCTACAGAGTAATTTTATATGATTATTAACGATTTAACAGTAATTGTGTAACATACTTGTAAATTTTCGTGAATATCCTACCTTTGATCCAAATTAAAAGGTGTAGAAAGAAGCGTAACGTTGAAGAATGTTTTCTATTATATTAAATTTGTAAGAATGGGTCGTCCAAACTGCGTACACAGGTGAAAAAACAATTGAGTTGACCGGCGCCGATCATAAGACGATCGAACCAAACGATTGTAATATTTTTTTTCTATTTTTATTAACATTCGTCATATTGTTGTTTGTTTATGTGAAGTAATTTTTGATAATTTTTTTTTTCTTTTTCGTTAAACATGGTCAAAATGTCCCCTCAAAAAACGTCGCACGACTTCGACTTCACCCTGTAGTGTCACTGATTGCTTAGTATAACCCAACCTCTATCTATTACTCATCTATTACCGTACTAATATGACTCTATTGAACAAATATGCATTTACAACTACGCCCGCCAGGGTTTGCCACTTGCCACGATCGTGACAGACCTCTTTCTCTTCATAAACATTTATTAGTCGTTGCATGCGCGCACGCTGGTTTGGGCTATAACCGGGATATGTAGTACCCGAAACGTTATAAGGTTATGTTAAACTAAGGTTTATGTAATGTATGTATCAGGAGTAGGGCTGTCAACCCGGAGGGGTTTGACCCGGAGTCTACGGGTTTCAGTGGGGCATGCCCGGGCTCCGGGTTAACATTACAATTCTCCGGGTCCAGAGATTGTTATATATTTAATTTGACACTTAATTCGATTTCAGTTCTTATATGATTTTGTTAGAATAGTAGTTTATGTGACTGTCACATAATGAGGGTTATTAAAACACGAGCCAGATTTTAAAAAACGAGCCTTGGCGAGTTTTTTAATAGCATTGGCGAGTGTTTTAATACAAAGTTATGTGCAGTCTCATACACTACTTTATCTACACTCATGTCTTAATCTTCAAAGTAAGGAATCAAAGGAAAACACGTTTGACAAGCTTTGTACTATACATAAATCTACGGTTATTAACTAAACTCATATCGAAATGAAACAAAATTTTCAATTATAAATTTATTTTTAGTTGCACTTTTGGTACCACGAAAATGAAATTAGGTTTTTTATAGAGTCAACTTTTGACATTAAAAAATACTTAAGTTTTGTTCCGTGATCACAGCAACACTTAAAAAAAAATAACTGTAACATAAAGTGAAAAATCTGACCTTTAATGTAACTTTATATTACACTTTCAATATGTGTTTACCTTTGAATTCTTAATTTGAAGATAATGATATGAGTGTAGATAAAAGTATTTTTAACACTGGAAATGTCTTTTTGTTCGCTCCACTGTAGGCTCCAATTTCATGAAAAAGTGCGATCCCTTTATATCTCAGAGAGTTATGAAGATATGATAATCAAAAGACGAGATGATATATTCACGAGAGCTGTGAGGTGCAAAAAGAATTATTCGAAAAACTCAAAAACGAAAAAATCCGAATTTTTTATTTTGGCGCTCGATATTTTGGAAACAAAGATTGATATAAAAAAATTGAGAAAATATCCCCTGGACGATTTAATCAGCTACAATTTGAGCCTAAAACAAAGACGATCGGGTTAAGGGTTTGCCCTGTAGCCTAACCTAACATTTTGATATAAGTCAAAAAGTCAGAACGACATTTTTCACATGACATTTATGACCAATGTGCTCGATAGTCGTATGAGGCACAAAATCTGTATTTTTTTTTATTTTAAATATTCTTCAGCATTTTTTTTATATCTAAAATATGTGCGGGAAGGACAACCTTTCCGAAATCTCCGGGCCTGACTTTTTTTAAGGTGGCAGCCCTAATCTGCCCCTATATTACGCGCACCAAATCCTGAGCGATTCCAATCGTCTAACTGTCAAATTCCTCAGGGATGAGACCCATGCCCCTCGGTGGGGACATAATGGGTTGATGATGAACTGTCAAATTAGTATGGAATTGGTGCGCGTAATTAGGCTACAGGACTTCTTTTCGGTCGCGACTATGTTTACTGCTCAAGCGTCTAGTGGTGTCAACATGGCGCGTCGCAGTAATGTTTTGAAAATAACTAACTTTAGAAGCGTGGGAATGGAATCTTTGAACTAGAGTCTAATATACACTGTAACGATGCAAACGACTTTACAACATTTTTTTATATTTGATTCATTCGGTCTATAATTTATAAACGAAAATTTAAAATTACGTCACCCACTCTAGATTTCTTTTGGATTTGCATTGCTACTTTACCTTTTGACGAGACAGTGAACTACTAATTTTATCCTGTCTTTATTGTATTTTTCTATTATTCCGAATAAAACCAAAGTTTTGGAGGGTGTATATAATTTATAACAATCTATCATTCTTCCTTGGTCTAGCGGTATCATAATCATAATCATTTATTCATTGTATGTCATGGTAATAATACAGGTGGTAATAATATATTTACAAAATAATTGATCCTCTGCATGACACCCTGTAAGGGCACTACAATTTTTTTATGTCTAATTATCGTGCCATATATACAATCTATATCAATCTATAATTTAAAATTACTTACATTTAGTAATATTATTATTCATATTTCTTATTCATACCATTGTATTTGATTTATTTAAATTATGTTATCGTTATAATCGTTAACATTAAAATCGTTAAAAAATCACACATAAACCTCACAGGTTTCAGTGCTTTTGGTTGTGTTTTTTAATGTCTTTTCTTGTCCTTTTCCTTTTTTTGAATAAAATAAAAACTAAATAAAAATACTAAATACTCGGTAATCATGTCTGATTACTGTGCCGGAGGTCGCGGTTTCGATTTCCACTGGGGACCGCCGTACAATTCGGGCAGTATATTTTTTATTTCGATCTTATTTTATATTTTTTTCTTAAAGCAGAAGTAATTTCTAGAGACTAATTTCATTTTTTCAGCGATTTGTTAAGTTTATTATTATAAATTATTTATTTAAAATATTTGAAAGCGTGACGTCATATTTTTCGAGTGCACACGCCGAAACGTCGCGCAAACTGTCACACTTTGTTTCTGTGATTTGCTGTCACAGACGTTTTTTTCACAGACAAGGAAATGATATGCATATGACAGTTATGACAGCAAGTCTTTTTTTTATGTAACGTAGTGTTGCCATATGTTATGTTTATTTTAAAATGTGACGTCATCAGAAGGTCAAATGAAGGTTATTGTTTTTTGGCAAAAATAACGCTCATCTTCCTTAATATTTATCTTAAATATAGAAAATATGGTTACTTAGATGTTAATCTCGAAATGGTTTTTGATTCAGCCCTCAAGAAAAAAAATAGTCTTTGCGAATTGACCTCAGTCCGGGTGTGTTTCCATGTTTGTGATGTCAAGGACCTGGTCTAGTTTCGGACTACAAGTGATTGTGTCGTGTGGAGGTTATTAGTATTATTATTATTTTCTAGTACACTAAGCAAGGCCTGTGCCCTGCAATGAGACGTTTTATAAGCAATATAAAAAAACTGCTTTATCGGCTTTGCAATGTACATCGAATTGTCATAGTCAACCATGAATTGCAGCTCCATAAAATAAGGCCCCGGAGGAATATGAGCATTTCTCTAGGAGCGCTATACATAATTATAGTGGAGCTAGTCTGAAAAACAATTGGGTTACTATTTTGGCTGCGACATTGCTTGTCTCGCAACTCTGGTCGGCCATTATTTTTAGACGGTAGGGACGGGGCCAGTCAATTCGCGATGATGCAAGGTCGTCGCCTACAAATCATGGGACTCCACGCCTGAACCCGGGTTCACAAGCCGGGTTCACAGCCAAAACCATCGTGCATTTCATGCTGGGAATCCTACTTGGGCCTAAGGGCCACAATAATAGTGCGCTCTTTCGCAGAACTGCCACCTTTAAAATAAATCCGGCCCGGAGATCGCGGGAAAGCTGTAAAAAAATGCGTGTCGAAGAAAATTGTGTTGCCGAAGAAAAAATGTTAAGTTGAAAACTCCGGAAATTAAGTTAAGACGTGGTTGAAAAGAAGAATTTTGCAGTTGCTTACTTAGCTTCTTCTCCACATAATCTATTTATTCCGAAACTAACAGCTTTGACGTTCATTGAGTAAACATTTTGTTTTTATGGTGAATAACATATTTGAGTTTAAGTTTTGAGTTTGAGTTTGTTACACCATGTATAATTGACTCACTATGAAGCTTCTAGCTTCCGCTGCTACAACGATAACAAATCGCTTTGATGCTATTTTGGAGGTGGGTTGGTGACCTCATAACCGTTTGAATATTGCCCAGCGGTATCTGCTACCTCGGTTCTAATAACTAGATAACAATGCCAGCATCGAGCGTGAGGTAGTGGGTTCAAATCCCGGCTTGTACCAAAGACTTTGTTGTCTAGCTTCCTTGCATTTGTGAATTTGAATTTGTAGCAATATCTCCGATTAAACATAGATAACTTCGTGAGAAAACCCTCAGCAGCTTAGAAATCGCGAAAAAATACAAGCTGTTCCCTACATTCTAATGCTGCAACGTTCGGCTGATAGTTTTGGAAGTTTCCATACGAAACGTTTTCCTATCTTTTCTTTAAGATTTTCTTTTCAACCCATTTTGTAATATTTTTCACAAAATGAGTCCTACCTATCTAAGGCTTGATAAAGGAACTTCAAATGGAAAGTATATTCAGGCCGAAGTAGAATTCAAAACCACGCCTCTCACATACCGTGCCACCTTCCTACCAACTTAAGTTACATATTTATCAAATCCACAATTCTTGAAACATTACAGTTTGCTTCTACTTCTGAAATTGTATTCATCAATTCGGCATTTTTTGAAAAAAAAAGAACAAATTTTAATTTTCGTGTTTTGCTGCTTTGAAGTGGCGCTGTTTAATAGATAATGATTTAAAAACTATATCGTGTTGGATAAAAAGGCCGTTAGTCTATGCGTAAAGCACGAGTTTAATAAAGTTATGTAAGCCCTGATATTTTTAAAATTATATATCTGAAAAAAACTCACAAAAGTAGGACGCAAACTCTATTTGGCTTATTTCAGGAATTGCGCGTCTTAGAAATACCCCAAGTACCTATTTGCACCAAATAGATCAGGGTTTCCCAAAGTGGGGTACGCGAACCCCTAGGAGTCCGTCTGTTGATCCAAGGACATTCGCGATAATATTTAAAGCCAAATGGGGTAAGTGCCCTATGCATAACGTTATCATGCGTTACTATTACACGCAGTTTTTTTCATGTCTTTTCTTGCCATTTAATAAGGGGTTCGCAATCGTTTGGCAAATTAAATAGAGGTACGCAAAGCCAAAAGTTTGAGAAACCTTGAAATACATGATTGCTTTTTGATTGCTACACCTTTTTCAGAAGCTGACAGCCGGTCAAAGCCATCAAAACTCTGTGCATCGATTTACGACAACGCTGAATATAAAGCAAATGGACGCATCCGATCAGCATCACTCAACAGTCAACACATACCTACTAGTAATGTGAACCGGAAAAAGCCGGTTTTTTACAAAACCGATATACCCGTTATTTCATCGATTCCTTTTTGTAGCGTAATTTACAGTGCGACCTGCTAGGCAAGAAAAAATTCACATTGTGTTTTGGAACGAATACCTTATTTTCAAAAAAGATAAGCGTTGAAGATAAATAATTTAATCTCGTTTATATTTTGGGAGCCTGTGCCGAATAAGCGGTATTTTCAGGTTGAGCAGGCTGTTACATGATAATAATATCATCGACCTATTTCTGCACCAAAATGATGATTTTGTGATTTAATTACATGCAAGACATAATCTACTTCATTTAACATTGCAAAAACTAAAAGTGACCGTTTTTTTAAAGTACCTAAATGAAAAAAAGCGGTGCTGAAAAATATAATCGGTATACGCATCTACATGGTGACTTTGAATTCGTTCACCGTATTTTATGGGACATTTTAACCATGACTTAGAAACATATGGTACCTACTAGTTTTGTAAAACAATACGAGGCAAAAAAATAATAATTTTCCAACTCAAAATTACTTCACTTAAGCATTAACAAACAATATGTAATAAAAAGGAGGACGCTAAGTAATAAAAATCCAAATGAGCTATGTTTTGAGCGTCTTATGGCTGGCGCCGGCCCACTGAATAAAATTGTTTTTTTAAATTGTTTACGCATAAGCATTTAACATATTAGAAAACATTTTTCAACGTTACGGTACTTCATACCACTTCTAATTTGGGTTCACAGTTTGGTGCCAAAGGTCGGAAATCACGAATATTTACAAATATAATTATACCATTAGCGATAAATCGTTAATAATACTGTTTTTCACGATGAATAAAACACTCCCTCAAAATACGGTGAACGAATTTAAAGTCACCCTGTAAGAATAAGATAAGATAAGATAAGATAAGAACCCCTACATTACGCGCACGAAATCCTGTCGGAATCCTGACGCTAGCGATAGCAATTAGTGTAGAATTGGGGAACTTGCGTCTAACTTAGATTGGAGTGACATCAAGAACGTTTTAGTGACATTGCTTTCATACCACAGAAATCATATAAAAATAGAGCACAAAATAAAATATTAAGACTATTTTTTTCGAGGTTTTCGGGGTCATAAAATATGCGAAAAATAAAGTTAGTCTAATAACATAAAACTTATTAGATTTCGTTTTGTCATTGAATTGTGAACGTTTTGTGAAACATTATTTTACGAGATAACTCAAATATTGATAAACGCTTCAAACATGTAAGGCGTTACATTAGGGAGTCACGTCATAGTCTAAGGTCGATTTTTATGGCGCGTTTTAGTACCACGTGATTGTATTGACTTTTCGGCCGGTTATATTACAATTAGTCGCAGAGAAAAAAAAATATTAAAAAATTATCTTTTAACGTGTCCTCTCCTATTCTATTAAAACATTTTTTAGTGCAAGTTCACTATTTGACAGCCCAGTTTCATGACCAGGACATATATTTTGGGCGCCGACTACAAACTATCCTTCTACAATTCCTACATGTATACATACTTCTAATTTAAAGGTGTTCTGTTAAATTATTTCTAACTTTTCAGTGCTGTAGTGTTTTGAAGTCGGTTTTTATTTTTTATTTAACTTTTTTTTGTCAGGACGACGTGGCAAGTGGCAATCCCAGGTATTTACCTACACCTCCGGGATACAGGCGTAATGCAATTAGGCCTCTGGCCGGTGAAACCATGTCTGTTATACTACGTTACCAAAGCTTTGGTGCATCCTGCTGTGATGTAACTGCTCGAAGCAACGTTTTATGACCCGTTTGGTATTTTCGGAATAGGTTAATCTGCCAAAGCGGTAGTTCTACCCTGCAATCGGGACGTAGATGTTTAAAAGTATTACTAACAAACAACCACTTGAAATCTTTTTTGTAACAACGTATTTCTTGAACTCGAATCACCCGGTACAGTGCAATTAGGAAACGTCGTGGACTTAGGCCGATATTCAGAAACACAGCGTTGAGCTACACTTAACGTGCACTAAGCTGAGCATCGGTTGAGCAATCTCAACAAAGACTCAAGAATTTTGTATTCACAGTCAATATCTCGACTCGAACTCAGCTAAGCCACAGCTCAAGCTAAACTTACACGAGCGTGTAATCTGTGGTACAGTTTTTGACGTTACCGGTTTATATTATCTGTTAACGCTACATGAAAGGCATACAATAATCCACAGGATTGAATGAGATGGCAACAAATGTCGAAACTTTTTTATACTTTATTTTGACTTCTCATTACTACTCTAAAAACACAATTTAACTTTTCGAAGGAAACTTAGCATCCAAAATGTCAAATTGTGAATAAAAAAAGGTTACTTCACCACAGGTTAGTTAGATTTCTTGAATTGCCTACAGGTGTCGCTACTTTCTTTGTCATTGCCACCTTGAGTCTGAGCTAAGTCGCCGAAATCCACTACTCAGTCTCAGCTTAGCTTGCGCTTAATTTTTGTTATCTCAAACTCAATTGTGAATACAAAATATCCCTGAGACTTTCATTTTGACAGTTGGAAGACCCGGACTCACATTGAGCTCACGCTCAAAATCGTTTCTGAATATCAGCCTAAGAGGATTTAGTGATCGAATTGAGAAAGGAACGTTGCGTTGGCTTGGAGAAAGATGAAGGAAGAGATAATAAGGAAAATGTGTCGAGCAAATGTGAACATATGGGCCTGTAAGCGTAGAATCAGCTTTTTACTCTAACGGTCATATATATAAGAACACTATTCCCTGGAAACACTTCATAAACGCAGTATAAATAGTCAGTGATAAGGTCTTTCCCTAGTAAAAATTCTACCATTGCCTGTATATACGGGGTTTTTGTGTGTCTTTTAAGGAATCGTGTTTTATAAATGAGACCATTAGAGCACAAAGCTATTTCTATGGTTGCTCCAAAAGCCAGTTCAATGCATGAGTTCTAGGTTTTCGAATAATAATTCATAAGCAGCCTATATGCGTCCCACAGGCCTTCTCTTAGAGAGAGAGTATGGGCTTAATCACCACGCGTGCCCACCGGTCTTTTTGGAAATCCATGGGGGAGGCCTATGTCCAGCAGTAGACTTCTTGCGGCTGAATGATGATGATGAAGATAAGTACCCGAAATCGGCGAGCATGCATGGAACTCCCAATGAGTGTTGTGCAGTGAAGGATGTCTGTGAGGATCGTGACAAACCCTGGTTAATGTTATAAGGGTTTTTGCACAAACGGAATGGCGCGGCGTATTCGATAAAGGCATTGGACCTTCCGGCTCGCAATGTTGAATTCTTAATATGTTGAATTCCTGAGATGTTGAATTGGACGTCGCTGTCGTAGAACTTATTTGCACTATAGATCAGACAGGGGTCGTGGGCTCAGTCTTGGTCAGAGATAAAATGGTTTTTAAGTGTAATATATTAATAGGAGATGTATTAGCAAAGGGACAGATTAAAAAGTAGCCGAAATCGGCGTGCGTTTCTGCTACGTTTTAATAGCGAAAGTGGTCGTCAGGTTCGTGGCAAGTGGCAAACCCTGGTCTCTGCCTACCCCCCCGGGATACAGGCGTGAGTTTATGTAATATAATATATGAAATTATAAGCTTTCAAAGACAAAGAAATCATTCCAGTAGTTCGTATGTGTGAATGTAGATATATATATTTTTCTGTATTTAATATTTCTTGTAGCAGAGCTTCTTGAAAAAATCTCCTACGTAACGGACCGTATTTGCAAAAGTGTCAAGATGAAATCAATAACAGTTATTAAATAGCAATGTTTTTTAATGCACCATTTAATAATAGCAATTTACTACCTGATATTGATTTCCGTTCAGAACCTAGGGCAAAGAACTTAGAACTTAAATAGATTTTTGACAATAGCGATTTAAGGGTATCCTAAGAGGCAGTCATCGACCTCTAGTAACGAGGTAGGTAGTCTCAATAAACTCCGCGCTTCAAGCAGACGTCGTAAGACAATGGGTTACCCGAGATCTCAAAGGCAGCTCGGCTTCAATGTACTTACTGAGTAACGTGTCACTAGAATGGCAACAAAGGTAGCTGATTAAACTGTAATTCTCAGTGGAATAATACCTACTCTGTTTGGAGCTGCAGTACGGTAAATGGCTCACGTCAAAGTTTATTCGAATTTATGCCGATTTAAATACATTTAATAAAAGTAGAAAATCAATATGAATATTTTGTTTTTAATTTTGGATTTGAAAAGACGAAAAACGGCTTGCACACCGTGCTCGCGAAGTCACTAAGCGCGTAAGAGATAAATACGTATCCTGGGATAAACAAAATAAATAACTGATTAATAGGGTCTTACTGAGAGAAAGACTGTGTCCTGCAGTGGGACGTATATTGCCTACATAAAAAGTAGGTACAATTTATCGACGTATAGCTCTGAAAATGTCATGGTACAAGATGTTTACTTTACAAGACTTGTTCACTGGATAGAGCTTACCCCTGGATAAATGCATGAGTAGTGCTGTCAGATAGTGTTGTTGCAACTCGGCCTAAGTTTGTAAAAAAATTAATTACGCAATACATTTATTCGCAGACCCAGTCTTACGTTAACCTTCTTTTGCTTGCTTAGACGGTTAACATTGTTAACAAGTTAACTTTTTTTTCTAACGAGGGCGTTTTTGGGCCTGTTAGATTCAAAGCACCTACCAGATCTACCAGTTCGGGTTAGTTTAGGTTTAGTCTAAGCCCAAACCTATCACACTGGCCATTGACGCCTGACGTCGGGCACCTTGTGCAAGATTCTCAGTAGTACCTGGAGACAAGCCAGAGGTGTGACGCCAGGTACAGTCCGCTGCCCTGACCGCGTTAGCTCTTGTAGCCCGGTACGGAAACGTTTTTCACTTAACCTAAATCGCCCAAAGGTTCTATTCGAAAGGTTAACGTTAACTCGACATATTGTAGTAAAATCTGTAATCCCAACGGCCGGTTTCACAAGGACGATAGTCATAAATGTATGACCAGTACTAGTATGCGTAGAAGGTTCACACAACATTGGACTCGGAAGCGAGAGACCCAGGTTCGATTCCTAGTGCGGTCATATACCTATGACTTTGTTTTCTAAGTTACGTACATTTGTGAAGTTATAGTAGCAATACCACTCGCTAACCGTGAAGGAAAACATCGTGAGGAAACCTGAGTGTCTGAGCTATGTACATACCTCAGCGCTTGAAATCGCCAATCTGCGGTGGGCACTCGTGGTGATTAAGTCCATACTCTCTATCTGAGAGAAGGCCTGTGCCCTACAGTGGGACGCATATAGGCTGCTTATGATGACGATGGGCGAGGGGTTCGAAAACAATATGTAGGCGACTGTACAGATGCGTTCTACGTGGCGCGTGGGCGTGAATTTAATATTGCGTCGGATCTATGTCAATGTGTCGATGTGATTGAATGCTCTGCTGACAGACGGCACTCGATATATTTAAGGGACGTTTCAGGGTGTGGCGTGACGTGTTGTTTATTACTGATCGAACAATTTGTGGGGAGGTCCTACATAAATATGATAGGTATCTAGTTATTTTTATTATTTGATGTTTTGACATTGATTTTATTTAAATATAGTATTTTCTGAGGCTATTTAAGTATTTAATGTTTTTTTTACCTAGGATTCTTTTTTGACTTCTTTCTTTATTTGATTATTACATAATTTTGCGATCGCAGTATGCGGTTGGAATCTCAGGAAGACGCTGCTGCCCGTCTCCTGGTAATTGATTTCCTTAGTCGCCTTCTACGACATCCACGGAAGGAAAAAGCGTGGCGATTATGGCAAAACTCCTCATGGTTATAAAAACCACGAAGGAGGCCTACGTCCTGCAGTGGGCGTCAAATGGCTGATGATGATATAATTTTATTTCAATTGAAAGGTATATTGTATATAATGCAATTACTGATCTGAATTAATACCAATAGACCATTTACCAAGATACAAAAGAAAGAAATACATTCTTAAGAACTGATTGTCCTGTATAAGCATAAGCATCTGCAGCCTATATACGTCCCAATGTAGGGCACAGGCCTTCTCTCAGGGAGAGAGTATGGGCTTAATCACCACGCGTGCCCACCGCGGATTGGCGATTTCAAGCGCTGAGGTATGTGAATAGCTCAGACACTCAGGTTTCCTCACGGATGTTTTCCTTCGCCGTTAGCGAGTGGTATTGCTACTATATCTTCACAAATGTACATAACTTAGAAAACCAAGTCATAGGTACATGCCCGCACCGGGGATCGAACCTGGGTCTCCCACTTCCGAGTCCGAGGTTCTAACCACTAGGCTACCACCGCCTACAAATAAATTTTATTTACACATGGTTAATCGCCGAAACAAACCATTGTAATTGCGGGGAGTTTATACAAAGGCTGACTGTTTATTATTTGGTGTATGTTGGGTGCGTGGCACAAAATGACTAAGCCATGGCTAAGCTCTCAACAAAGCTGTAAGGTACATACACCGCTTCCATATCACACGTCTACCAGATCGGTTGGTCTATGGTAACTTCTTGGTGATTTACGGCACAGGGCTTAGAGCCCTATGAGAATGCCAAAATAAGACCAATTTCTTCAGGATTTGAAATATACAAAATATTTAAAATAAATTAAACATGATTTATTCAAAAACGGCACGCTCTTTTTGGAACTCCATGGAGGAGGCCTATGTCCAACAGTGGACTTCTTGTTGGTTAATGATGATGATGATGAATTTATTCACTCAAAATCAACTAAATCTTTATATAAGTATGTAGTATATTAATATTCATATTCGCACCGACTGCCCGTCTCGTTTAGGCCTTATTGCTAAAAGCAATTTCTTCCAGACAACCTTGTGACGGAAAAGCGTTTACAAAAACAAAATACCTGGGCAATACAAAACAGTGGGGTAATATAAAATACAAAATAGTCTGTAGGTTCTAAAGAAAGGTTCACGTTTTACAAAGGATGTATTACAAAAGAAGATACGTGTTTCTTCTTTTTCATCAGCGGCGCTAGTCAGCGCCAGGGCGCCCATTAACCTGAATTCCTTAAGTCATTCATAACAAAATAAATAGTTCAGTAATAAAAGTCAAAACAAAGGTCAAAAACTAAAGTCGAAACAAAATAAACAGTGCTGTAATGTACTCGTATTGGCAAAACAAATCTTTCAACATCGCGACCGAGATTGTTTTAAAAATGTGCCAAACGCAAGCCTAAGTCTCGCGTAGAGGGTCTCGTAGCGAGTCGCTAAATAAGTGACGCTTCTATAGACGGGACAAAAACACATAAGATTAAATGAATAATGTAAACACAGTTTTAAGTGTGTTATGATAAGTTACTGTTACTTCCCTAAGGCCGATATTCAGAAACGATTTTGAGCGTGAGCTCAATGTGAGTCCGGGTCTTCCAACTGTCAAAATGAAAGTCTCAGGGATATTTTGTATTCACAGTTGAGTTTGAGATAACAAAAATTGAGCGCAAGCTAAGCTGAGACTGAGTAGTGGATTTCGGCGACTTAGCTCAGACTCAAGGTGGCAATGACGAAGAAAGTAGCGACACCTGTAGGCAATTCGAGAACTCTAAATAACCTGTGGCTGTGGTGAAGTAACCTTTTTTTATTCACAATTTGACATTTTGCATGCTCATTTTCCTTCGAAAAGTTAAATTGTGTTTTTAGAGCAATGAGAAGTCAAAATAAAGTATAAGCGCGCGTAAAAAGTTTCGACATTTGTTGCCATCTCATTCACTCCTGTGGATTATTGTATGCCTTTCATGTAGCTTTAACAGATAATATAAACCGGTAACGTCAAAAACTGTACCACAGATTACACGCTCACGTAAGTTGAGCTTGAGCTGTGGCTTAGCTGAGTTCGAGTCGAGATATTGACTGTGAATACAAAATTCTTGAGTCTTTGTTGAGATTGCTCAGCCGATGCTCAGCTTAGTGCTCGTTAAGTGTAGCTCAACGCTGTGTTTCTGAATATCGGCCTAAATGTATTGATAAATTTTCATAAAAAAAGATAGTTATTTTAAGAGGTGACTTATTCGATTGAAATTTGTGAGTGGTTGACCAAAAAGGGACCTCAAGGGAAAATAATTGATTTCGAGAAAATTGCGTTTGAAGTTTCGTGTATAAACAGGTTTACAAAACTGCCTCGGCTCACAAAAAAAATCATAAAAAAATAACTACGGCACCTAAAAATATTCTGGTTACACCAAGACAAAGCTAAAATACCACCGATTAAAAAATTCAAACAAAAAAAATTACGGTTTCCAAGTCCCTTTTTGGTCAACCACTCACATTTGTTTCGGACACAAAGATGTTTTCAGAAATATTGTCAAGTTTGAAATCGTTTTTCATCGTGATATTCTAACAGAATTTAGCAAAAACCTAGTTTAAGTATGACTCTACGTAACAGCTCAATTAGCTGGTTGGTTATCCGCATGCTATTGAGTGACAAGTCGGGATTTGTTAGGGTTTCTATATTTAATAATCACATCTTGTTTTTGTGTTCTGTGCATGCTACAGTAAACCCAACCGAGGTAGCACAAACCTATAACTAACCCAGTTGTATGAGTAGCTAGCTAGGAATCTAGGCGGTGTGCACGTCTTATAAAAACTGGTGGGGAACGCCCCCCACTAGATGGTCTGACGACCTGGTTACGGTGGCAGGGAGTCGCTGGATACGGGCGGCACCAGACCAGGGCCTCGATTCTGTTAGTGCATTGTAGTATAATGACAGGTACACTGTCGGGTCACGTGACGTGTTTTTTCGTACCATTGACGCCTAGAAGGTTTGATGGGTGTGCCCGCGTAGACTTAAAGCAGCCATGAAATGAAAACCGCCATGTTCATGCAGTTGTCATGTTACTACAATGCATTAACAGAATCTAGGCCCGGGATACTTGGAAAACCATGAGGGAGGCCTATGTCCTTCAGTGGCTGATGATGATGATGACGATTTATAAAAAACACGATTCCTTAAAACACTAATAAGCGTAGTCTGCGGTGGACATTTTGCAAGGAAAAGACGTAACCACAGATTAATTAAACTGCTTCTCGGGAGTGCTTTAGAGGAATCGTGTTTTTTAACTTTTTTCTTTATATTTTAATTTGTGATTTGCATTAAAAAATATATTTTACATCAATAAGAAATACTTATATGTTCTAATTCTTTGAAAAAAAATATGATAAATCAAAGTCTTATGGTCTTATTTACACATCGTTGGATTGATCGTTGAAAATATTGTGGGTGTAGTAAGATAAGTAGAGTAAGTTTTGGTCAGGATAGGGCCCCCCCCCCCTCCTGGCTAAAAGCTTGATCGTAGAAACGTGAAAAAATTCCGGTCAGCAGCACACATTTCATAATGAACTTTCACGGCTAAGTAGGCTTTACTAGTTAACGAGTTTCTACCAACTACTAATCCCGGGATAATTCGCTAGATTGCAATAAATTATACCCACATTAAAATTGAGGGAGTGAATTTGTCATGAGATTAGTTACTCCTGGTATAAAGCTTAATTGGTCGAATCGGCCCATTTAAAAAACCCTCTTTCTACGGAATCCTACATTGCGCGTGGCCCGACACGCGCTTGGCCTTTTTTTCACAAACAAGTCATTTATAAATCTATTCAGAAAAGCAAAGAAATATCATCAGAAAGTGCTAAGATTAGTAGAGATTACGAGGTCAGTGAAAGAATATTATAGGTTTCTTTTTTATAAACCCTTTCACGGAGGGATAGTCTTAAAATTATACTTATACTATAAAAATTGAGTGGGCCGTAAAGCAACAATGATAAATTGCCAAAAGGCACGTTGGCCTCAAGCCAAACTTGGAATTTGGATGCCTAGGGACGTTTTTAATTTTATACAAGGTGTCACAAAATCTAGTTAAGGTTGTTCGTTTTGACGAGTAGAACGTCCATACGCAAATTGGGAGTCCTACCAACAACTTTTAATATGGGAAAAACTTCTAAATTGCGAAATAAATGTTTCATAACAAAAATACCACTTACGGCATTAAGCCTCGGTTTCTCGTACACTAACAGGCTGTTAATCTACAGTTAACAGCTGTCAGTGGTTTTTTTTTTGTATGCACTTCGGTCAACTGACAGCTGTTAACAGTAGATTAACAGCGTGTTAGTGTACGAGAAACTGGGGGCAAATACCATGCAACATAATGATATTTTATGCATGATAATTTCTTTCGCGATTTCATAGTTTTCCCCGTAACAGAAGTAGTTTATCATTAAGATAGCCTCCTTGGTCTAGCGGTGTCACGTCTGATTACGAAGTGATTGTAGTGTGTAGAAGTAATTTATTTATATCGACGATTTTTGGATTTGTATGGAAATTTTGTTACACTCTGTACATGGTGGCTCTGATTAGGTACAAAGAGGATCTACAGATATATTTTTGGTTTCAAAACAATTTACATACGTCAAAGTAAGTTGTGTCTCCTGACTACGAAACAAACGTCCCTTATTGGATGAGTTAAACAAAACTACAGAAGCTAACTTTCTTCAGAGATTTAGACAGATTCTTGGGAAACACAAACAATTTCTGAAAAAACTTCTTTTTAAACTTTATTTACGCTGGCAGATATTTCAAGCTATCTTCGATATCACTAAAAATACATATGTTCTGTTATAAAACGTTTTTTTAAAAGTGGACGTTATATTTTTGCAAAAAAGGGCCGGTTTTTACCGATGAAACTCCTACGTTCTTAGGCCCTACGTTCTAAACATACTTAATTATTTCTATTATAGAGATTTATGATGTCCACATTTTGCAAAAACCTATACGTATATATTCACGTATTTTCTTCATACCCAAACGAAAAACGAAAATACATAGTATATTTTAATTGATGGCACTAGTAGATGGGTAACAGAAAAAAATGGTTTAATCAATAAGCTATAGTTTAAGAAAAAAACTGTTTCGCGAGCCGGTTTGTACAGTCGCAAAATATCTCAAAATTATTACCCAATACCACTCACAAAAACGATTGGCCAGTCGCATCGTAAACCAAAAATCTTACGCAACGCTACGCAATTGGCCGCCACCTCATCCCCACACAAATAACAATAAAAAGCCACAAAAACACAAAAAAAAATCGAACACTAATCTATTACAAAAAAAAAAGATGATAACACTACTAAACTAGACCAGTCCAAATCACACGTCACGGCACCTACGTAAACGGGATAAGCGGTCGCAGCACCCAAGGCACGCCTTGCACTTCCGTCGCGAGGGTCAGAGCCAACCATTTGAGGTACCTGGAGTATATGGAGGATGTAGACCTGATGGGTCTACCTGCAGCGTCCCCTTTACAACAGTTGCTCCCCATGGTCGGTCATCTCGGTTCGGAGTCCGCGGCGCGTAGGCGCGTACTGAGCTGCGTTTTATTTTTGAACGTTCAACGCCAGCGCCCATGGAAGCGTCTCGCTAGCGAAAACGCTATAGTGCCCGTCTTATGCAACCGACAGAAGTACGTACTGCGCAGACGCTGCGTGGGCTCAACGGTGAAGATACAAGCTGCGTGATCATGCGCAGATAGGCCTCGGAGATGAGTAAGGGCCACGCGTACCAGGGAGCGAGTCTCGAAAATGAGTAGTTATTCAATAGACTCGTATTATTAGGGTAATGGTTGTTTCATTGTCACTGTTGGTAGGGTAGTAACCAGCAGCATTCCATTGGTATTTCCCGTGAACATAGCTCGGCGCCTCGCGCAGTTCGGTTTTCTTTGCGAGAGATGCCTATTTCATTTGCATGGATTACGCCATTCGAATGGCATTGTAATGCTTTGTAGACCACCGAATAGGGGCAAATAACAACTATTGACGTCCTATAGAAAACTATGGGTCCTATAGAAACTTATTTCGTTGATTTGAGGGGGAGTTCGATTTGTTTTTAAACTCCCGCTCCTCCGCCCCTCCGGAGGTTTCCAATGGAGGCTCTGTTCATCATCATCATCATTCAGCCACAAGAAGTCCACTGCTGGACATAGGCCTCCTCCATGGATTTCCAAGTGGCAGGAAGGCGCTGGATGCAGGCCGCTTCCAACCGGTCTTTTTGGAGGCTCTGTTATGTATGAAGAAGCTTTCTCGACAGATCTTTGCGAACGCCGTTTCGTGTCCGCGCGTCTGGACAGTCTTAGCATTGGACTCGAATAGGCTCAGTTTGGTAAAACTTATATGCGAAATTCCCGCTTCTTACCCATGGTCCACCTCCCATACAACTTCCAAAATGGTGGTTCTACACGTCTAGACGAAAAGCTTTTCTTCGGGGAAAACTTTGAAATCGCGATAACAATTATGAACTGTTAACATTTTAAATATGTGGGGAATAGCCCACGATTAAAAAACCATCACTGGGAATAGGGACTTGAAAGGACTAAGTTTGGAGTTTTTTTGTCCATTTTTTGTCAAAAATGATCTACATTTTGAAATGGACACCTAGTTTAACTTGTAACGTTCATTAAGTCGCAGTTTCTGTGCTACTTTGAATAAAAAAAATTGTTTGATTTGATTGATTGATAGTAAAAGATTTTCGTAAGTGACGAGATTTCGTAACACTGCTCATGTTGACACCACTTACATAACATACTTATATACATAAGCAGAGCAGCCTATATGCGTCCCACTATAGGGCACAGGCCTTCTCCCAGGGAGAGAGTATGGTGATTTCAAGCGCTGAGAGCGGTGGTAGGCTAGTGGGTAGAACATTGGACTCGTAAGCACGACACCCAGGTTCGATTCCCAGTGCGGGTATGTACCTAGGTATGATTTTGTTTCCTAAGTTATGTACATTTTTGAAGTTATAGTAGCTATATCACTCGCTAACCGTGATGGAAAACATCGTGAGGAAACCTGAGTGCTTGAACTATTCACATACCTAAGCCACTTGGAAAAGTAAATTTGCCTTATGGTGCCGTACGTTTACAATACATTCTACCCACTATACAGGGAATCCAGGCATGTACCAAATGAATGTTTTTTATGTTACCTACATTTGTGAATTTACTGTAGCAATACTACTCGCAAACCGTGAATGTAAACATCGTGAGGAAACCCTACTGTCCGATGTATTTACTATCCACAAGCAAAGGTTGACTGGAAGCTATTTAGCATTAAGTACGCCTTTGCATGAAAATTGTTTTCTATGCAATAAAGAATTTAATAATATTTACACACCAACTTCAGTGCTTGCTAAGTACAATGGCCCAAGTAATAATAATAATTTGTTTATTTATAAGAACGAGCGATACATGATAATTTCACTGAGTAAATAAGTACTTAAGTAACGTTCTGTCACGCTCTTTTCTGAGAAATTCGAATAGACAGCACTACAGTTAACCATTTACTTTGCGAAATTCTTAATTCAGAAACTGGCCATGAATCTACTTAAACTGGTTCAGTTTGACATGATCTTTTCGTACTTACGATGGGGTCTGCACTAGTTCTTTATTAGAACCGTATTACAGTCACCAGCGCCACTCCTCGAAATGGTAGGTATTGTGAATTTATTTTAGATAACTATGAGGCTAAGTGCGAAAATCTCAGGTCTAACTAACTCACATATTAAAAAGTAAAAAAAAGACATGTCTAACTCACTACTACCTAATATAATTGGGTACTTGCCCATGCTAACAAAAATTCACAGATTTCGTGCCTCACGCGACTCCCGAGCACATTGGAAATAAATCGAGTCATTGTCATGTGAATAATGTAGTTCTGATTTATTTACTTTTTTCAAAAAGTTTACGCTACAGGGCAAACCCTTAACCCGATCGTCTTTGTCTTAGGCTCAAATTATAGCTAATTAAATTGTCCAGAGGACTTTTTCTCAAATTTTTAATATCATTCTTCGGTTCCAAAATAAAAAAAATTGGAAAAAAATCATTTTTTGTTCACTGTTTCTGCCAGAACTTTTTTCATTTTTGAGTTCCTCGAATAATTTTTTTTTTCATATCTTGACAACTCTCCGAGATATAAGGGGATCGCACTTTATCGTGAAATCTTAGCCTACACTGCTGGAGCGAACGAAAAGAAATTTCCAATGTCAAAACACAGGTAGAGTGCGACAAACTTAACTGACCCGGTGAAGGCGTCACTTTTCTCATAGTAAACTTGACGTTTCCATACTATATTTGACACCTCTACCGGGTCAGATAACTTCGTGGCACTATAGATATAAATACCTAGTTGGTGAATTTGTGACAAAATAGTGAAACTTTCAGACGTGGCTCGGACTAGATAATGTAAGAGCGCCCCGCTAGATGTCACTATAAAGTCGAGCCACTTCGCTCATGTACAACAATCCATTTTCAATGCTCAAAACATTGTTTTTATTTTGCTATACCTATGTAACGAAAACGTTTTGTGCGTGGAAAATATTTTGTGTGATATTAATAGTACCTATTTATGTATCCTTAGGCGCGGCCCACAACGATGGGACGTAAGGCGAGGACAGGAGGGGGCGTCTCTTAAATGCATGCGTTCAGCATCCGACTGAGCCTATCCTACCTACCTACCTACATACAGAGCGGCGCAAAAGTAATGTCATAATTTGAATTAGCTGGTATTTTGTCATGAATGAAAAAAGAGCTCTGTTTTCATCAAAAGTTTATTTGGAAGTGTAGGTATAATAATTTATTACACTGGTACTTGGAAAAAAATATTTCGCTCACTTTTTTCACTAGTATTGTGGTAAGAATCTAACTTTAAAATTAAGTTTAGTTTGTATCAGCTCGATGCCGGCCCGTTCTAATGTGGATATTTGTATTGTGTGGGCAAGTCCCGCCGCTTCAGTATATTTTGTACTAAAAGTGAAAGGACGCCCGCTGCGTTTTCGCCCCATCCCAGCCAGCGGCAACACAGAAGGGACGTGAGGCGGGAGCGCGGAAAAGACGCGACGCCCCGTCTCTTCCATGTGGACTTCGTCCCGTCCCTTTAGTACATTTTGTATGAAAGTGAATTGGATTAAAGACGCGTCTATTCCGCGCCCTCCCCTCCGTCCCTTATGTGTGTTGTGGCCGCAGGCTTCGTCACACGTCCCACCTCTGTGGCCCGCGCCTTGCACTAATGTGTTCAGCCTTGAGTTTTCAGGGTAATTCCACCGCGCGCTCCTAGATGGCGCTAGTAGGCGAACCTTTGTTGCGCATTTATTTTTGGTTGGTAAAAGGTAAACGCTGAAACATCTCTTGGAATAGATCGTTGTAAATGTGATGCACAGAGTTGAAGCATGCCAAGCAACATTGAGCAGTAGAGCTTATTCAGATAATTCGATAACGGCACATTAGCTTCGCCGGGCCAAGTAAAAAAATTACGCTGTTTTCCAATTTATATTTCATTTTTTTTATATTATGTTTTAGCAATACTAACAGCTATTAAAATGTTATATTATATTGATAGAACCAGAACTAAGAGCATAAATAAAGTAGAGATTGAAATAGTCGCAAACCCTGGTCTCAGTCTACCTTTCTGGGATACAAGCTTGAGTTTATACATAAGCCAATTGGATTATTTAGAAATGGCGGAATGATATAGTTATAATATAACAACTTCCACACAATACCTACAATCACTTGTCTTGTCCCCAAACTAGGATACTCTGTATTATGGCAACCAGGCAAAAACATCACATCATGGAAATACGCCCAGACTGTGGCCATTTGTACAAGTCGAAAACATCACATCATGGAAATACGCCCAGACTGTGGCCATTTGTACAAGTCGAAAACATCACATCATGGAAATACGCCCAGACTGTGGCCATTTGTACAAGTCGAAAACATCACATCATGGAAATACGCCCAGACTGTGGCCATTTGTACAAGTCGAGCACGGTGGCGTCCAGTGGGTATCGAACCCACGACCTCTCTTCTGGTAGCTAAGCGTTATAGTTATAACCGCTAGATGAACGAGGCAGTCAACATTGAATCAAGAATAAACTCTTGGAAACTCTTCCTTTTTAGGGGTCCGTTAACGGAGAGTGCAAAAAAAATCATGTTTCTTTGCGTTGCGTTTGCATTTATTGCGTTGACATGCCATCGAAACCAATTTTTGGGGTACCGTACCCGAAGGGTACCAAACGGGACCCTATTAATAAGACTTCACTGTCCGTCTGTCTGTACGTCTGTAACCAGGCTGTATCTCAAGAACCGTTATAGCTAGACAGTTGAAATTTTCATAGATGATGTATTTCTGTTGCCGCTATAACAACAAATACAAAAAAATATATACGCGTCGAATTGATAACCTCCTCCTCTTTTGAAGTCGGTTAAAAACAGAATAAAATAAATATATACGGCAAAACTTGGACATGTATCTAAGACTTTTAATGTACTATTTTGTTTTCTGGTGTGTACAATAAAGTGTTCTAATCTAATCTAATCAAATAACAAACGTGATTTTTTTGCGGTTTTTGCTCGATATTAATAAGGCAAAAGGTACTTAGTCGCTTGAAATATTCAAATATTGTATCAAATAATGGTACGGAACCCTTTGTGCGCGAGTCCGACTCGCACTTGGCCGTTTATTATAAGAATATGTTTAGACCTCTATCATCGAGTGCTGGTCCCAATATGGTAACGAGACTTGGGTATGGCAAAAGGAGCAAGAAAGTAGGATTAATGCATTAGAAATGAGGTCCTCGAGAAGTATGTCTGGTGTTACTTTGAATACGCAATAGTTTGATTAGAGAACGTTGTGAACGTTGTGGACTGAAAGAGGTAGTGACTAGAATTGAGAAAGCAATGTTGCGTTGGTTTGGACATGTGGAGAGGGTGAAGAAAAAAGTTTGACGAAACAAATACTTATATCGAGCGAATGAACGTAGAAGGGCCGGTAAGGGACGACCCAGGCGGACATACTTCGACCAAATAGGGGATATATTAGTAAAGGGCAAGATAAAAAGTACCCGAAACCGGCGTGCGTGCAATCATGCGTGCAACGACTAATGAATGTTGAGGAAGCGAATGTGATCTGTCAGGATCGTGGCAACTGGCAACTGGCTGGGATACAGGCGTGGGTTTATGTAGGTATGTATGTTTAGACCTGTACAAGTCCGACTCGCACTTGGCCGTTCCACATAGCCTATAGCACACTGACCTGGCACCGGCCTAAGAATCGACCGGCCTTACTAAATTGTAAATGCATGACGCGTTATCGATGTGAATTGCTAATAAAAAGACTTATGTACAAAATTGGTCATTTCGCGTATTAGTCATTCATTATGCGTATTGTTCAAAATGCGTAGGTATTGGTCAATATGCGTGTTTCAAATAAAAAATATTGGTCACTATGCGTGGGGAGCAAACAATTGTTTTTCCAATTAATTTTTTTTGTAAAAATTGCCAAAATAATTTTGGAAAGTAGGTAACTCCTAAATATTTTTTTTTGTAATTTTTGCCGAGGGTAGTAAACTAACAGTTAATGCTTTCAAAAAGACGCCTGTCACCTCAGTCTACCGAGACCACCGCCATTGCAAAAGTACCGAAACGTCGGAAAATTGTAAAATGAAAAAATAAACGAGTAAATATCCGTGCAAATCGTGCGCGTGCGTTTTTATTTACTATGCTGATTTCTGATTTCTTACTCTAATATAAGCCTCTACTGCTAACACTAATATTATAAGTCTGACACATACCTATGTAAGGTTTTACATTATCGCGGCATATCCATTCATCTCGCGGTGGTACAGTCGGCAGCACGTCAACCTTTACATTTAAATTGCAATTTTCTCGAATGGAGACCACATATCGGCAAGCGCAGCGTAGGACGACCAGCCACAAGATGGACAGATGACCTAATCCAAGTGGCAGGAAGGCGCTGGATGCAGGCCGCTTCCAACCGGTCTTTTTGGAAATCCATGGAGGAGGCCTATGTCCAGCAGTGGACTTCTTGTGGCTGAATGATGATGGTGATGATGTTATGTACAGGCCAAAGGATTTGTTATCGTTATTAACATTTTTAATCTGTAGTATATCACGGTTGATTTAAGAAAGGGACTGTATAATGAGCGAGAGGCAAATATTTCTCCAGTCCCTTTCTTAATTTAAATGCTTTATTTGTTGTAGCTCTGTTTTCCTTCATTATATTCGACTGGTATTCCCAAGCTTCTGCCCCTGCCACTTCTCCCTAGCGATAGCGCTTGAAATCGCCAATCCGTGGTGGGCACTCGTGGTGGTTAAGCCCTGATACTCGCTCTCTAAGAGAAGGCCTGTGGCTAAGAGGTTTCTTCCATCGCGATCAAGGATCGCCTTAAAAGTGAAACAAAACATACTTACTTACCTACTTTTCCGCTCACTGCACTTTCAGAGTGAGCTACATTCACTGACTCTACATTTATATTTAAATATTAATTATATACAAAGAATTGGAGAAAAAAACTTCACTATTAAAAAGCCGGAACTGGTTATATTTTAAGGCTGGGAAAGACCATAAGACATCATCAGTGCGGAATCTCCTCCTAGCGCTTCTAGCGATTTGAAAAACACGTAAGTAATGATGAACCAAGATATTATGCGTCTTCCAAGATCTCAATCCAAGTCATGTGAAACTGCACACATGTGTGAGAATGTGCGACGCTGGCGATGCGACCTTTTCCAGCTGTATTTATATATCAACAACCGAAAACAAACAACAAACTCCCGGCGCCGGCACGCTACGTGCTGCAACATTCCCTAGCTTAACTCGCAGGACTTAGAGGCGAAAATCCTGTGCGAGACAAATCTCCACACTCGATCGATGACGGGAGTCACCGCGTGACACAGGCAGGTACATCATCACGCACCATGCCTACTGCATCTGCAAGTTGCTACTGCAGCCCATAGGTACTTTTCACGCTGCGCAGTCTATGACGCGAGAGTCAAACTCTCTAGCACCAAATGTTTTCGTCAAAAGAATTAAACGAGAAGCCAACGCGTGATAGCCAAGTGTTGTGTTACAAGGTGATGTTACACCGACGTCATGAGGAAGTCGAAATTATTTTTAACGGTAAAACAGGGTCATACGTTGACTCGGTGAGAAATGTTTAGGTAGGTAATAGTCAAAACATTGGGACTTCGCGTCTGGAGCGGTCGACACTGTTGGGGGGGTGGGACTTACCAGTTGTAGGTGAAGGGAGGCGTGCCCGAGGGCTGAGGCAGCGCGAGGACCGCGGAGGCGCCGGGGGCGGCCCGGATGGTGGCCGGGGCTCCAGCGGGGTACCGCGGCGGCTCCATCGCTCCGCTCGAGACGCGGGCAGATCACGCTGTGACCGACTCCGCGGGAACGTTACGATTCTATTAATAAATCGGGAGTTATAGCGCGCCGGCCGGCGGTAGCGGCCGAATGTTTCGCCAATTTTATTAGGAATGCACGCGGGCGCTGGTTGGCGATTCGAGTGTCTCCAGGAGCTCGTCTCGCTGATGCTCAAAACGTGTCTGAAATATTATGGTACTTACTTACTGTTATTCTTGTTTCTAGGTAGCAGCACCCCCTTTGATCACTGGCTCTATTGACAAGGACACATAAATGACTGATTGCTCACGTCCAGATAAAAACAACAAACTGCCCCTTCACAGACACGTCGGCAGCCTTAAATTATCAGCTGACCTATGAAAACCGAAGAATATCCATAATCAATAAACCCAAGAAAATCCATAATCAACCATAACGGTTTCATTTAAAAAACAGCAGGTTAATAAAGTCTTGAAATACATACACGAAATACATAATAAGTATTATGTTAGTTTTCCTAATATTTGCTCGTCGTTTTCGCAGCGATTTTGTAAGTATTCATAACAGCTAGACAGTTGAAATTTTCACAGATGATGTATTCCTATTGCCGCTATAACAAAAAATACTAAAAACAGAATAAAATAAATATTCCCATACCACAAACGTGATTTTTTGCCGTTTTTTGCTCGATATTAATAACGGCAACAGGTAGACGCTTGAAATATTCAAATGTTGTATAGATAATTGTACGGAACCGTTCGTGCGCGAGTCTGACTTGCACTTAATAAATAAATAAAGCCTTTATTAGCATGCGATCCTTGGAGTTCACAGTATAAATTGGCATTAAGTATAAAAATATTTAAGTATTTCATCAATGACAATTATGAACAAATTTTCATTAACCATTCAAAACTAAACATTTATAATTCATTAAACATGCAATACTAGACGACTAATTAACTTTAGTAATCACTCTAACAACACTGTGTAATATTTTTGTGGTAATTATTTATATTTTTTAGGTATTAGCTGATGCTCCAATGGACACGGTAGGACTCTCGCTAGGTCTCGCGAGGTTTGGTCTAATACACCCTAGCTGACCGGGCTTGTCTAGGTGATTTCATACAGCTGTATTCAACTCACAAACTCTCTTCTATGGTTTCTTAATTCCATTGGCAATGAATTCTTTTGCCATTTTATTCCACATTGCTCTGTTTGTGGCGCATCTCCCCATACTGGGTTTATGTTTTTAAGTTCGTCATTCCATCTCATAATTGGTCTTCCAGCTCTTCGCCAACCATCTTGAGGTGTCTACTCTGTCGTTAATGACTTGCACTTGGCCGGTTTTAATTCTACTAAAATACCTAAATGTGCGGACTCCTGCAAGCACTTTTGAGCACCAAATATCGCATCCCCGCGTTCCAAGTTTGCAAACACAGGCGTTGCTAGCTGTTATCAAAATCAATTCTGCTCTATCTAAGAACACATCTGTGTGCTCTATGGACTCACTGCACCGGATATCCAGTGCAATTTCGCCAATGTCACGTGTTAAGCAAGAAATAGACAATTAAATATAAGAGAACGTTTATCCAATTATCAGAAAATAAGTCCGACGAGAGGGCGAGGACACGATAACTCTGAAATCCGGCAACCTGCTCTACTAGCGGGAGAGCGAGCAACAGTCCCAGGGTGGTGTCGGGTTACAGGAGCAGAATTCGGAGGCAATTCCATTGAGAAGAGGCGTGAGAGGGAGACGTTATCTCTCCGAAACTGTTCACGAACGCACTGGAAGATGCCTTCAAGCTTCTGGAATGGCAGGGACGCGCCATCAATATCATTGGCGAGTACATCATGCACCTTCGATTTGCCGACGATATAGTAGTCATGGCAGAAACGATGGAAGACCTCGGCATAATGCTCGAAGACCTCAGTCGAGTTTCCCAACGTGTGGGCCTTAAAATAAACATGGACAAAACGAAGGTCATGTCGAACGCCCGTGTTGTGCCTACCCCAATAACATTGGGGAACTCGACTCTCGAAGTTGTAGACGAATACGTCTACTTAGGACAAACAGTCCAACTAGGCCGGTCCAACTTCGTGAAAGAGGTCAATCGTCGAATCCAACTCGGCTGGGCAGCTTCGGGAAACTTAGAAAAGTCTTTTCGTCTAATATACCTCAATCGTTCAAGACAAAATAATTTTGTATAATTATTATACAACCAGTGTGTGTTACCAGTGATGACTTATGGCACTGAAACGTGGTCTCTCACTATGGGCCTCATAAGAAGGCTCAAGGTCACGCGCTCGTTGCGTGACCTTGAGCCTTCTTATTATCTAAATTGCAAAGGCGCCCGTAACGTAACTGAGTAGAGTGCACGCATGTAAAGGTTGATCTACTGTCGACTGTACAGAGCGGTATTAGCCCATTGGTTGATCTCTGGCCTCACATTTGAAAGATCCTGGGTTCGATACTGGCATGTTAGGTAACGAGCTATGGAAAGGGCTATGCTCGGAATTTCTCTACGAGATCGAAACAGAATTATGAGATCCGTAGACGAACGAAAGTCGTTGACATAGCCCAGCGGATTAGTAAGTTGAAGTGGCAGGGGGCGGGGCACATAGCACGCAGAACTGATGGCCGATGGAGCCGAAAAGTTCTCGAATGGAGACCACATATCGGAAAGCGCAGCGTAAGACGACCAGCCACAAGATGGACAGATGACCTCATCCAAGTGGCAGGAAGGCGCTGGATGCAGGCCGCTTCCAACCGGTCTTCTTGGAAATCCATGGAGGAGGCCTATGTCCAGCGTGGACATCTTGCGGCTGAATGATGATGAGGTATAGGTACCTACGGTTCTTATTTGAGAAAGTTATTTATATTTTATATTAAATATTTTCTTCAACTTAATATGATTTCCCGTAAAAAGAAAGGCAACGAACAATACGGGGTTAAAACTTGCCCGAATTTTCACCAAACCAAAGTGTTTGTTCGTTCATCAATACAGTAGGTGTAACAGGTTCATCATAAATAACAGTAGTGAAACAGAGTAGGAGCAGTGTTGCCAGATGAGGCGATTTATCGCAATTTGGGCTCTCTTGGAAGGTGAATTAGAGAGATTCAAAAGCCACCTTCCCACAAAATCCCAAAGATGGCGCTGTCTATCAACTTAAAAAAACTGTGTGGGGCTTTACATAGACTACATCAAACCTTAATCTGTGACAAACTGATGTGTCAATAAGTGTTCTGTGGTTGTTTGTTATTGTCACTGTTTGAATAGAAAGAAAGTATCAAATACAAAATACGATGACTTTCGTGCAACTGGACTCTGATATAAACGAAAGATGATATCAAATCAGAGTCCAAAGTATTCATAGCCGTTCTTCATGAACAGTAGGTATGTCGGTGTCCAATCGTAGCCAGGTCTTCACATGTAGTAGATATCGGTGTCCAAGAAGTCGATGCCAGGTTACAGTCGAGAGCTACTTTTAAAAAGTCGAAACGCAAAGAACAAACATGAAATATTCCAGAGAAATTGAGAATGAATGAACTAATGACATGACACATTAGTTTTTTTATGTCGCAAGATGTTTTTAGGCAAGCAACACAGCTCCACGTAGCCAAGAATAAGTCTATGGACAGCGACATCTTTGGGATTTTGTATAAAGGTGCGTCTGATTTTAGCGACATTGGCCGTTTAACATCTGGCAACACTGGGTATGAGTACTTTACTTACTACTGCCCTGCCCTGTGTGTAATGTAATTGTGTATCGGTGTGGTGTAAGGTATAGTTTGTAGTGCTCAACTAGTGGTGAAGTTCACAGACGATAAAGAGATATTGTAGCTTTATAAAGCTCTGTTCTTGCCTTAGGTTCTTGCGGTTGATAGAGTAAAAGAGTATGTTACAACCGTCCTAACTAGTTCGCAGTGTTTCATCAAAGTTCCAACAACAATGTTATCCAACAGACGTTTAGTGGCTGTCTGTGCTATCGCTCTGACTTGCAATGTGGCTCTCATGGTGCTATTCGTTAAATACAACATCGCCGAAAAGTGCTACGTTACCATAAGCGAACATCAAAATGTAACCTCTGTGCTGCCAGATGATTTTTTAAGCTTTGGACTCGATGCATCTGAACTAGAATATTTCAAAGCAGTTAACTTTTCGGATCCGAAGTTTCGCGAGCTGACAGCCGCGCTGGCGCCGGCACGGCTCCGCTTGGGGGGCACAATGTCAGAGCGACTCATCTTCAGCAAGGATGAGATTCCTTCAGTCTCCTGTGAAGACTGCCATCCAGCCAAACACGGCAAACACATCTGCACACTGCTCAAAAAACACATGTGTAAACACAAGTTCTTACCCTTTTTCCTAATGACTGGGCCACAGTGGACCGAAATTAATGAGTTCTGCATCCAAACTGGCTTAAAGCCTCTATTCAGCTTCAATGTTCTCTTGCGAAATGACCATGGCTGGTCTGATCTTAATGCCAAAGAAATATTAAATTATTCCAGTTCCCATGATTACAAGGTCGACTGGCAGCTAGGTAACGAACCTAATTCATTTCGCCATACATTCAACACGTCCATCACTCCTGAACAATTAGCACGAGACTTTAAAAAACTGAGGCATCTTCTAAATGAACATGGTTATGAAAATTCATTGCTTGTCGGCCCAGACACCACGCGGCCTCAGCCACAACGTCCAGACTGTCTTCAGTACATGGTGGATTTTCTAACAAACGGATCACACTCAATTAATGCAAGGTCTTGGCACCAATACTATTTAAACGGCCGCACGGCAAGGCTGACTGACTTCTGGAATCCAAGCACCTTCGATCTTCTCAAAGACCAAATCAAGACTATGAAAAGCCATACAGTTGCACACAGCGACATTCCAATGTGGCTGAGTGAAACCAGTACTGCATATGGCGGTGGGGCCCCGGGCCTGTCCAACACATATGCTGGCACTCCATTGTGGGTGGACAAACTGGGGTTATCCGCTAAATATAACATAACAACTGTTATACGTCAAAGTTTGTTTGGTGGTAACTATAGTCTTATAGATAGTAAAATGGAACCTTTACCCGACTGGTGGGTCAGTAAGCTCTACAAGACGGTAGTTGGAAACAAAGTACTTCATCTCAAATGTAAATGCTCAGGTTTCCAACGCATGTATGTCCACTGTGCGAACAGAAATTACACAAATGATACCTCTGCAATTACCATATATGCTGTGAATTTGGAGATGGCTAAAATACGATTTCTTTTGAATGGCACAGCTATTAACAGTGATGACTTAGACATTGACGAGTACATTTTTAGCGCTCCTTCAAATAATAGGCAGTCAAAAACTATTTTGTTGAATAGCTGGCCATTGTATTATGAGTCACCATTGCCAGACTTCCAGCCGCGACATCTTAAACATGGCAATCACATTTCTATGCCACCCTACTCTATCGGCTTTTGGGTCATTAAAAATACATCCATAAAAGTTTGTGGAAACTAGTTACTTACAATAATAAAGTGCCACAGTCCTATGGGACATCATTATTCAATTTGAAGAGTAGCATTTTGGCTGTAGGTAACTCCATATTCGCCTAACTATGTTCTTTGTTACATTCCAGTGAGAAATTACTAACATTAAAAAAGTGAGAATCTCAGACCTAAAACACCCATCAGACGCCAGTAGTGTATGATACTCCTTTGGTTGCCTGCAAAGAATACAATAGCTGTATTATAAAGAAACTATTATAATTACAGGGTTATGTTGAATAGTTTCTTTGTAACACCAGTACTGCAGTGTCAAAATGTCAATATTGTTTGTTTTTTCTTAATAACCTGTAATATGTAATAAATCATAGATAATACTATTTATTTCAGAGGCTAAACAGAACTTGTTGAGCAAATTAATACCTATTTGTCATGCACAGTTCAACATTGACCTGCGCCTGTTTGAAAGAAGAAGATAAAAAACCAATCTTTTCTCTTATCAAGCTAAGCTTTATTTTCTTAAGCTGAAATTACAACAGTAATTAAGTGTAATGTTTTTGATAGAGGTGAAGAATAGAAAGAGTTCCAATTCAAATGATGTTACTCAGTTAAAAATTCTTATGCTTTTGAGATTACAAACTATTCCAAGTCCCCTATTATACATCTTTGCTATCGGTGTCTGACCTTGTATCTTTGACAAGACGGGGGCATCTATTGGCATTGTACAGTATGATCTTTGTAGGTCGGAAAGTAATATTGATAACAAAATAAGTACCCACCACTGTTACGAGGGTAGGTCTTGTATCGACTTCGCGTATTTTACTCAGTCATAATTATGATCTTTACGTCAATATCAGTCAATATATCAAGTGTGACTGTGACTGTGACTGGTAGGTAGTGTAGACATGAAAAATTTTGTTTTCGCTCTCAAGAAATGTTGATACCTACTGATTTAATAATAGGGGTTAAAGTATGAAATTGCCGTTTTATTGCAATAGGTTCTTTGAATTTACATATAATCTTCATGGTTTGAGGTTTTCGAATGAAACTTTTTTCAAATGGTTTCTATGATGTTCTTTTTTTAAAAAATGTGAAACATTTGAATATCGACTTTCAATTGTTTTTACAAGGTAACGTTAAACCATGCCGCTAATTCCTGGGTAGTTTGACTAGGGTCGGCTTCTAGACCCCTCTCCAAACGCAGCATTGATATTGCGGGCTGTTTCTGCCGCGTTAGTTCCGCGTCGGAACTCGTATTCAAAAATCACTCGAATTTTTGCAGTATCCATCTTTCTTGTCTAAATTGAATAACAAAAACAATTGAAAGTCGATATTCAAATCTTTCACATTTTTTAAAAAAAGAACATCATAGAAACCATTTGAAAAAAGTTTCATTCGAAAACCTCAAACCATGAAGATTCTATGTCAATTCAAAGAACCTATTGCAATAAAACGGCAATTTCATACTTTAACCCCTAATACTTACACCCAATTATTAAGGATTATATTTTTTCGGATAATCTCAGGCTGTACTCAGGAAAAACTTCATTAAGTAAAGGTGTAAACTTAAATGGAAATTGTACTTTATTCGATGATGTTGTAACTAAGTAATAATTTTTAAAAGGACCCTTATATTCTCATTGTTTACGACACTGTGAGGAAGATGCACAACATACTTAATTGTTTATCGATTTGCTTTCATCTTCTTTTCATGACACATTTTTATTAAAACCAATTATCTAGCTACACTTTATAAGTGTTCAATGTTGATTACATTCAATACTTTTTTACAATAATTTTTGCCATCTGATGTCCGAAAATTCTCCGATCCCTGCCAGTGGCGTAGCATAGGTCACTAGTACCCGGTGCGGATTCCAAATTTGCCGCCCTCTTATTTTTGTAATCCATGTACCGTATAATTTTTTTTTTTTTAAATCTTTTCACTCGCTAACTTTGTGAATATATCCAATGAAACGGTCATCGGTAATCGTTGAATCGTTATTTTCGGTAAGCAAAAAATGCTGTCGATTGCCTCCAAGGTGTAATTCGTGTTGCAACAATGTACGCGTAAGCGCGTAACGCGTATCTTCGCTGTTTTTTTACCAGTAGCTTTTAGCTCAAAAGGCCGTTTACCAACTATTACATTAATATATACTGCCTAAGTATTCATCAAAGGATTTATACTGCAAACTAGATACGCAGAATATCAATATGTACGTAGTTTCATACGAGAAGCCGCGAAATCGACAAATTGGGGCAACAATCCGCAAGCTTGTTTTTATATCTTGCTTTTTACTCAAAGTCATCAATGCCTTGTGAAACGACGGTCTGTCATTACCGTATTACGGTGAAGTACAAAGAAAGCGTAAGGAGACATATTTATTTAAAATAACATTGAAACGAAATAAGTTTCCTAAATAATAGTTATTGAGAAACCTTGCGCTTGCATCACCCATGCATAGAACCTGCATAGGTACCTGGGTATTTGATAACATAAAAAAAAGACGAAAAAAACACTGAAAGATTTTTTTTTTAATTTTAATTTTTTTTTCTAACTGCTACCTCCGCAGCGCCGCCCCCGGCAAAGTGCCGCCCGGTGCTGACCGCACCCTCCGCCCCCCCATGCTACGCCACTGATCCCTGCCAATCACCAATAAATATTAATATGGTGAAGTGCGATTCTGTAACAAAATATGTAAACTCTTTATTAATCGAAAAAAGTGTCATTAGGTACTCATAACAGTCAGTGACAATCTGAAATGTACTCTATCCTATTGTAATAAGAATGGTCCAAGGACCGAAAAGTTAACGTTGTTGTGTGGAGCTTTCGTTAATTTATTATTTTGTTATTTATAATAACGAGATTCCTCTAATACCTCCTCGAAAGCAGCTTTAACAGTATGTGGTAAAGTCCTTCCTTTTACCTATTTAAAAAACAATTGAAGAGTGTTGTAAGGAATGGAGTTTTCATAAAAAATACTGTTTATCTTTAATAAGTACCTGCTAAGCCTAGTACATAAAGTGACATGGCTGATTTTTTGTGAATTAAACAGGTGCCTAATAGTAAGACTGATTAGATCTATAGAATATTTATTTTCTGTATTTAATAAATTGCCCGACACTCAGCTACGTATTTACAAACTGATCAACTCTGTTAATAAATAGTATTTAAGTAGATATAAGCATAAATAGTCGGATATTTGGTCGGTGGTAGAATAATGGACTCGGAAGCGGGACAGCCAGGTTCAATTCCCAGTGCGGGCATGTACCTATAACTATTTATATTCAAAGTTACGTACATCTGCGAATTACAAATTAGCAATACCACACGCTAACTGTGAAGGAAAGCATCGTGAGGAAACCCGCGGCTTGGCTCCGCACTTATTGACTTGTCTTTCCCGTGGGCTAGGCCGAGAAAGCTCTCAGGGTGGTAGAGGTGCTGGGAGTAGGCTTCTCCATCTAAAAAACAATGTCCCCCAGGCACTGCAGCATCTGAGTGGTCTCTTTATCCATCTAGTGTGAGTGATGGTGCCACCGCTCTGTATAAATCATCTCATTACGTAAATCATACAAAGGCCGGTTTACGCTCACTTTCTGAAAGAGTGTTCAAATGTAACAAGAGATTAATCTAAGATTAATTCAAAATACCGGCACGTGATTGGCTGAAATTAGCTTGACGTGAGATTAACATTTGATCGCTCTTCTAGAAACCGAGCGTTAGTCGCATATTTTAAGGACTGTTGATACGCCTGCTGTCAGTCTCGCTCGCTCATTCTCAAATATTTAAATATGTAAACACAAAAGTGACTTTTAATCGACTTCAAAAAAAACATACGCGTCGAATTGATAACTTCCTCCTTTTTTGAAGTCGATTAAAAAGGAGACGGTTCTCAATCCGTCGGGATCTGTTTTATTTTCTATGTATGTTCCCCGATTACTAGAACATTTAGTTTAGGTTATTTGCATCATCAGAGGCCTATTTGATAAACCTACAAGTCGTGGTTTACTATGACAATTCGATTTACATTGCCAAGTCGATTAACCACAGATTAACAAGCAGATAGACTGCTACGCACTGTACGGCGAATTGTTTTATGAAACGCGGACCTGAGCATCGCAAATAAAACAGCAGTTACACAAGGCTTCGAGCTGAGGTTGTTTCAGTTAAATAATGTAATATCGACTAAGTTATGGAAAAGATTAGTGTTTCATGTGACAAGCTTTATAAATAAATTGTTAAATTATTTTGCCCAAGTTATGGAACAGATCTGTTTTTCATAAAAACAGCCTTATAAGTAAATTGTCAAATTACTTTACCCAAGTTATGGAACAGTATTTCATGAAACAATAAGCCTTGTTTCATGAAATACTGTTGTAAGTTGTGAAATTATTTTGTCTAAGGTAGATAAGTCTAAGTAGGTACATACGGTAAATCTTTTGTGGCTTTGCTTATAATATTTTATACTCAGCCAGCTAGATGTCAATCTTTCTGCACGCTTAGCACATAATCGATAAAGCGTTTTATGACATGGGGCTGTTTCAGAAATTTACAATGTAGGTACCCCTGAAGGTATGTTAAATCGCACACAAGCAGGTTGATGTGGTGTCGACTTTACCATGCCTGGTAGGTATTGTTATTTTATTGCCTTATAATCGCGAAGCAATGCGTATAAATAAAAATAGCATTTAAGAAAAAGCCATATTAAGCTTATAACGCTTATTACGCTCGCACTTTTGAATGGTATGCGAGCTACGAATACTTAATTTTGTAAGATTGTAACTACTACCTGCTTATTTAGTTAAGTAGGTAACTGACATGCCTACGGCCCTTTGTATTTATGTGTTGTTTGTTACCTCCATACCTACTTAAGTGTAACTAGAATCTCCTAAGTTCTAGAGTTCTCCTTTATTGTGTTTAAGGCTACTTACGAATTTTATTAAAATATTACCTTATCTACTTTTATATTAAAAAAAAACTTGTTTTTCTCAGACAGGGACTCCATGGGGTTAGAATTTTTTTTCTAAGTGTCTCATAAATCTCTCAATCATGTTAAGGGGTTACATGCATTTAGGCTGGCAAAGGTGACTACATCCTTTATGGGGCATTGTATACGTTTCTACAATAAGATCCCTGACGATATAGTAAGCTTGCCAGAAACGCGGTTCAAAAATGTCTTAAGCCAAAGTGTGCTTTACACATTGCAACAAAAGGGCTACACATTAGATGAAATGATGTCTGGAATTAAATCCAGTTCAATGCATGAGTTAGGAGTGAGGTTTTTAAATAATTATGTAGGTAATTTTTTTTCCGGTACCTAAACAATAAAAAATATTGTTAATCTTATGTTATGTAGGTAAACTCTGTTAAGGACTTTGAAAAAGATTAAGTTTGGAGTTTTTTGGTCCATTTTTTCTCCAAAATGATCAAGATTTTGAAATGGACACCTAGTTAACTTGTGACGTTCATTAATTCGCAGTTTGTATGTTACTTTGAATAAAACACTTAGAATTTATTGATCGAAGGAACAGACGTGACTTTGACAAAATGGCAGCTCTGAAAAGAAAATATCCGATTTGCGACCAAATTTTTTTTGTTATAATTTTAAAAAATAAAAATAATTATCACATCTTATTCCTTCGATCAATCCCTAAAGAATATATGTGAGAAGGTCGTGTTAAAATTTCAGACCAATCGGTTGAACGGTTTTTGAGAAATTGTGCTCACCAACATTAAAAACACCGTTTTGAGAAAAACGCATTCAGTTTCAAAAGACGTTTTCACAATTACTTACATTTATTCATCTATGCCAAAGCCAAAAGATGAACCCTCTGCATCAGCAGCTTCTAATATTGCGAGTTTTGTAGCCTGCGAACCATTCTTCCCTCGCGCGTGCTTCCATACGCTCTCAAGTCGGGAGATAGTGACGCGCTTTGCATCCTCCTTTTCGACATAGGCTTGGGCATTTGGCCCAGCTGATAGTCCCAGCAGAGCACTCATCATATAATATAGAAGTGATGTACCTTCGTTAAACATTCCGGCTGCGATGTAGGTATAAGCTGCTATTTCCACTGTCTTTGAACCACAAGGAACGAATTTAGGACTTATTTTCCATATCAACTGATTATAGCTTTCGTTGTTGTTTTGCGTGAAACCACCAACACATCTTTCCAATAATTTCTAAAGGAGTTCGAATAAAGATGAATAGAAGTTCAATATTGCACGTCATAAAGACAGCGATTACTCTGGTCTTTACGCCGCCGGCCGCCCCGCCTAATTTGTAAAGGGTTAGTCCATCTAGTTATAATATTGGTTAAACAACGAGATCACCAAGGTGGTGTCTTCTTACTTTCATCTCTATGCGGATGATCTGCAATTATATAGGCATTTTTTACCGTCCGACGCCTCAAAAGCTGCTGCTGCTGCTTTAAATGCTGATCTGGATGCCATTCATGCATGGGCCTTTGGCCCTTTGGACTATTAGTAAAGCCGTCCAAGTCACGGGCGGTGATTATTGCTAGTAGTCAGTTGCGGAGCAGGACTGACATTATCTAACATACCCCTGCTATTTTATGATGGTATCTGGATTCCTTATTCCACGAAGGAAAAAAACTTTGGTATGATTATGAGCTGCGACCTGACGTGGAAAGATCACAAAAATGATGTTAGCAGACGTGTTCATTATTCAATGCACTGGCTCAGGCGACTACAGAACTTTCTTCCTTTTTCACTAAAGTTATGCTGGCTCAAAGTCTTATCCTACCCATTCTAGATTACGCGGACGTTTGCTAACTCGATGCTACTGAAGAGCTACTAAACAAGTTAGATCGACTTGAAAACCTGGCATTTCGCTTTATTTTCGGCTTACGGAAGTTTGATCGTATCTCCGAATACCGCTCTAGGCTCAAGTGGCTCCCGATCAGACAGCGCCGTGATGTGCACATACTTTCCGTTCTATACAAAATTCTTTAGCATTTCCCTTCCTGTCCTCAGTATCTCCGCTCCGGCTTGAACTTTCTTCCACCATCTTCCAGGTCAAGGCGTGCTTGCTTTCGTAACACTCTTGACTACCCTTCCAGTAACACAAAGTTTCTTTTTAACTTTTTCACCGTCCGAGCTGCGCAACTATGGAACAAGCTTCCTAACTTTATTCAAGAGTCCTTCTATAAGTAACATCATTCAAGAAGAGATTAAAAGAGCACTATCTTTCTAACCTGTCATAGATACCTACTAGGTTTATGTACGTATAAGTATATGTAAGTATACCTATTATCTTATTATTACTTATTTATCTAGTTATAAATATTTCTCTCTTCCCGTTATCGCAGTTTATACACCCTATGCTAAGGTCGGCTGGAAGAGATCTCTCTTAGAGGGAAGTTCGCCTTTATAACAATGCTATGTAATTAATTTTCTAATTTATGATTTACAATAAAGAATATGTTAAACAATGTAACAGAATGAACGGAAAACGTCCTATTTGTTATACTGCTCAATATAACTTATTGGATTCGAAAAAAATAAGAGGTTTGTCCATGTAGTTCTACCTACATAATTATAAACCGCTACAAATTAAACAAAATAACATAAATTTAACTTACGGGGAAGGACCCAACAAGTGAGTAAATAAGATAAGATAAACAAAAGTAAGTCATGAACCTTTGGCAATGAACATGGACTCGAGTGCTTGGTCGTTATCGCAGTGTTTCCAGGAAAGTGACAATTGATATTTCAACGGTTACTAACTGCATTTGAGCATCCATGATCATTGCATCGTTGATAATGCAACTTTCTTTTGTAGGTATAACGACATGGTCAAACCTCTATTTTTTTCGAATCCAATACTTAATTAAGAAAATTATTGAGCAGTATAACAAATTGGATGTTTTTGTCCATTCTGTTATATTGTAGGTATACTTAACCAGTAGTATAACTAGATGGACTAACCCTTTTGTAGTACTCCGAACGTCGTTCCAAATATGCGTGTATCTCCAAGAATATTTGCCAAATTGATTTGAGATTTTCAGAGACTATACTCAAATATATGTACATTCCGAACAAACAATAAAAACAGTTATTTGAACCTCTTAACTGCATGTAGTCCCTTAATGGTATGTTTGAATCCACGACCAAGAACCAATTGGTGGCGCAAGTATCATCATCAGCCATTTGACGCCCACTGCAGGGCATAGACCTCCTTCGTAGTTTTCATGACCATGAGGCGTTTTGCCATAATCGCCACGTTTGGCAGGCGGATTGGCGATTGCAGTATATTTGAAAAAAAAAAGTTACTTGTCAACGGAGAGCTGCTATTGCGTCTGGCATGCCGTCATTTTTAATTATTATTGTATGATTTTGATAAATGTGGACTGAAACTTTGCTAGATAATAAAATTACGCACGTCTAAGAAATATTTTCGTTAAGCTAACCTACATCTAGGATTTTATTTAAAAATATAGTTTCGGAAAAAACTTTCTTTATCAAAAACTACCTCTAAGTACCTACTTATAGGAAAAGAAAAATGTATTTAAACGTTCGCAATTTTATATCAAACTCTAGCTAGACCACATTTATCAAAAGTAATATCACTAAAATACCAGACGTAACAGATCTCTATGGTGTTCCGACCATACCTAGAGTGGCATTGATGTTTTATTTTACATTTGCCTATAGTGATTGAGATGTCACTTCTGAACCTCCTGGCGTCTGAAATGAGACGACGTGATAAATAAGAAAAATTAAATAAAAAATAAAAGCAGACTTCAAAACACTAGGTACCTACAGCACTAACTTAGAAATTTAAAAGAATACCTTTAAATTATCGTAGATACAAGTATAATTTGGAGTCGATGCCCATAATGTATGTCCTGGTCATGAAACTGGGCACCGACTACAAATTACACTCCTCCTTTTTTGAAGTCTGTTAAAAATACATTCGTGCCAGGCATATTGGCAGTAGGCACCTTAATAGCGATGGGTGACTCGTGTAAAAACACCCTAACCCCATTGAGCATCCTAGGGATATGCCGGAATCGCTTCAATTAATAGACACTCGGTGATAAGAAAACATTTTATTTCCATTACATTTCGACTTGGTGTATATATGATGTAATCAGCTGCTATCTTTGGATTTTTAACTTAAAGAGTAGGTAGAGAGCGGGACGAGGGCCGGGCAGGCGCGAGGGTCGACCTCAAACACATTCACAGCTAAATTCGTTCCATCTTGAGCAGTAAGTCCAGCTCGCAGGCACCCCTCCCAAGCCCGCTCGTCAACACCGACCGAACTAGCCCGAGGATACGATCAATATGTTGAACGCGACCAAACGGTAAAACGTCGCGCCACAACTGAAGCAAGATGGCGATGTTACATGGCCCACTGCGCCTATATTACGCGCATCAAATCCCGAACGATTCCAATCGTCTAACTGTCAAAGTCCATACAATTGATATCGGAAACGACAGGATTTGGAGCGCATAATAAATGCATTGCACCAGGCTCGATGTAGAGGCCGTGCTGCAGAGGCAGGGGTTGACAGAGTACCTAAAGGACTATCTTCATTAAAGAAAGCAAGCATAGGTTCGCGAAAATATTTCTTGAGTGTCCTTAATTTAATTATCTAGCACCGCCCCTTAGGCCTCATTTTCAAATGTGTACTAGGTACTTTTTACAATCCTTCATCAGGATACAGTAGAACGGCCTAGACGGATGCCAGACGCAAAAGCAGCCTCATCTTCTATGTACAGGCGACAGCGGGTCAACCTTTACATTTTTATGGAAAGTCGCCCGTAACGTAACTTAGTAGAGTGCACGAGTGTAAAGGTTCATGTGATGTCGAGTGTACAGCCGTACTGCCTGTAGATATTGACTGGAATGAAGTCAGTACATTGTATACAGGTACGTGTACTTTACAACCTGATACAGGCTGACTGGACAGTTGACAGCACATCCATCTTTCTTTACATACCGATTTAAAGGACTAGCCATGCACATCAATCTTTCTTATAAAGGGCTATCCACGTCACAACGGGCCAACGACATGCGGGTGCAACGATACAAACTAAAATAAACCTTAAACACTTTTAAGGTTAGAAACCACAATACTATATAGCGCAAAAGAAGCCAGTTTTTTTATTGTATTGTTTTGGTATTGTAGTGTCTGACTTAGTGAGTATTGAATTTTGTTATTTTTTTACCTACCGGCCCGTTGTAAGATGGATAGACCTGTTGACCCAGTGTCGAAGTACGTTAGTTGAAAGTAGAAATTCGATTTGCGTCAATCTGAAGGGTGTTGATTTGGTCAGTTAGGACGACACTAATAGATATAAAAATATATTAACGGTCTTATTTATAAAAAAAAAACACGTTTCCTTAAAACGCCGATTAAAATAGTCTGTGGTTGAGATATTACAAGGAAAAGTCGTAACCACAGATTAAATAAACTGCCACTTTGGAGTGCTTTAGAGGTATCGTGTTTTTATAAATAAGGCCCTAAGATGTTTATTTCATTGAACAATATTTGAAATAACACACAAAGTCGTGCTTGTATCCCGGAGATCACCCCGGTAGGTACACAGACCAGAGGTTGCCATATGCCACGATCCCGACAAATCGCTTTTCCTTCATGAGCATTCATTAATAGTGCATTCATTTGAGAGTACTTTTATCTCGCCCCTCGCTATAAGTAATAAATCTCTTACTTGGTAGACATATGTATTATATCCGATCGCAATATCTCGATACATTTTTATGTCGTCACACATAAGCTGGAAACAAATTATCGGACGCGGCCGAACAGTCGCGGCTTGCATGTATCTGGATAGTAGAACACTACACTGTGCAAACTATCAGTCGCAAGTGGCGGGCGTGTTCTTGGAGCCGGAAATCTGGCCAGCCGGACGACGAGAAGCCGTGCACAGTCATCGGTCGCGGCTGTCAACCGCGTCCGATAATTTGTCTCCAGGTTTACTCTTTTTACTCGAAATTACATTAATTATTGTCGCACCACTGGGCCAATGCGAAAAAGGAAGAAATATGTAGTGGCAAAGGCAAGCACCGACCCGCCCGGCCCCCGCTGCTATCACCGCGATAACGTTTTCATCTAGCTATCGCATAGCGCCATCTTGCTTTACGCAGTGAATCAATTCATCAGCGAATCAGTGAATCAGCGAGATGGTGGCGCGCGACTGTACCTCGAGATAATTTTAGGACAGCGTAAACTTCTTTTCATATATACTACTCTCACCCCTGAGACGAAAACAAAACCAAATCAACACCTGTACATATGTATATGTCACTGATCTCCGTCAAACAAGGTCTGTGATTATATGACCTTTACTGACATTGCCTAAAAGTCGCCTATCCGCGCCGAACGAAACGAATTTTAGAATTCTTTGAAATCATAAGGACAAAAAAGTACGGGGGAGTCACCGAAAAAAATAGAACTAACGTAACTAGGCGCCACAATGTACACAACGAACTTTAGTCTGCATTGAGCGCTCGATAGTGACGTACGTATCAAAGGGCAACAAATGACCGCACACCGTATGCGTTGAGTCCGTGACTCGGTGGACATTTCTTACACGATTCAGGGATTTTTGTCCCATGGGGTCAAAAGTCCATCGTCTGCGCAGGCCTGTAGACCAAAGCCTTAAGGACTCCTGACGTCTAGCTGTCAAATTCAATACCAACTGCTAGCACAAACTTCAGGATTCCGACAGGATTCAGTGCGCACAATCAGGCCCCTGAGGAACCATTGAATTGATCTATCGACTTTTGAACTGGTCCGTCCGGTGTGAACGCGCGGGCGCCGCGGTTGAGCGAAGGACTGAAGGATTAAGCCCATGGGTCTGCGACACATGTCATTATCTAATGCATGATATAAAACTCTAAAGATAGATACAATAATTACTAAAATAGTCAGAAGGATTGTACGCGATCTATTCTGTAATCCATAATAATAATATAGGGAACTTACTTACGTATTTTTATGTAGGTAATCTTAAGTCTAAATACATTTAATAATAATAATAGAGACTAGCATACATCAGTGTTACATTTAAATACATTTCAATATATAAATCAAATGCAATCGGTCCGTTAACCATTACATCATTACAATATAGTAACATTAATTCATAATTCAATTTTAAATATCCTAATTTCGATCGATTCAAATAATAATAAAATCATTGAGCACATACCAATGTCTAAGCCATATCACAGTAGGCTAACTTAAAGTAATAATGTCACATGGTCTTACTCAATCTTGAACACGCCCTACCAAGTAACCTTCTCCGCGTGATCCGGCTTAGGGCCCGAAACTTCGATCAAATAAAAATAACCCAGTTAAAATTTTACTGTAATTATGCAGTCTGTAAATTATTTTTGAGCCTAAAAAAACAATTCATTTCAGAATCTGTTACAGAAACAAAACTTCGATCTTCATCAAACGGTTCTATGCATGAGTTTTATAACATTTATATAAATCCTGTAAATTAAGGACTTGAAAAGACTAAGTTTGGAGTTTTTTTGTCCATTTTTTCTCCAAAATGATCTAGATTTTGAAATGGACACCTAGTTTAACTTGTAACGTTCATTAAGTCGCTGTTTTTGTGCTACTTTGAATAAAAAAATTTGATTGATTGATTGATCGGAGATGAAAATTCCATTGCGAGGAGATTAGAACCAAGTCTAGAGGTAGACAGGGTAGATGTCTGACGGTGAAATTGGGTCATTTAACCGTTATTTACGGGGCATTTTTCTTTATTAATCAAAGTTACCTTCATAAAAAAAAACCCGCCCCTCGCCCACGGCGACTTTTTGTAGTGATGCTGTCACGCGTTTGAACGCGCTTTAGTCGCATCTGCAACGCGGTACAGAAGCGATGCCAACGCGCTACAGCATCGCGACTGTATCGATTGTCGGACAACACCGGGAGGAGAAAAGAGGAAGGGTGGCGCGTGAGGAGTATGCAACACAGACAGATCGAGAGTGATGTTGTCCATCGGTCCAACGGAGTCCATCTTGCAACTGTAGTGACCGCAGGCATTTCTGTGCCGTTACCGAATCGCATTTGCATCGCGACAGAAGCGCGACGGTATCGCGGTTGCATCGCGACTGAATCGTGTTTACGATGGGCGAGGGCACACAGCTAGCGATCGCATCGCGACTGTATCGATGCGAACGCGCGACAGCATCGCTTCCACATCGCTACAAAAAGTCGCCGTGGGCGAGGGCCCTAAGCGGAATCACGCTACCAAGCGATAACGAAGCTCACGCTGCGGCTATCCCACTCGGACACCTGCCGTGGGGGAAGGAAAGAAGAGCATTGCTTCAAAATCCGAAACACTAATAACAAGCCCCAAACTAGATTGCCAGCAATTCATCCGGTCTTAGTGTGTGTCCTCAAGAAATAACTAATAAGAAAAATGGGATACTGGAATAGATTAAGATCCGCATAGTCTAAGGTGGCGTCCATCTAGTAACCCAAGAAAGCATTTTGAATTCACAATTAGTAAGCAGCCGGTATTTTTAGGGTTCCGTAGTCGACGAGGAACCCTTATAGTTTCGCCATGTCGTCCGTTCGTCTGGTTGTCTGACTGACCGCGGCCTAGGTCAGAGACGATTAGTACGAGAAAGCTGAAATTTGGCATAGACATACATATTAATAACGCCGACAAAAAGGTACAATAAAATCTTAAAAAATGTTGAGGGTACCCCGCCTACACCTAAATTAGGGATGCAATTTTTCTTCTCGCCTACACGCGAGGCGTCAAGCGCCTCTTGTGTGGGGTATCGTTGGATTTTTTTATTAACGGTTCCGTTTGCGGAATATTAAGCTTTAAAGCGCAAATTTTTGTCCGAAAACAAGCGCAACTAAAAATCTATAATTTTACAGCACTTAATAAAAATTTTATTTTTTTTATTTATTAGTTTTTTTATTTTTTTTCATACTAAAGTTATTAAACTCGATTTTTCTGCAACTGCCACTGAGGCCGACTTGCGCCGCTTTCTTAAATGTGGCTTAGACAGCATTTAACTAAAATTTCTTCATATAAAAGTCAATTTAAATGGCGACTTAAGTGACATTTGGTGACAGTGGTGCAGGTCCGCCTAAGAATACTAAAATAAAAGTTTTTAGTTGTCCTAGTTATGATCCAGAAGTGCGATATGTAAAAGGCCTAAGTTACCCGATGAACCCCACTTTCAGCTATGCAGATCTATAAGTAAATGTTTGGAATGCAAATAACCTTGCATTATACTCCGTTATACCTGTGTTATACTCCGCTCCACGAGCCGAACTTCTAGGGAACAAAATACTCGCATCTCATTGGTCAATGCGCGCGGCTAGAGATAAACGAAACGATGCGAAGACGGTCTGCTTCATAGGGTAGGTCTACTTAATGCAGCGGCTATTTAAGGTCACGCGCATTAACCAATGGGCGCACATGGAAGATTTTATTTGGGAGCTCGTTTCGTGGAATGGAGTGCAGAGACAACTTTGTTTTGTTCCGTCACTGTTAGGTTCACACTTCTATTGTACAAACCAAGGGAGGACTTGAGACAGCATGGAGAAATCATTTCGGTTATTCGCAGACCTTTGACGACCACTGGTGGATTCGATGTTTGAATCGTGGTCCCACCTATCATAACCGTGGTCCCACAAGCTATTGGCTCATAGACCCAAAGATATACAACTTGATCTTTTGGATGGTGGTCCCACTAAAGATTGTGAGAGAGTACTACTCTCAGGAAAGCGCAAAATGCTGTTTCCACTTTTATTAACAAATATATACTACACAACAAAAAACACTGACTTCATTTAAAAGTTAATAAATATCAATAACTAATCAAAAGTAATCTCTCATTCGTTTAAATTCGATCCATATAAAACAGACACTTTTTTGACCACCCCATGCTGCGAGTCCTTAAGACGGCGCCTCACGGGGCAATTCCCATACAAACGTAGTTTTGTTCTGAGTTACGAGCGACTCGCCGAATCGCAACACTCACACAAACGTGTATGGGATTTGCCTCGTGAGGCGCCCTTTTAGAGAATTTCATTTAAACACAGCGAGTAAACAACATACAACACTACGAAACGGCACCTAACTACAATGGAAACGGAAGGAAGTACGTCAAAAAGTTTTATATAATATTTGGCACTAACTGTAACGTAAAACACGGACTAACTTTCTGTACGTGGCGCTATACCAGCACTAGGGGTTAGGATTATGACATGGGACACCACTACAGTACAGTACGTGACAGCCCGACACAATGTGGACCAGCTCGTGCATTTTAGAACATAAAGTGCATTTACATTGTGGAGTCTTACTCGTTTACATCGTGGATCCCCTTAATTCAGAAAACTACGGAACGAACTACGTTCCATAGTTTTCTGAATTAAGGGGCTCCATAGAGTACAAACGAAATGCAGCGACTAAATGAACAAAAATTTTATAAAAGGATTGTGAGAAAGCTTGCTAGCTAAGATTTATACCATAACTTTGAGTTTATTTTTCGAACAACAAAATATGTCGCGAATTATTATTTTGAACTTTTTCTCAAACGACAAAATTTTGTTAAGGTCTCCATAGAGGAATAAATCATATCTTTTTTTTTCCAGATCGTATTTGCAAAAAGTGTTTGTACAATCTCTCGATCAAGTTAATAGTGATTTTTAGGGACTATGGCGGTAAACCTAAGGCAAAAATGGCATTGACGCCAAAAGCGGCCGTTTGTGCGTAGATGCTATCTAGTCCCAGGTACCCTGGGTGCTTGGTCGTGGGTCCTAAAAATCACTATTGACATGATCGAGAGATTGTACAGACACTTTTTGCAAATACGATTTGTAAAAAGGATATTATTTATTCCCCTTCTCTAGTGTTACTCTAAGGAGCCCTCGACAAAAATTTTGTCGTTTGAGAAAAAGTTCAGAATAAACATTTGCGACCCAACATTTTTATGTAGTTGTTCGAGAAAAATGAACTCAAAAATATGGTATAAATCTTAATTAGCAAGCCTTCTCACAAGCCTTCATTAAATCTTTGTTCATTTATCTAATCACATTATTTTATAGCGGGCCGCATTTCGTTTGTAAATTCAAACAGGAAACGGTAGTCGGCAATGGTGCTGAAACATCGGGAACTCAAATAAATTAATAAATCGTGGTTAAGTCCCACTCCTTTTACCGTTATTGTCGACAAAGACGTCTACAAAGACGTTTCGTTGGTTAGTCGAAATCAAATACGTCAGGCGCCCCATGTCATAGACCTACATTTTTACTATCTCTATTTGAATGAGTGTGTGTATGTGTGTGTGTGTGTGTGTGTGTGTGTGTGTGTATTTGTGTGTGTGTGTGTGTGTGTGTGTGTGTGTGTGTGTGTGTGTGGGGTGTCTGTGTGTGTTTGTTGTTCAGAGCAAGCCTTGCACATGGCGTCAGTCTATCTCCTCATTATACTTCATCGTTCACATAATAAATGCAATAAACATACGAAAAGAATACTTGAACCTAACACTAATAATTCTTATGTGTCGTAGTTAGGCTTGGTGCTGGGGGAAGGCGGGTTCACATTAGCCGTTACAAACTGCTATGTCAGGTGCACTGGGTCGCTTCCTGGCCGTTTCATATTGGCTGCCTCGTCGGCACAGCGGTAAACACGCTTGACTACCAAAATCAGAGGCCGTGGGTTCGATTCTGGCTGGAGGCCGCGACACTTTATTTGTACATGTGGCCGCAGTCTGGATGTATTTCCATGTTTGTGACGTTATTGCCTGGAGGTCATCCTGGTGGTCATGACACAGGGTATCCTAGTTTGGAACCAGGACAAGTGATTACATTGCGTGGAATTTTTTTTCTACGAAAGACACAAGGATAGATAAGCTGCTAAAATTTAACAGACTTATGAGAACTTAGTAAAATAACTTAATTTCCGCCAAATGTCAAGAGTACGAGAGATTGGGGCTGGTAAACTAACCCCCTGTTTTTCGTACACTATCACGCTGTTAATCTACTGTTAACAGCTGTCAATTCACCAAAGTGCATACAAAAAGTAGATTAACAGCTTGTTTGTGTACGAGAAACCGGGGCTTAGTCCTATCGCTACATGCCGGTATTCGAACCCATGACTTTACACGCGAGAGGCAAACGTTATATATGTGCTGTCCAGTATTCATGAGTTTCTGGAATAATGATTGTTTACTTCCGTCTAACATGGAAAAAACCCAGAGTAACACCGCACCTACAGCATGTCGAGAAATGTAAACCCATTCCGCCGCACACCACCTGCCTCGCTCTACAGCGGCACATACGTTGAAAAATATACTTCATTACAGAGTAAGTTACTTTATATAAATATATTGAGGCCCCATAATTGTTTCTTCTTCGCATCAAATCCGTAAGTACATACAATTGTCGATAACTTAGTTATTATACATTGGTATGTACATAAGTAGAGTATGTATAAAGGAAGTCGTTTGCTTTATTAAATGGGGTGTCCCATAAAGGGCCCTGTCATAATGTTGGTAGTTAATTCTCTCATCGACACAAATAACAATCACGGACGAATTCTTACATAGATTTGGTGCCGCTCGTCTGCCCGAATAAATTATGGCATGAGATTTTACAACTGTGTTTCAACCTAAAAAAAAACATATCGATGAGAAAATATACTCTCTTCAGTAGTACGACAGGAGCCTATTACGACACCCTGTATTGTATATCGTCATAATGTATAAGCGGTTATGATACAGAGGTCGAGTTTGTGGTTCTGGCGTGGGCCGGCGACTGCCGAGTCGTCGATTTACCTGAGAACAAATTATTGAGAAATTAAAAAAAAAAAAACGGAACTGCATGTGAAACGGAACCCGGTAAAATTCCGGAAGCGGAATTAGCCATTACAAGTACTGGCGAACAACTATCGACGTTCATCACGACTTTATGGGACATATTTATCACGTGTAGTTTACGCGAGAGCGATAAAATAATGTTTTTTGTTTTTATTATTTTTTGTTTTAAGACTACTGTACACCATACTTATACTAAGTTTGACACTTGCTCCATGCCTTTGCCCAGCAGTTGGGGCGAAAAAGTTCTGACCTGGCGACCGCGGACCGGATGGCACAGCGTGGGCAGGCCCCCCACCAGATGGACTCACGACCTGGTTACGGTGGTGGGGAGTCGCTGGATGCAGGCGGCACAACACCGGGAAGCTTGGAAAACTATGAGGGAGGCCTATATCCTGCAGTGGGCCTTAAATGGCTGATGATGATGATGATGATGATGAGGTTTACCTACATGTAGGTATTGTAGAAGTATAATTTGTAGTCGCTGCCTAGTTTCATGACCAGCACATATATTTTGGGCACCGACTGCAAGTTATACTTCTATAATGCCTACATGTATACATACTTTTAATTATTTAAATTATTTCTAACTTTTTAGTGCTGTAGTGTTTTGAAGTCGGTTTTTATTTTTAATTGATTTTTTTTTATTTATCAGGTTGTTTCATTTCAGACGCCATGTGTTAAAGAAGTCTCATCTCAATCACGATTCCCGAGTTTTTATATGTGTTCTGGTATAAAAACTCGATGTACAAATTCTATATGGTATAAAAGCTACGTCACTCCAATCTAAGGTAGAGGCCAGGTCCTCATTATCTGTTGACGATGTGCGCTAGCTCCGCGACGGAGTCCGGCGCGCCGGGGCGGCGGCGGTTCCTACTCTAGCATATAAGTTCATCATCAACTCATTATGTCCCCACCGAGGGGCACGGGTCTCTTCCCTCAGGAAGGTATAGGCCATACTCCACCACGGGGGCCAAGTCCGGATTGGTGGAGGCTTGTAGACTAGTGGCTCGTCGTAGAAGTTGTCAAGCCGCCCTAAGGCCTCTGACTTGGCTTAACGACTGCCATCTATCGACGGCAGCCGGCACCAACCCTTGCGAAGCACGGAACCGCTTGGGAAAATGCCATTAGCGTTAGGCATAGACGGCGACCCATCCATGCACTGAACGCGCCCTGTGTTGCTTAATCTTCGTGATCGTTTTTAAGATCACTCAGGCAGCCGGGGCTACGAGCGATTCATATAAGTTACTACATTGCAATACCTGTAAAAGGTAGTTAAGTCTCCAAGTACTCTGTATATTATTAAGAACTTTTGTACATACACTTAGCGGAAATAAATTGTTTGATTTGAAAGGTGGACGCCAGTTCTTCATTACCTGTTGACGATGTACGCTAGCTCCGCGACGGAGTCCGGCGCGGCGGTGGCGGTTCCTACTCTAGCATATAAGTTACTATGTATGTTGCAATACCTGTAAAATGTAGCTAAGTTTCCAAGTACACTGTTTATTATCAAAAACTTTTGTACATACACTAAGCGGCAATAAATGATTTGATTTGAAAGGTGGACGCCAGTGTCTCATTACCTGTTGACGATTTGCGCTAACTCCGCGAGCGCCTGCTCGACGGAGTCCGGCGCGGCGGCGGCGGCGGCGGCCGGCGGCGGGGCGGCGAGCGCGCGCGCCTCGTGGTCGAGCCTCGCGGCGGCGGCGCGCAGCTGCACGCGCTGCAGCGGCGGCAGCGCGCCGCCGGCCGCCGCGCCGCACGCCGCGCCCAGCGCCGCGAGCCGCTCCGACGTCTGCAGCCGCCACAGCGAGCCGCGGCCCGCGCACCCGCGCCGCACCTGCGGTTGATGAAGGCAATCGGGATCTTGCGTCTAACTTATATTGCAGTGACATTGTTTTTGTACCATAGAAATCATATAGAAGCCTAGGAAAAATTTAAAAATAAAACAATGAAAATATTCTTTTCGGGGTTTTCGGGGTCACAAAATACGCGAAAAATAAAGTTACTCTACTAACATTAAACTTATTAAATTTTTTGTCATTGAATTCTGAACGTTTTCTTATAAAGGTGTACATGCATAAAAACATTATTTTACAAGATAAGGCGTTACGTTAGGAAGTGACGTCATAGTCTAAGGTCGATTTGTATGGCGCGTTTTAGTACCAAGTGACTATATTGACTTTTCGGCTGGTAGTATAACAAAAAGTAGTAGTTACATTCTTTTTGTTGCACTAACCCGTGCTGAGGACAATTTCAAAAACCTATTTAGAGGCAAAAAATTCCACCCACGCCGGGACTTAAGCCCGCGACCTCTGGCTAACCGTGCCAGAGCTCTCCCAACTGAGCTAATGGGCAAGCGTGCATTGCATTGCAAGCGCATTCTCTCTCCGAGACAAGGCCTGTGCTCTACAGTGGGATGTATACAGGCTACATAAAATAATCTATACTTAAGTTACCTTTATTACCTATTAGCCGTTTGTTTTCCTTAATAAAAATAAATAAAATAAAATGTGGAAAAGATGGTCTCAGTAGAATTCTTTTTCGCTGCATTTTTCTCCACTACAGGATCGACCCGAACGCAGCGGCAAACATTAAACATTGACATTCGACAATCAGAATACAAATGCATTAGGTGGAAATAAATTTTCCCTTGTAGACAGCAATGACAACATAGACGCCACGAAGTCGGGTCGGCTGCAGTTACTAATGATTTCGAGAATTAAGGGCGTCGCACACCGGGCGTTATCGAGCGCAAATAAAACGCAAAGCGCGGGCTGACCGGTCCGTGCTAACAATGTTAATGATAAAACGGGCGGTCGGTGCAATAAAGTAGGTATTACTTTATTGGTGTTTGTCTTGCCGTGCGTCATAGGCGCTCCCTCTATCAAACGTTGACTGTGTGGACTTAGGTGCCTACATCTACACACATACACGCCGCTATATCGCTCTATTCGACTCTACAGCCCTATTTATTTGTTGATAACTAACTTTTGCTCGCGACCTCGTCCGCATGGAATGAGTAATTGGGTATTTGACCAAATATCGAATGAGTTACTTTTCAAACGGAATATGAAAATACTGGCTTATGACGTCACATTTCAGAGCACTCTTTTTATGTTTAATCTATTTAAAAATTGTAATAACTAGAAATTGACTAAAAGAGATACATTTTCCGAGATATTTTGTAATTTTTGTTTTAATCGAGCATATGAAATAATTTATTGTTGATCGTGTCAAATACCGAATTGCCGTCAACTATCTATCTATCTAAATAATAATAATAATGCAGCCTATATACATCCCACTGCGAGGCACATGCGAAACTTAATCACCACGTTCGTACATTATGGCCCTTCGAGCCGGATGTGCGAGCTTAAAGTTGTAATGTACGTGCAGAGAAGAGCGTATGCAGCCCACTCTGTCGCGCGGCAGAGGTTGTTCGTTGAACGGGTGGTGGAGGATGAAGACATAGATTGTTGAATACACACACACACACACACGCGTACGCGCACGCACGCACGCACGCACGCACGCACGCACACACACACAGATTTAATTTAATATTTATGCATTCTTCACTGTCTCCTCTAAACAGTGTTTTAAAACTTAATTTTATTATAATCCTTAATAGTAACATTAATTTGAGACTATTTCCTAACCGTCGCTTAAGTTAAAATGCTAAACCTACTTGACCAGTCCCCCACTATACAGACTCATAGTCTAGTGTGGGGGTCGCCGGTAAACATTGTCGTTTTATTCTTAACATAAACCAATTTATTTTCAACCTTCTCATACCCTTTGTAACTTGTGTAAAGTGGTTTTTAAAATAAATAATTTTATGTTTTTTTAGGTTTATGTTTCTTCGTAGTGTTTATTCACGAACGACACAGTTATTGGTACAGAATTACATTGTTTTAGTAGTTAATGTTGTGTGTGTATCTTGCGAGTGGCTAGAGCCGACTGGCGGGCGGTAGCAGTGCGGGACAATGCAAAGACAGTACACACAGCGATGTACGGTGCTTGGCCCGCAAGTGCTCCCAACCCAAAGATAATGTTAGAAGTTAAAGTTAACAGTTCACCAAAGTGCATCAGTTAGAAGCATTAAAAACAGTTGTTTGTTGGTACGAACTGATACAAGCGGCGAAATGCTGACTAGTTACCTATACAGTGGTTGGAAAGTTGAAACCGGGTCTAATTACATTATTCAGAATTAAAAATTACAAGACAATTACAAGTTACAGTTGCCTACGTGACTCTTTACGCTGCGTTGGCAGTTTTGAGGTACAATGGTTTTTAATTGTTTTCACAAGGTGATTAGAACTAAGCGCTCGTGAATACGAGAGCTGTATGTAAGGTGCAAAAAGAGTAAGGTCAAAATATTTTTTTGAATATCGTATCTTCATAACTACCGTGTAGCGCCAGATTAAGAATAGCGTCACTCCATTTCCTTCCGTGGATGTCGTAGAAGGCGACTATAGAAATACATTACCAGGAGACGGGCAGCAGCGTCTTCTTGAGATTCCAACCGCTTACTGCGATCGCCAACCCGCCTCGCCTGCCAAGCGTGGCGATTATGGGCAAAACCCTTCACGGTCAGGAAAATCATCAGGGAGGCCCGTGTCTTGCAGCGGGCGTCGGATGGCTGATGATGATGACGAAGATGATCTTCATAACTCTCCAAGATATAAGGGGATCGCACTTTTTCGCGAAATCGAAACCTACAGTGAAGCGAACGAAAAGACAATTTTCAATGTCAAAAACCAACCAACCTCATTGGTGCACCAATCGAGCGAGCTCCTAAGCGCCGCCAACGCGTCATCGGCCGGCGCGGCGGCCGGCGCCGCAGCCGGCAGCGGCGTCGCGTAGATGCGGGCGCGCGTTCCGGCGGCGCGCACGCCGGCCGGCTTCGAGGGCACCGCCGGCCGCGCCCGCTCCTCCGGCGACGGCTCACCGGCGGCCTCCTTGCTCTCCCACAGCTTCTTGAGGCTGCTGATGCTACCGGTGCTGCGCCGCTTCTCCTCGGTCTCCGGCTCGCCGCCGGCGTTCGCGGCGCCGTTCTCCGCCTCCTCGCCGCTGGCTGCCGCGAAATATAATAAGGATAAAAGGATGTTTATCGAGAAACAAACATCGGTGTACATGTCAAGTTATGATTAATTTACAAGTTGACTTAGACGTTAAGCACAATTTTTTTTTTTAAATAAGTGTCACTTACGGGGGACAAATTAGGAAATGCAACAAAAAAAGTTTTGCAAACCTTAGAGTGTCATACATCAAATGAAAGGCATCGTTATGAGGATCTCAAATATATTTTTGTTATTATTGTAAAATGAATGTTTGTTTTGAAAATAAGTTTTGATTTTATTTTTTATGTGTGTGCTTTTGTGTCGATGAAAATAAATGGTTTCTTTCTTTCTAAAATTGACCATTCCCCCCCGCTGATCTCCGAAATAACTGAACCTTAAATTTTGAAAAAAGTACGAAATATACTTCATTGCTATCAATTGTAGATAAAGTGGTAAACTCAATATGCTACGTTCACTTACGGAAAATAGTTCCCTAAAACACCACTAGACAGCGCTAGTAGTAGTTAACTCGCGTCTGACTGTGAGGATTTCAAATATGATCTCGCACTTGGCAGTGTTTTTTTTGTTAAATTCGCCTCCACCGCAGCCGGGCAAAACGCGTGCCGTTACATAACTTGTCCCATGCGTATTGTAACTGATTAACAAAGTTTATTGTCCAGGGCCTGGCTTATAGAACTACAATTCACGGTTTACCTGGGCCGAATTTTAAAAAACTTCAATTCGTAGTTTATTATGACAATTCGATGTACATTTGCAAGGTAGGTTAACCCACAGATTAAGACTCTGCAATGTACCTCGAATTGACAAAATAAATTATGAAAGTCGGCCCTGCTCGTTATCTATTGCAGATACATTACACACTACATGTACACTTATTAACTCGCGCACACAATATCATGTTAGGACAACAAAGGATTGTAACTGGCATCCTTAGTAAATTCGTAATAAAATAGTTAAATATTGAGGAGGAAGGCGCTGCTGTCTCTCATCTAGGTTCAAAACAAGCAGACATTAGAGTTCTAATATTGTAATGCTAAAATAGCATATTGTGTCAGTAATAAATACAATTTGAAGCAAGAAAGGCAAGAGTAGAGATGACATCCAAGTGGCAGGAAGACACTGGATGCAAGCCCCTTCCAACCGGTCTTTTGGAAATCCATGGGGAAGGCATATGTCCAGCAGTGGACTTCTTGTGGCCGAGTGATGATGATGATGATGATGATGAGGATGAAGAAAGAAAGAAAGACATTTATTGGGACAAATTAAAATATCACAAGAAAAAAAAGGCATAACAAGTAACATAAATAAGTACAAAGGAAAAACAAGTCACATAAATACAACATAATACAAGGCAAAGTCAGAGTGTCAGAGTGTCAGAGTGCATCCTGTGGATGTCTACCTTTGCTGTTGCCGTTGTCGTCAGGCGACGTCTTCTTGAGCCCGTTCGTCGCGGGCGTGTTGCTGTCGACCTTCCGTAGGCGGGACTTGAAGTCTATTATCGCGCGGCCCGAGTCCTCGGCGTCCCGGTTCACCGAGTTCACCTTCTTGTTCACGTCCACCTTTTTCAGCTGCGCCTTGTAGTCGGTGTTGTTTCTGTGCTCGCCTTTGTCAGCGGAGTCGTGTTGGGGCGTGCGTCGGAGCGCCGCTTTCAGCTCCCCGGGGGAGAGAGGCTCTTCCTCTTTGGGAGGCGGAGGGCGTCGCTCCAAGTTGAGGCTCTCGGAGAGTTCCGTCACGAGGCGCGCCACAGGGTCCGCGGGCGGCGGGGCCGCGGGGGGCGGCGGTTCTGGGGCGGGCGCGCGCGCCCGCTTCATGTCCGCGCGCTCTTTGATCTCGGCCACTAGCTTGAGTTCGAGCATCTCCTTCATGGTCTGCTTGGCGGGGTCAGGGGGGGGCGGGGGCGGTGGCGGGGGCGGCTGCTCCTCGGGCGGCGGCGGGAGGTCGGGGGGCGGTGGGGGGAACTCGAGCTCGGCGAGGCGGGGGCGCGGGCGCGCGGCCACCGGGCTACCGGTGAAGGAGCGGAGGGGCGCGGCGCGGGGGGCGCGGGGTGAAGCGGGCGCGCCGGTCACGCCGCCAGACGAGTTGGAGCGGATCATGTGGGGCGCCCGCGGGGACAGCGAGCGGGCCTCGGGCGAGGCGGGCGCGGGCGCAGGCGCAGGGGCGGGGGCGGCGGCGGGTGCGGGCGCCGCGGGGCCAGCCGGGGCGCCGCTCTGCCGCAGCGACTCCAGGTAGGCACCGATGCGCGCCACCTGCAATCAGTGATCTGTGCCCTAAGAATGCCGATGACGGTCGACTTCAATTACGAAAATTCAATAAACAATTGCTAATAAACTGCAAGCCGAAACCTTTAAAGGTCGCCGTCGACGGATACATCGCGGACAAATAAACAAATGTACTTAACTTAAAAAACCAAGTCATAGACAAATATTATCAAAATCCGAATCCACGACCTCTCGCATGTGAGGCCAGAGTTCTAGCTTAAAAAAAACTTTAAACAAGGCTTGGCAAGAAAGTAAATGTTTTGATTTGGATTAAAGGGATGTCAGATTCTGTGCATACCTTGGGTAGAGTCCCGTAGCGGTTGATCGCCCGCTTGACGTTCTGCACCTCAAGTGCGGCGACTTGCACGCCCGCGCCCGCGCCCGCGCCCCCGCTCCCGCTACCGCTCCCGCTGCCGCTTCCGCCGCTCTGTACCCGCGCGGACCGGTTAGCACCAGTTATATGTAGTTCAGAAACCGAACCATGCCAATTGAGTTTAATTTCAATTACCAATATCCAATAAAAAATAAATAAAAAGATTATAATCATCAATTAATCAAATCATAAATCAATCATATGAATAAAAAGTTCTGTTTTCATATTTCGATAAAATAAAATACTTAATTGTTGAGCCTATGTCGAATATTTCGACTGCTTTGATGTTTCAAAGAGTCCATAGTTTTATTATTTCGCAAAGCCTCCGACCACATCAAAATCATACAAATTTTCGTGCAGTCATTAAACATCTGAGAACGTCCAAGCTAGAGAAACGCCAGACGTAACCGTCTGCTTGTTTCATAGGACTAGAATTCAGAAAGTCGACAATCCCACAGATTAACTAGTAGAAAAACTGCTACGAATTGGCATGATAAACTTCAAAGTATAGTTTTATGAAACGTTTGTTTCAATAAAGACATTTTAATTTTTATAATTTAATATAATTTCATTCGTCTTAGCTTGTACTGACCTTATTGTTGTGTTCGTGCGAGTGGTGGGGGCGCCGGCGCGGCGCCCGCGCGGCCCTGGCCCGCGGGGCGCCGCCGCCGGCCGACTCGTCCGTGTCTGGCGTCCCCTCCGCCAGCGAGCCCTCCGAGGACGCCTCGCGTGCGCACACGCCTGTTGCCATGCCAACGGGGTCGTTATTAGTCTTTTTTTTTCGAGATTATGGGCTGTTTGTGCCTAAGTCAGGGTCTGGCACTGCGCTGTTTGTGCCTAAGTTATAGACAAGTCGTATTTATTTATTTAAGGCAGACCAACAGATAACAGAGCGCAGTGCTAAGACGCCTCACGCCTGTTGCAGAGGTTTTTAAGGTTCCGTAGTCAATAAGGAACCCTTATAATTTCGCCATGTCCTTAATTCTGTCTGTCAATCTGTCTGTCCGCCGCTTAGCACAGAGACGATAAGTATTAGAGCCAAAATTTGGCATAGATATGCATATTTATTACGCTAATAAAACCTTAGAACAAAATGTCGAAAACTAAAAAATTTTTTTTTTTGTTACCTCTCCTACACCTAAATTAGGGATGCAATTTTTTTTCTCATGAGTACAATGAGTACAATATAAATTAAGGCTGACTTGCACCACTTCCTTAGGCGTGGCTTGAATAGCATTTAACTAAAATTCTTTATACAAAATTCGATTTCAATGGCGACTTGAGTGACGTTTGAGGGTGGTGCGGGTCGGGCTTGGTATAGTTAAAATGGATGGATGGAAATCTTAAGTTATAAGAGCGCAACACCAACAAACTGCACCGCAAACAAAAAAAATTAAGATATTTATTGAGAAACAAACGTCACTAAGACTCCACTATCCGTCTGTCTGTCTGTCTGTCACCAGGCTGTATCTCACGAACCGTGATAGCTAGACAGTTAAAATTTTCACAGATGATATATTTCTGTCGCAGCTTTAACAACAAATACTAAAAACAGAATAAAATAAATATTTAAGGGGGGCTCCCGCACAACAAACGTTGTCTAGAGACAGCGCTCGCCATCTAGCGGCCATCTATGTAACCCTAACAGCGCCGATGTCATGTCGTTAAATGCCAATGTTAAACGCTTCTTGTTGGTTTCTATAGATGGCGCTGTTTTCAATGTACCTAATCTATCCTGTGTGGATCTTTGCCTAATGTTGTATACATAATAGTACGGAACCCTTCGAGCGCGAGTCAGACTCGTACTTGGTCGGTTTGTTTTTCGATATTTTGTGCTTACGTCGAGGTCAAATTTCGGGGACTTGGGTTTAAGGGGCGACACTGTGCTAAGAGGACGCTCCGTGTGAATTTTCATCCCCTTGTGAATTGTCTATTTTCATGTTTTTATTCTGTATTTAATCGAAGTTTCCTGTCTATTACCGAAATATAATATTCTTATCATTAACACCGACCACGCCCCAGGTGAAAACACGCATGGGTCGTTGTTAGGGCGATTTTTGTTGAGATTATGGCACAGCACGATTTATGACAAAGGCAGCGTTGGATATTCCATTATCGTGACGGAGATTTTTGCAAAAACCCTTCATACGATAATACAACGACAAACTCTCGCCTGTATCCCGAAGACCAGAGTCTGCCACTTGCCACAACCCTGACAGACCTCTTTCGCTTCATCAACATTCATGTTTCGTTGGCACACCGGTTTCGGGTAAGTTTTATCTTGCCCTTTGGTCTCCTATTTGGTCGAAGTATGTCCACCATAATGTATGTTTTTTTTTTTCTTCTTATGATCATAATGTATTTGCTTAGTCATTGTTCGTTTTTATTATAGGTGTGTTCTTAGAATACGAATTTAATTTTAAGAATGTAAGTGCTGGGCGAATCGAACGTGTTTCGATTTCAAAAATTAAGGCATACAGAAAATATATGAGCTAAGAAAACTATTTAGAACCAAAGTGATGATAAATAAAAAAAGTATTTTTGTCGTTTTCCAGACTTGCACCATTTTAAAATATGCAGGGTTATTTTTATCTTACGTTTATTCACGACGAAAACCAATTTACGTAGTGGGGGTGTACCCATAGGATACAGCTCACGCTACAAGCGTGCACAAATATGATACAACAAAAAGCTAAGGTGATAGTGGATTAAGTACGTCCGCTACAGAACCAACAACTTTGTAAGGATGTTTCTTGCGAGGATCAATTCCTAACAGGCTACAAATAGTGTACATGCGGGGGTTCAGGGCAAAAGAATAGCTTCCAAAACATAAACCAACGAGAATTGAAGCCATTCTTTTAAGACAGAGATCAACAAGAGTATTTATGTTTATACTATTGAGTTGTTTAATTCAATATTTATATTTACCACTGAGCTACTGAATGTCAAAAGAAATGTTTGAAAACAGCTAAGAGATGAATAGGTACAAATGGGGAACAGATGTCGATTTCGGGCAAAGATCACTGTTATACTTAATTATGATGAACAATTAGGACGAAATGATTGTTCCCCGAAGGAAAGTATTATCTTTGCCCGAACCTCTAAAGCGCCCCGCGGTTATTTGGCTGTATTTTCACCCGAGCTTTGTGCGTCAAAACGTTGAAATGCAGGTTTTTTTTTAATTGGATTTTCACTAATTGGACAGGATTTACTAAATTGATGCTGGTCGCAAAAACTATGAAATCTTTGAATTGAATTGAGCTGTGAGGACTAACTATCTGTATTTTAATTATCTTGGTCTTGCTAAAATACACTTAAGAACGCGCTGTGACATGAAAATTCCATACAAACATAGTAAAGCAGCAATTGGATTAGGATGAACATTATTGGTCTTATTTAAAAAAAAAAAACACGATTCCTAGATCTTATCTGGATATTTTTAAAACGAGAATAACTGGCATTTAACAAGAAAACACGTGACATGTTAGGGCGCTTATACGAAGCATGCCGTCGACGAGTCATGCCGTCGACGGCTGCAGTTAGCACTGTCGTTCGGGACGTGCCGGCCGTGTATTAACGTCCTTAGACACCGTCTTCTTTACAATCAGGCGAGACTAGAGTCAAGTGCTAACCTGCCATAACACAAAACGCTTTGACGCTACTGCGCGTTTCTATACACCGTTCCACGAGTCGAACTCCTAGGGAACCAAATACTCGCAACTCATTGGTCAATGCGCGCGGCTAGACACAAGCGAAATAATAAGCGAAGACGGTCCGCTATTCGAGGTCACGCGCATAAACCAATGGGCGCACATGGACGATTTTCTTTCGTGGAATGGATTATAAGAGCATTAGCCCCCTGATGAAAACACAGCTAAGCAACCAAATTCGCTTCCCGGCCTACCCCTTCATGCCGCGGCTACCCCCGGTTTCTCGTACGCTAGCAAAATGTTAATCTACTGTCAAGGCTGCTGTTACGTCGAGCTTTCTTTTTGTGGGAACTTTGTACCAACTGACAGCTTTAAACAATATATTAACATATTGTTAGCGCACGGGACACCTGGCCCTAGAGTCTAACACTCACATTGTTTTTAATAGAATGATATAAGTACGAGAATGGCTGTTATTCGCTTCTATTTGGTAGTCTACAAAGCATTAATACCAGTACAATGTCATTTTAATGGTAAACCCGCGCAAAAACAATAGGCACCTCTAGAGGAGCACGTATCGCGGGAGGCGCCGCATTAAGTTGCACGGGTTATTACCATTCGAATGCAATTGGTTAGTTGACTACCAATAGAGTCAATGAAAGAACCATTGCCGTACTGATATGACTCTATTGAACAACAATGCCTTTAAGAGACTCGCACCCCGAGTGTAAGAGTACAACAGAACCCAAAGGAGATAGTACATTCAAACACAAACGATACCATAAACGACGTATGCAAATACTTACGAGCCGGGCCCTATAGCTACACCGCTGTGCGGAAGCGCGTGAAACAGAAACGCGAGTTATTACAAGCGTTCTTTAGCGCGAGACGGGGCGCCGCGTGTGAGCGAGTCACGCGCGAACACCCCGGGCCCCATTTCTCACAACTACATTTCTTCCATCTGTGCAAAAAAAGCCTATTATAACATTAGGGATTATTTGGAAGACAAGGATGTCTGGTATTTAAATAATGTTAACAGGAACGATTGTATCTAGTGTAGTGTAACTTTAAGTTGAAAACTCTGTTAATTAAGCAAACCTGTTTTGAAAAGAATAAATGTGGAGTTTCTTTGTTAGGTTCTTCTCCGCATAATCTATTAATTGTGAAACTAACAGCTTTGACGTTCATTAAGAAAACATTTTAAAATTTTTTTACTTTGACTTTTGACTTTGACTACAATTGGACCGCAGGAACATTCTAACTTGCGAGAAAATCGCTTGTTTATGTACTTCAATGTCTTGTTCCATGTCTTTTTTATTCAGACGTTTTATATTTGTAATCACTATAAGATTGAAAACGTCTGAGCAAAAACATGAAAAAATAAACAATTTAATACACAAAAAAAGCGTTTTGGGTTGGAATGTTTCTGCGTGACCGGTCCAATTCATGGTTTACTATGACAATTCTGTGAAAATTACGTAGCCGTATAAACTCATCATCATCATCATAAGCCATTTATTAGCCCACTGCAGGACATAGGCCTCCCTCATGGTTTTCCAAGCTTTTTCCGAGCTTCCCGGTCTTGTGCCGCCCGCATCCCCGGGTCGTCAGACCATCTGGTGGGGGGCCTCGCGTATAAACTCACAGATTAACAAGTGGGCAGACTAATTGTATACCAATCGGCTACGCAGTGTACATCGTAATAAACTACGAATTATAGTTTTACGAAACGCGGCCCTGGATCGTGCGCCCGCGGGTGAAAGTTCGTGTCGTGTAGAGGTTTTCCTCAAGCAAATAGGTTGCAACTTACGATATCAAAATCTAATGATGTTTCCGAATAACGGAGGTTCCACTCGTTAATACGTACCACTTTCGTTATGGAGACAGATTCGCATACTATAGTAGACAAATCGTACATAGAAGTAGAAACCTTTATTTTCGGAAAGCGGATTATGGCACATAACTAATTATATCTGGAAGACCAAATCTTGCAAGTTGGCTGAGAGAGAATCAACATCAATGCTTCACACAGGGTGTAACGAAATCCTCATACCTATCCGAAAATTCTTCTTTTCAATATACGCACCACTTTTACTATGGGGAAGACTTTTAAATATTGACATATTTATCAAATGTATGGGCCAAGTGATATAATTTTTTTTACGCTGTTACTATAGTAGATACAAGTTATTAACTTAATTTCGGAACTAACGGAACTTAAGGGGATCCAGTGGGCTAACTAGCCCCACCAATGGAAAAAAATCAAATCTTCTTTTACAGAAGTGATTTTTAGGACCCATGGCCGTGAACCTAAGGCAAAAAACCTTGGGCTAGATAGTTAAATGAGATATTTAAATGCTAAGGCTAGATAGTTAAATGAGATATTTAAATGCTAAGGCTAGATAGTTAAATGAGATATTTAAATGCTAGGGCTAGATAGTTAAATGAGATATTTAAATGCTAGGGCTAGATAGTTAAATGAGATATTTAAATGCTATCTAGTCCTGGATCCTCGGTGGCGCTAGTGTTACTCCCTGGAGCCCGTTATTTCTGTTGTTGTGCATATTATGTTACTTATCTGCTTGTTTTGTTTCTGTGATGTATCTTGTTGGTATAATAAATGTCTTTCTTCTTCTTCTTCTTAACATAGGTGTAAGTTATTACACCTTTTTCCTCAACCCGGTCGGACGGACGAAAATCAAGTAAGTGATTCCGGACTCAAGTTAATAATGTGTAGCGCGAAAGTTTCAGGTACAAGGTATTTGCATGGACGATTAGAACACCCGTCTTCGGTTAGAAACGGGGATTTTTTCACACCCTGTATTATGTAATGACGCGAATGTCGAACGATCGGCCGTTGAATTTTGATAAGAACAAATAGTACCCACTACAGGAATGCACAAAAAACGAAGATGCAAACAAACAGACAGACGATGCATGAAACAGTATTGAGAATTATAATAGAGAGAAAGTACAAAAAGATAAAGATGAAGATTTTTAGGTTAGGTTGGTTGGTTGCATAGAAATGAAACAGTATTGAGAATTATAATAGAGAGAAAGTTCAAAAAGATAAAGATAAAGATTTTTAGGTTAGGTTGGTTGGTTGCATAGAAATGAAACAGTATTGAGAATTATAATAGAGAGAAAGTTCAAAAGGATAAAGATAAAGATTTTTAGGTTAGGTTGGTTGGTTGCATAGAAATGAAACAGTATTGAGAATTATAATAGAGAGAAAGTTCAAAAAGATAAAGATTTTTAGGTTAGGTTGGTTGGTTGCATTGAAAACAGACTGCAGAGGCGAAGTGTTTCGGTGTATACAGTTTCGGCCACTACACAGTTAGATCAGCAATTTTACACGCAAACGCAAATTGGTGAGGATTTGGATTTTTCATGGATTTCGATAGACACATTTTCGATATGCTTTTAAATAAAAACAATTTCGAAGAACCGGTCCTTTCGAAAAGATAGGGGACTTTGAGACACCCTGCCAAAGGCTTCTTAATTGAGCTGTCGTAGCGGAGCGGTAGAACGCCGGCTTCTCATTCGGGAGGTCGAGGGTTCGAATCCTGGCACGCCTGGCATGAGTTACGTTTTCTAAGTTACGTACATTTGCTGAGTTGTAGCAGCAATACCACTCGCTAACCGTGAAGGAAAACATCGAGAGGAAACCCTAGTGTCTGAGGTATTTACATACCTTAGCGCTTGCACATACAATGGGCCAACTATGAGGCTAACCCCCAGTTTCTCGTACACTATCACGCTGTTAATCTACTGTTAACAGCTGTCAATTGACCAAAGTGCATACAAAAAAAAACCACTGACAGCTGTTAACAGTAGATCAACAGCTTGTTAGTTTACGAGAAACCGGGGGTAAGTGTGGAAATCACAGGTCGAGCCTTAAGAGGAAGCAAAAGTGAAAAAATATATTCCTTTTGTAGTAGAGGTGGCCGGAACGAATGGCGGAAAATGAAAATGAAACAAACAACGATACCCTGAACGGCTTTGCAAAATATCCTGGCTTATTAACCAGAATATATATTTACAAAATAATAACGCACAATTATTGTCCGACCAGCTTAAACCAACTAGTCAATAACAACTCTCCTGATAAAACAACAGCACGAGATGCTCTGCATAGGCAATTTCTCCCGCTGCTTTTTAGGACCATATTCACAGACAATGCAGAAAATAGTCTCAGTCGATAACAATCTTGGCATTCCTAAAAATACAGTCGCACATTCCAATATTTCTTTATGCTAGTCCTTTTGACAAAATAATGGTCTACCTACGTTGGCATTGGGAATTAAAATTTATTGTTTTTAATTTTCAACTTTTTATACCTAAAACATGACGTGAGTAAATTTTTTAGCCAATTTTCCTTATACAAAATCAATTACATAAAATGAATACCTGTCTAATGTCCGCAATTTTATTATCTAGTGATGACGCTTCAGAGCATATTTGTCAAAAGTATTCTCATTATAAACATATTTAAAGTCTGTTTGATCTTACTTGTAAAACACGATTCCTCAAAACACTGCACGGAGAGAGTTCAAATAGTCTGTGGTAAAAGGAAAAACGTAAACACAGATTAAATAAACTGCCTCCGAGGGTAGTTTTAGAGGAATTGATTGTGTTTTTTTTTTTAAAGAAAACCGTCAGAACGTGCGTACAATAGGGATGCCAGATGTCAAAGCAGCCTCAATAGGAAACGTCAACCCATGAGGTCCACCAGCGCCATAAAAAACAAATATCTCATTGTACAGATCGTTTTTGCAAAGTGTATCAATCATCATCATCATCATCAACCCATTATGTCCCCACCGAGGGGCACGGGTCTCTTCCCTGAGGAAGGTAAAAGCGAAAGTGTATCAATCACTCAATGTTAATAGTGTTTTTTAGGACCCACGACCGAGAACTTAGGATGACGGTCCTGTACCTAGATAGCATTTGTGCCGAAAACGGCCGTTTTTCGCTTTAATGCTATCTAGTCCTAGGTTTAGGTTAGGTGTGGGCCGCACAGAAAGGGCGTGGGGCAAGGGCGCGGAGAAGACGCGACCACTTATAAAGCTCGTCGCGTGTTTTCCGCCCAGTTCACGGCCACGGGTCCTAAAAATCACTATTAACATGCTTGAGAGATCGATTTGACACTTTTCGCAAAAACAATCTGGGGAACAACACTTGTATTTTATTTCATTGGTGGCGCCAGTGAGCCCCACGGCGTCCCGCCGACCTGACACTTTTCGCAAAAACGATCTGAAGAACAAAACTGGCTTTTTATTTCATTGGTGGCGCCAGTGAGCCCCACGGCGCCCCACCGACCTGACACTTTTCGCAAAAACGATCAGGACTTGCCTTTTATTTCATTGGTGGCGCCAGTGAGCCCCACGGCGCCCCAACGACCTGACACTTTTCGCAAAAACGATCTGAACTTGCTTTTTATTCCATTGGTGACGCCAGTGAGCCCCACCGACCTGACACTTTTCGCAAAAACAATCAGGACTAGCTTTTTATTTCATTGGTGGCGCCAGTGAGCCCCACGGCGTAGGAAGGGGCGTGCGGTCCCGCCGCAGCGTTCCCGCAGCGGTCACGTACCGTTTAGCGGCGCGTCGTCGGCGGCCGCGTGGCCGGCGTGGGCCTCCTCCGACGCATACTGGGACTCGCGGAACGAACTGCACGACGAGAGCAGGCTGCGAGGGGGAAACGAGGCTCACATTAAGCGACCCATTTAAAGGCTCCTTAGGGAGGCCACTCACGAAGCGACTCCCGTACAAACGTAGTTAGATTTTTATTTGCCGGCTCGCAATGAAACTTTGACTATAAGTTTAGATGATACACATCGAGGCTTTATCGTGCTTAAAATTGGAAATAAACTTATCAAAAAGAAATTGTCGCGAATAGTTTGCATGAAAAGTTTTATCACCCTATATTTTCTTTTAATTGTATTTCTCAGTTGTAAGCACGAGCAAAACTTGATTTGTGTCCTCTAAAAATATTGTGGCAAAGTGTCATTGAGATTCTGCATGTCGTTTGTGTAATAAAACCAAACTGCGTTTGTATGAAAATTGCACCTTGATGAGCCCGCTTAAAAAAATTATGAAGTAGATGGTCCCGACCGATTTCGGTCACGGCGACTACTCTAACTCCTGTTTTGGTGGCGACTGTGCGCTCGCATAACCAACCTCTTTTTGTAAAGGTTCAGCCACATTGCACCGCGCATTCTAAGTGACGACATTCGCTATTGAACATAACGTGGCAGACATAGGAAATTTGTAGATTTTAATTATCGCAATAATTATCAATCCCGCTCTAAATAAAAAAAAAATCAATTACTGTCATCATGCCCATTACCTGGTCCGTTTGAGGGCGGTCCGTGGGGCGGCGCATCTGCATGCCTTTTCCCGCCCCCGCCACTTCCTGCGTTGCGATTCCGCTTCTCCTAAGTCGAGCTGTGTGAGGAGCGTCGTACCTGGTCCGTTTGGGGGGCGTAGGCGCCTGCTTGCCGCGGCGGTTCGTAGGGCGGCGCATCTGTACGCCTTTCCCCGCCCCCGCCCCCGCTCCCGCGCCCGCCTCGCCCGCCGCCCGCCGCGTCGACAGCACCGGCGTCACGCAGCCCTCTTGCAGTTGCTTCTCGACTTCTGTGGCGACAAAGGAAAACTTATTACTACAAAAAAACTTTCTAAGCAATAAACACACCTCGAGAATAATACGGACTAAGAATAAGTGATTTACAGTGATTTTCCTCATCGATCTCTGAAAGAGATCTTGGGAAAATTTATATAGGACCACACTTGAGGCCCTTTTTAACGAAAGTGTCAATGAAATTTGACGTCTTGGCAACGAGAATAATTGGTGAACACACATAGAATAATACGGACGAATTGAGAACCACGTCCTTTTTTTTGAGTCTGTTAGAAACTGAACACGACTGACAATTTATCAATCCTGTAGGGCGGTTATGCGCCGCATAGGCGCCGACATGTCAGCGTCGAATATCCGCGTCGGCGCGTCGGGTTATCGTTCGCAACGTGCCGCCCCTGGACAAGCGCCCTTATTCAACCCCCGCTGAACTGCAACGCGATAAACGTTTTTATCGCGCTATCACATAACGTCATCTTGCTTTATCTAACAAATTCAAGGAACATTGCGTCGATAGAACGATCATCGCAGTGTCGTACATGGGGATTCTAACAACCATACCACATATTTCTGAGTAGATTAAAATAAAAACCTATTTAGAGGCTAAAAATTCCACCCATGCCGGGACTTGAACCTCTGGCTAACCGTGCCAGCGCCTAACTGAGCTAATGGGCAAATGCATCAGCGAACTTCTCTGTATTACGTACCGGTAGCGACATGTGGCCGAAGCAATTTACATCACTTGCAGCCCCACAGAACAATAAAAACAGTAGAAGTGTAAAGTAGGCGTGTCGCGTGTGCCACTATTATGCGGAGTTCCGCGCAACCTAGCCCAGTTCGCCGCAGAGTGTTGTTTAAGCTGGTTGTGTCAACCATAACGAAAAAAAAAAGGATTGCGCTGTAAATATGCCTTATTGCTCCATTTTGGAGTGCAAAAACGATAGCCGCACCAAAAACATCACCCATGGTGGCATTTCGTATCATCGGTAAGTAGCATTTCATTTAATTTTGATAAGTTTCTCAATTTTCAATTCCGTTAGGCATTTTACAGCAATGCAAAATACAAAAATGAACTCTGTGTGAATGCAATAAGGTCTATTTCTGTCTTTGTCATTAAATGGAGCGATTCTAGAATGTTCGCTACTCGATCGTACATTGAACTCTCGAAAATAGTGAGATGGTGTTGTCGATAAAGTTATCGATATTCGTTTCGTGCAGAGTTTGAGTGGTTTTACTACTGTTTCCTAGTTATCGAGTTAAAAATTAAAGTGAATGTAATAATAATTTTAAATTAATTCTAGGCTGACTTATGATATTATTTCCACGTACCTACATGTAATAGTACGCGTAACTTCTTGTAAAAAGTGTACGTCTTATGATCATTTCCGAATCTTCGAATAAAAGACTGAAATATATTCCCACTGCTTTTCAGATTTCCTAAAGATCCTTTTCAGAAGGAAAAATGGATCGATGCGACAGGGAGACAAAATTGGATGCCAGCAAAGACAAGTACAGTAAAGGACAGTAAAGATATATTTTAAGCTTTGTATATTTTTCGTTGTTTGTTACTAATTGATTATATAAAAAACTGGTTGGTTGGTTCCTTTTTTTTCTTAGTAAAGTTGATCCTTTAACTATTGCATTTGTAATATTAGTATGGATAGATATATATACTAGCTTTTGCCCGCGATTCACCCCCCCATTTCACCTCCTTAGGGAATGATATCCGGGTTAAAACTATCCTATGTGCTTCCGATGCCGGGCCGATTTATATATATATCCATACTAATATTACAAATGTGATAATGTGTCTGTTACCTCTTCAAGCTTAAGCCGCTGAATTGATTGCGATGAAATTTGGCATGGAGATAGTTTGAGTGGTCCCGGGAAGGACATGGATAGTTTTTATCCCAGAAATCATCCTATCCCCCATCTAAATCGGTTCAGATCGGTACAGAAACACAGACACACTTGCATTTACAGTATGTATATGGATTAGTATGGATATATGAACAAAGGAGATTACTGTACAAGCTAGTACAATAATCTCCTTTGTGTAAATAATACTAAAATCTTAGATAAGGATAAAAACAATGAAAATCCTATACTATTAATGTCTTACTTTCGCTTAAATTCATAATCACAGATATTATGATAGTAAAAGTTATTATCGATATCATAAGCTACGCACTACGCACATCACTAGTGCAATCGATGGACATCTGTTGCCGGGCGGCCGAACTACATGTTTTGTTGATGCGTCGTAGTTCGGCTACTTGTCACTAGATGACAGCACTTTCTATGCAATTTTTGGATTTTGTTTTCAGACATCGTAAGTAACAGACAAATACAACGTAATTTCGACAGCGTGGCCCTGTCATAAGGTTTAAAATATGTCAACATGCTGGGGTTTATAATTTCATCTTAAGTAAAACGACACGGCCAATAATGTTCAAGATTTCTTTGTAGTTAACCATGTGATAGTGTGAGTACTGGCGACAGCGGTTCCGATTGTAATTCAGGCGTATGCCACTTCCACTGTTTTTTTCTGTTCTGTGTGCAGCCCCGAGTAAACCACTTACATCGGAATGATATCGCTGTACCTACATGATTATATTCTATTATTATGATTATATTAAAATTGTCCTCAGCACGGACAAAAACAACAATAATAACAATAAAAAAACCGGCCAAGTGCGAGTCGGACTCGCGCACCGAGGGTTCCGTACATTTTTCGGTTTTCGTAATTTTTCCTTTATCTATGCTATAAGACGTTGCTTCGTACCAAATTTCAAGATTCTGAGTTCACGGGAAGCACCCTGTAGGTTTTGATTCCCTTGCAAGTGTCGAAAATTTGCGGCATAAACGGCTGTATCTTTTGATTGCGTTGGCTTAGAAGTTTGATTTTTTCACAGCTTCAAGGGACAGTAGACCTGAGTAATTGATATAAATTTCAGCTTCATACCTCCACGCGTTCCTGAGAAAAAGGGTCTTGACAGACGGACGGACAGACGGACAACAAAGTGATCCTATAAGGGTTCCGTTTTTTCCTTTTGAGGTACGGAACCCTAAAAAACTAACAAATATACTCATACATGTACATTATTGTTTAGGACGACAGCCTAATAAAAACATAAAGATGCGTTTCGCTTGGGTTCTTTGAGCGGCGAAGCAAGGGCAGTGGAAGGGTTCACCGAAAATGTCCCTATTATCGCTGAGCCAGTTTCAGTATACTGCCAAGGCAGAGCCTTTGATTTGAACAGACGCCCTCAGTCTGGATGTCGGCAGTGTTTGTGACGTCCTTGTTTGGTTACCATATCACAGAGTATCCTAGTGTGGGACAAGGGCAAGTGATTGCTTTATGTGTATGTTATGTCATATCGAAATGGATACGCAACGTCATTAGTGGGAAAATGTATGATAAAATGAGACTCAAAGTCAGTTTACTAAACAATAGCATGGGAGAATTGGGGTCGTGTCGTGAGTATTTTGTTTACCGATTAGGTCTGGTATTGATACCAGTGTCATCAAAGACACGAAACCGGAGACACGTACACTTCTTGAATTTTACGAATGCCGGTCGGCGTTTGTGTGTGTTGATGTGTGTGTGTGAAGATGCACGTCCACATTATTTATGCGTGTGTAAGCTCGGGAGCCAAAAGAGCGCTCAGTATCACGCGAGCCACTATTTCCATGTATAATGCAGTGTAGGGCACTGGCCTTCTCTCAGAGAGACCACACGTGCCCACCGCGGATTAGAAATTTCAAGCGTTGAGGCATGTAAACACTTCAGACACTCTGATATTGCTACTAAAAATTCACAAATATACGTAACTTACAAAACAAAGTCATTGGCACATGCACCGGGTTCGAACCCACGACCTCCCGATAGTGAGGCCGGCGTTCTACAGCTGCGCTACCACCATTCATGTGGATATGCACATCACAAGTACGGGTACGGCTGGCCCGTTGTAGTGAGATCAAAGACATGTATGTACATCCGCTGATGATATATGTACGTGCAACCTGACCGGAAACGGAAAAAGCTTGTAGGGAGGATTATAGAAGTGCCGTCAGTGATGGTGTGGCCCTGAAACTATAACCTATAGCTCCACAGCCAATAGGTAGGTTTATATTAGACATGCCGTCAGTGATGATGTAGCCCTGAAACTAACCTAAAGCTCCAGAGCCAGTATGTAGGACTATAGACGTGCCGTCAGGGATGGTGTGGCTCTGAAACTATAACCTATAGCTCCACAGCCAGTAGGTAGGCTTATATCAGACATGCCGTCAGTGATGATGTAGCCCTGAAACTAAACCTAAAGCTCCAGAGCCGTATGTAGGACTATAGACGTGCCGTCAGGGATGGTGTGGCCCTGAAACTATAACGTACAGCTCCGCACCTTGTACCTATTACATACGAACCTTCAGTGATGGAGTGGTCCTGAAACATGTGCTCGAGCGCGTGGTGGATTTCGCGGAAGGACGGCCGGTCGGCGGCGTGCCACTGCCAGCAGCCACGCATCAGCTCGTACACGGCGCTGGGGCAGCCCGGCGGACACTCCATGCGGTAGCCCTGAGGAAAGGACAATGTTTCATCAGACGCCATTTTATTATCCTCTAGATAGTACACTCCATCTGGTAGGGTTCGTCTGTTCGCCCACTTGGACCACCTCGGCAACTGGTTAACCAAGAGGCAACTGAGCACCTCCTGACCTAAAGGATATTGCAGACGTGGCTGAATAAAGCGGAGATGATGGGACAACCACCCGATGAAGCCAGGCCGACAACAGGCGGTCGGGGAGAGGACATGGCGTATTTATGATTATTTGAAAGCGAGGTTCGAAAAAGCGAAGGCCTGCCACGCTGACACCCAATGATTTATACAGTAACCTAACATGATGGAGTGGGCCCAGAACCATGATACTATCAAAGATAAATGTCTGTATGTGAAAATCATCTGATTAAGGGCGCTTATTTTATTGATTTTTTACCGTCGATAGATGGCAGTCGTTAAGCCAAGTCAGAGGCCTTAGGGCGGCTTGACAACTTCTGACTGTAGACGAGCCACTAGTCTACAAGCCTCCACCAATCCGGACTTGGCGCCCGTGGTGGAGTATGGCCTATACCTTCCTCAGGGAAGAGACCCGTGCCCCTCGGTGGGGACATAATGGATGATGATGATTTTATTGACATCGTAATTTGAAATATACCGATTTTAAGTTTGTTTTTAATGTTGTTATTGAGCCCTCATTGCTCAATATTGGGCTTCGGTGACCTTCGTCTTCAGAGGCTCCAGCGAGTAGCTTCTTAAGAGGCTCCAGGACCAGACACTAACGCCGTCAAGGAAAAAAACCTCTCTTTTTCAGATCGAATTTACAAAGTGTCTTTGCAATCTCTCAATCACGTTAACAGTGATTTTTAGGACCCGTGGCCGTGAACCCAAGGCAAAAATCCTTGAACTCGATAGCATTAACGCCAACTGGCATAAACGCTATCTAGTCCCAGGTTCATGATCCTAGGTTCATTGTCGTGGGTCCTAAAAATCACTGTTAACATGATTGAGAGATTGTACAGACACTTTTTGAAAATACGATCCGTAAAACAAGATATGATTTTTTTCCTATTGGTGGTGCTAGTTAGCCCACTGGATCGCCTTAAGGTCTGTCTAACATCCATTCATCAGCGTTCCTCTCGCGTGAATAATACAACAAAACAACTGGCGTACAAATAGCGACAGCATGTGCCGCGGCGCACGCGCACTGCGTCAACAACCGAGGAAAGTATGCACAGGGTGATGATTGATAGTACTGGCGAAGTGAGATTGTGACGGGACAGTACAACTTCATACACGTTCCTATACATTCGACGGATCTAAGCGCGAATCGACGTAGCGTTGGGAATCGAGGTAATTAAGTTTACCTAATGAATAATCCCGATTAGGCCCGTTCAATGCACAAATGTAAGTATGAGCATCGTGCGTCATTGAAAAATACTAACCCAATAGCAACGTTGCCGAAGCATCGGGAATTAAGGTAATTAAGTTTACCTAATAAATGCATGGGATATTTAAGGAACATTCTGTCCAAATTTCAAATCACTAGGTCCCATAGTTTAGGCGTTGCGTTCTGTCTCTCAATCAGTCAGTCCGGCACTGTTTCACGGGCATAAAATAAAATAGAATAAGTTCTAAAAACCGTGACGTGACGTGAAAAAAAAAAAAAAAAAAAAAAAAAAAACAAAGACTAGATACAAAATACACATACCCCGTACATAAACTCACACCTGTATTTCGAAGGGTTAGCAGAGACCAGGTTTACCTCTTGTGGCGATACTTAGAAACCTATTTCGCTTCTTAAATTTTTTAATGAAATTGAAATGAATGTTATTTATAACTATACTAATCATGTACGTGAAATTAGCATGCTCTGTACTATTAATTACATTAGCAATTAACGCATTATACTAGTGAAAGTGAAAATATTTTATTTACCACACAAAAATAATAAATAATTATTATTGTTTCATTCACAAATGTTTGTGGTAAAAAGGAATGGGCTCAGCTTTATTGCCGAGACTGGATGCGTAGTCTCGGCGCTGGTTTTCAGCCCGTCCCTTTTAATAACTTTTACTAACTTATTTACTACGGGAATGCAGCGAACAAATATGAAAAATATGACATTTATGACACGCCCTCATCCCTCCGACCTAGGAAGCTCTTAGATTTATCACTGCGTTTTTTTTTCAAACTAATCGCGTCTCGACGGGTTATCTCAGAAATCTCCGATGAAAACATATTTTTAAACCTTACCCAGTCATTATTGTCTCCACGAGAGGGAATTGTCAATATTCGCATTATTGTCAACAATTAATAGACTTTGAATTTGATTTGAAAACTCCTGGTGAAAAGAGCCGACTTGACGCACCCTGTAGGCGCGACCGGCCGTGCTATAAACGCGAGCGCCGGCGCAGCGTCGCCACAGCCCGCCGGCCGCCGCACTGGACGCACTCCCGCGCAATGGTCCCGCAAAAAAGTTTGCTCGTCTACGTACTACTTCTCACCGGACTAGTGCTGGGTAAATATTCCCGAGCTTTGTGTTAACGGGGCAGCCCTAGTTGAAGGAATCCGCTGTTTCGTTTGAGTGACTTTTTCGGTGTATTTTCGTATTAAATTAAATCTTTTGGGGTCTTGTTTTATATCTATTTGTATGTATATCTCCGGGGTGATGGGTAAATTATATCAAAGGAGTGAGTGATTTCGTCAATATATATTTTTTAAATTGTTATGATTTTTAAAGGAAAGACGTTTTAAGTTTTTATTGTTACAATTGTGACAAAGCGGTGCCGTAAGTAGAAGACCCTTCTCTCCGTGCCACCATCTCACTTCTGATCATACAACATTTACCTGCAATTGTACTTTAAACATGCCGAAGTTTCTGGCATTTTTAGATATTTAAAAAAGAGGCACCTCTGTAAGAATTTGCACGTTATATGTGATCTTTTTACTCCATTGCGAACATGGAAATGAAAAGATAAAATCCCAGCGCCAGTGACAGCTGTCATGCGCGCCAAGTGATTGTAAATTATCTGTACCTTCTCAAAATATTATTTCGAAAGCATGTTCCAATGTCTCCCCACATGCAGGAGACGCAAATACTGAATGAATCCTGTTGTCTCCCCAAGTCACAGTCACACGAGCTCGGAGAGAAAAATCGCCCCCAAAGAATAAAGACCGTAATCCTGTACCACAATCACTCACAATCACCTCTGTTGTGTTCCTTAACCCCCCCAAGCAACGGGGCGTTCACCTCATGTCTGTGACAGGTAAGCACAAAAAGATCAAGCCGAAGAAGTTAGTGTCACCATCGTCGCGGGGACTGCAGTGTTACAACTGCCTCTCATTCGACCACCCAGGCTGCTGGGACCCGGAGCATCCAGACCACGCCAACCTCACCGTAGGTCACGAAAACTAGCGCAAACTAGAATAGTTACTCTATAAATAGAGCACCCTATGAAATCCTTCTACAACCACTAAAGCCCTAATCTCAATATCAAATGTAAGCTACACTGTACCGTTCATTGAACGTCAAGATATGTTTTGCTCTTTCTTTGTGGAGAAGAAGCGATTTTGTTAAAGTGTTCTTTAAGCTAATACATCGCCAAAGAGTTTATTACAAAGGATGTATTAACGTATTGGGCGCCTTTTGGCACCAAAGGGTGCAAGTGCCCCCTTAGGGCATTGGCGGTTACTAAAGGTCTGCATAGCGTTATTTTTCTACTTTTTGTAATTATCAGTTTTTTAAGGATTCTTTTTTAATCCTGCCAGCCAAACCGACGATGACCCGTTCAAATAAAAATTTATGACATCACTAATTTAGTCGTAGCACGTACTTAGTGTAGATCTGGCACGCACCTTTGGTCAAAAGTATGCACAGTTTTATTTCGTTGAAACGCAACAAATCCAAGTTAGCGCCCTACTCCCAGCATTCAAAACAAAGAGCATTCTAGAACCTGTGTCCCCTTTTATACTTGCAATTATTATCTCACACCAATGTATCAATTCGCCATCAGCGATCGCTAATCAGCATTGACCAAGCGTGGCGATTAACTCCTCTCACTTTCTGAGAGACGGCCTATGCCCTTTAGTGGGACGTTATCCCATTCCGACGTTATTCGCCAATCAGTGTCGGGCACGGTGGTGGTTTATTGGCCGTTTATGGGCTCGTTATAGGAATTTTTAGTAAAGGGGATTTGACTAGCGCCAGCAATGGAAAAGAAACATCTCTTCTGTAACACGATTTTGCAAAACGTGAACATAGAAAGAAAATATATTTATTTAAATTGCTACAAAAACACAAAACAAACGTGTAACCAAACAAACATCGTAAGTTATATTGTGATAGTATTTTATTAGAACCTACAGCCGAAAACCGAGTATATAAAGAATGTTTGCCAAAAAGGCCGTTTTTGGTGGAAATCGTTTTAAGTCCTACAGTCTTATTTATAAAAACACGATTCCTTAAAACACTCCTCAGAGAAAGTTTTAATAGTAAGGTAAAGGGAAAGACGTAACCACCTTTAAAGAGTGCTTTAGAGCAATCGTGTTTTTATAAATAAGACCACTAGTTTCTATCTAGTTTCTAGAACTAGCTATGACAAATTATTGAGATCTACGATTGGTCCCTTCATGCAAAAGAAAATGAAAAAAATATATAAAACGACAAAGTTGTCCGGACGAGAACGTACTCACGCGAGTTCATATAACAAGGTGTACGGTGGGCGCACGTTTTCCACGCCCCAGTAGCAACATTATCGCCGGAGAATTAAACAGTGTGAGGTTTCGTGGCTCCCAATGTAAACTATACAAGCCACCAGCTGTGTAAACAATGTAGTCCAGTCTGTAGGAACAAACACGGGCCTTTACTTTGCAATAGATGGAAAATATATGGTCATGATGTATGTCGTTCAGGTCTTTTGGCCGAGCCGCCATCTTGAATTGCATTTTTTTTTAATAAATGGCCAAACGGACGCCCTCAGGCTAAGGAGTCCAAGTGGCCGCAGGTCAGGTCGACAATGAGAGAAAACGTCGGACGTATCGAGCAGCACCGCCTTCTGCATGATAGCCGGAAGCATGCCCACACGGAGTTCCAACCGCCTCAGATGGTAAGCGAGACTGGTTGGAATTAACCCATTCGCGGACAGGACTACAGGAACGATTTCGGTGGACACCACCCTCCAAATCTCTACTATTGACTCTATTAATTTTCTGGCTCCGTGCCATCTGAAACGAAGAACTGTGGAGACTCACAAAGCAGAGGCCCATTAATGCAGAAATCCTGGCTAGAAAGTCGAGGTGGCTCGGCCATACGTTCCGTAGGTCAGACCAGCATCCGACCACTATGCCTGGTGCCTCTTGTGGCAACCTCCGGGAAGGAGAAAGAGGGGGCGTCCAAAAACCACCCGGCGCCGATCTGGTACGTCAGAGGTGAAAACTTTGGTTTGGGTTGGGATGGAAAGAGCTCGGAGTCGCACAAGATGGCAACAAGTGGAGATCTTTTATAAAGGCCCTATGTCTCTGATGAGGGATAACAGGATATAAGCAGTAAGTATTTGCTCTATGACGAAAGCATCTCAGAGCACAGTTTTTGTCAATGCAAAATTTTGGCGCCTTTAATTCAAGATGGCGGTTCCAGCCCCCCCTCTGCCAATAATGTCGAAAGCTTGGACTTTTTATCGCGACCTCATACCCGAACAACATACATCAAAATCATGTAATGTCCACCGATTGCAGAGCAAAGACCCCCAAAGACTGGGCTAGTGGGCTAATGCTGATTTCGTGTTTAGGTGCCCAACATCGATTGCTACATACCCGGCATGGCTTTCCTATGCATTATAATCACGTCGGAATCAGCAAGACTGGGTGAGTCAATTGGTAATAGATCATCATGTTAACAATGTCGTGTTAGCGGTTAACACTCTTGACTGCCCAAAGGTCGTGGGTTCGATTCCCCCGGGAGGCCACCGTACCTAATATGTACAAATGGCTTCAGTCTAGGTGTATTTCCATGTGTGTAATGTCCTTGCCTGGTTACCATAGGGTAGCCTAGTTTGGGACCAGCCCTACTATCACGTAACTTTCCACTTTATCGGGTTAAGCATTTAGACGACTCCAATGTGCCAAAATTTGTATAGTCCGCACAGATCTTTTTGGCGGTAACGTGAACATAGTCACAGATCGTTTGCACATCGCTTACTGTCTTTACAGTGTACGTGTGAGTACCTAATTGACGTAGTGTGATGCGTAGTAAATTACTATTACTCAATTACTAAAGTAGTCAATTACTCACACATACACTGTAAAGACGGTGAGCGATGTCCAAACGATCTGTGACTATGTTCACGTTACCGCCAAAAAGGTCTGTGCGGACTATACCTATTTGACATTTCGGAGTCGGCTAAATCAAACAACGCCACACAGTGGGGGACTTACGTGGTCGCACCCCAGGACAAGTGATTGTGTTGTGTTAAAGTGAAAGGACTCGCGCACGAAGCGTTCCGTACGATTATCTATACAACATTAGACACAAAGATCGAGAAAAAAGGGCAAAAAAATCACGTTTGTTGTATGGGAGCCCCCCTTAAATATTTATTTTATTATTTATTTTTGAAGCGAATTTAGAACTAAATATTTTGTGAACATTTCAAGCGTCTACCTGTTGCCGTTATTAATATCGAGCAAAAATTGGCAAAAGCTAGATGGCGAGCGCTGTCTTTAGACAACGTTTGTTGTATGGGAGCCCCCCTTAAATATTAATTCTATTCTGTTTTTAGTATTTGTTGTTATAGTGGCAACAGAAATACATAATCTGTGAAAATTTCAACTGCTTAGCTATCACGGTTCATGAGACAGCCTGGTGACAGACAGACAGACGGACAGTGAAGTCATAGTAATAGGGTCCCGTTTGGCACCCTTCGGGTACGGAACCCTAAAAAGGGCCTTAGCAAGCATAGCTTTGGCTAATGCGGTGGTGGTAAGTAGATTGCTAGCCTCGCACTCGAGAGGTTGTGGGTTCGAATGGCTTTCATTTCTAAGTTACTTAAATTTGTAGTAGCAATACCACGCGCAACCGGTGAAGGTAATATCTTGAGAAAACCTGTGTGTATGTGATATTCATATACCCTAGCGCTTGAAATCGCCAATCCGCTGTGGTCACGCGTGGTGATTAGGCTCCTACCCTTTCTCTCTGAGTCGGGCGCCGGAGGAAAATATATCTTAGTTATATTTATATTAAGAAAAACACGAAAATCTACAACTACACAAATTAATGCAGTTTATCGGCAAGCCGTTGGTACAAGTCCTTTATACACAAATACTCTTTTTACACAAGTAAAGTCACCTTTACTGTGCAGCGGAAACGGGGCAGGAGATCGGGCCGGTGCGCGCGCGGACCTGCGTCTCGGCGAAGGACTTCTCCAAGAAGACCGTCTCCTACAGCCTCTGCAGCAAACTGAGCAAGGAGCTGTCGGCCTCGGAGATCTTCTCGAGGGTGACGGTCGCACGACCCCACTGTACCCTGTGCAGGTCGCACCTTTGCGTAGACAGCGCGCGGTGCTAAACGACTCCAAGGTGGGGCAGGTGGAGGCGTCACCGGGAACTGTAGACGACCTTGGGGCATCCCAATGGCTGTCCAAGACGCCAGACCACCATCGGCTCTTAGCAGCGTCACTGTGGCGGTTTCTGGAACCGGGGCGCGCGCGCCTGCTACCCCACTCGGGCCACCGCCTCGCCACGTCAAAGATATTCAAGAATCCGCGCCGCTCCACCGTACAACTCGTCCCCATCTCGGCAGCTAAGGCCGAGCGCCGCACCTGCCTCGGGTATTACGTATAGGGGTCTGAAGAAGGCCGATGCAGATGTTTACCGTTACACAGTGGGTTTGTGACCTGGGTTTTTTCTGCTGTTTTTCGCTACCAAAGTTAATTCCTTGCGATCATTATAACTTTTCGTAACACAAAACGATACACCTACATGAGTAATTTGCTATGGATACATTAACATAAGTGTCTGAATGTAAAATCTTCCGTCCTCAAGATACGATATTTTTTATCTCTTGTATTTTTTTGTAGTTTTCCTTTGATCACAAACTTTTCATAGCAATTAATTATTCAACTATTGTTAATCTTTCTGCTACTGTTTCGGTTTCTCAGTCAACAATCATCGTATGTCGAGAGATACCGTAACAGACACGTTACCAATCACCACACAATTGCCTCACTATTACCTCACAATATTTTTTATTTACGCGAGCTACGATTAGTCAGTAAATAATTTTTTATCTCGTCATGTTATCTATTCTGTTGCGTTCGCGCTATTACAGTTTTAGGTGTCTCTTTATGACGCAACTTAAATGAATACTTAAAAAATTGTCTTCAGACTGTTTATTAACGTTTCTAGTACATACAATACCAACAATCGTAAAAATAAACAGTTTGAATGTGAATTCTGATAAGAAAATCCGAATCTTTGACAATGCTTGCTGATTTGTAGAATATTCCGAATGATTTGTAAAATCGCATACAGCCCAGCCATTTTTCAGTAATCGCGGTAATCTAGGATAGTTACAAGCAAGTATTAAAATAAGTATTGTTTTTGTTATGAAACCAACTAACAATATTCCGTCTTTGAATGAGTTAGAATGCATCTATAGCTAAGTCTAGTATAAGCTGTACCATTACAATAGAAATGCAGTTGTATTATTGTCTGCTTGATATTACTCAAACATTATTTTTGTGAAAATAAATGCATTTTTCCAACATCCCTGCATTCAGTTTTATTTTAAGCAGAAGAGAAAACACATTGCAGAGTTTTCAAATAGTTGAAACTGACATGTTTAATAAACATGATTGTTTTCAGTTACATACAATACAACAAATACAACACAAGCGCACTACACCGAGAACTAGTTTCTGCTTTCAATTTATAAACATTCACTTGATACAGAAACAATTCATTTGCTCATCGAATGTTTACAAGAAAATCCAATATATAAAAATCTCGTGTCCCAGTGTTTGTTATCGAACTCCTCCGAAACGGCTTCACCGATTTTTATGACATTTTTTGTGTTTATTTGATAGGTCTGAGAATAGGTCGTAGACTAATTAATATGGCAAAACAACGTTTACCGAGTCAGCTAGTATAATAAAAACGAGATGACGGTCCCGAACGCGGACAACTATCACGAGAACGGGAATACATAAAAGATTCAAACTTGATTTGAACATAACATAAACCCACGCCTGTATGCCGGAGGGGTAGGCAGAGACCTAGGTATGACACTTGCCCCGAACCTGAGAGATCTCTTTCGCTTCATCAGCATTCACAAGTCGTTGCACGCACGCACGCCGGTTTCGAGTATTTTTTATCTTGCCCTTTACTAATACATCTCCTATTTTGTCGAAGTATACACTTGATGTGACTATAGTGCATTCCTTAGTATAACAATAAAAGAAAAATCGGATCATTTGATAATTAAGGGCCAATTTTTCAATAGTCAGATAAAAGTTGAACTGGCGAATAAATTGCATGCTATCACTGTCTAAATCATACGACAAGAGAGTGACAACATCAGTTTTATTCTCCAGTTATGTTTTATCTGACTATTGAAAAATCAGCTCTAAATCGCACAAAACGGTTGGCAGTTTCAAAACTGTTATTGTTTTATTAAATTAAATATTTCAGTGTTTTTTTTTTTTTTATTTAAAATATTATTTTAACCGAGGGATTTTATTATTCCTCATCATTTACCCTTTCGATAGGCACAATTAAATGTTGGCTTTTCTTTCTTTGCTGGTTTTCTTTTTCACATTAGATCGGTTCGTTTCCCAGATAAGGGATATGCATTCGACATTTAAAAAGCTTCTTTTGAAAATAATATCTCGTTAAAGCAAAACATCCTATCTACAATATTGAAGCTACTTTCTCATCGTGTCGCATAGCTAGAATGCCCTGTATTCTATGCACGTGCGTAGCATACAGGGAGTCTCCAGTGGCCGGTTTTTATATATTCAATGGATCTCAAAACAACGAAATATTTTAAGATCCTTCGATGAGACTTCTCCAATCGCTATTCAGTGCGTAACATAAACATGTCAGGAGTCAACCGCTTTCTCATAACATATCACATTGTTGCCAATCACCTAAACATTGGAAGACTACACGAAGGCATCTTGAACACATGTTGTAAAACTAGCACACAGGCTTAGGTCTGCAGCATATGCAGTCAAAAGAACTAGAGAGCTCACCAACGTTGCAACTGCTAGGCTTGTTTATATTACTTACTTCAATAGTATTATTAGTAGTATTATTGTTCTATGGGGTCGGGCAGCAGACATTGAAACGATCTTCATCTTACAGAAGAGAGCGATCAGATTTATTTATAATCTAGGTAGTGGGGGCTCGATAAGGGATTTCTTTAAAGAAACTAGTATTCTAACAATTGCAAGTCAATAAATTTTTGAAAATATTATGTATTATATTCCTTTTGTTGCACTAACCCGTGCCGAGTTAATTTTCAAAACCTATTTAGAGGCCAAACATTCCACCCATGTCGGGACTCGAACCCGCGACCGTAATATATAATACATCTGTACGTAAGATAAGATAAGATAAGAATATTCTTTATTGCACACAAGAAGCGAGACATAAAATACGTAATACAGAGAAAGTTTTCAAAGAGCTTGGGAGAGCGCTGGCGCAGTTGGCCGGAGGTCGCGGGTTCGAGTCCCGGCATGGGTGGAATTTTTGGCCTCTAAATAGGTTTTTTAATATTATGTATGTCAGAAAAAATATAAGCAATTTCGAAACTATTGGTAGCCATCATTATATTGATACATTTCATAATATTGTCATTTCCACGTTTCATCATAAGCAGCTCATACGTCCCACTGTAGGGCACAGGCCGTCTCTAAGAGAGAGAGTACGTTTTAGACTTGCAAAAGTTAATACAGCCTTTATGTGGCACTGTATACGGCTCTATAATAAGATTCCTCAAGATATATTAGAGTTACTACCGACGCGGTTTAAAAAATGTTTTAAACATACACTGTGCAAAAAAGCCTATTATATCATTAAGGATTATTTGGAAGACAAACATATCTAGTACCTATTTAAATAACGTTAACGAGGACGGTTGCATATTATCTAGTGTAGTGTAACTTTAAGTTGAAAACTCTGTTAATTAAGCAAACCTGTTTTGCAAAGAATAAATGTGGAGTTTCTTTGTTAGCTTCTTCTCCGCATAATCTATTAATTGTGAAACTGACAGCTTTGACGTTTATTAAGTAAATAGTTTGTTTTTATAGTGAATAACATTTTTGAGTTCGACTTTGACCCTGTCTGAAAAACCGGAAGGGAAAATTAATTACGTCTCATCCAGTGCGGTGCATTAGGTTGGGTTTTCTTTGTTTTTAAGACTATTTTATAATTGGGTCAGTGTAGCTAAGAAAATATGAGAAAACAACATTGGTCTCGAGTTCTTAGATATAAGAAATCACTTGTAATTATATTTTCCGGTCGTGCAACAGTGTTCTCTATCTTTCTATCTACCTCTTTAATCTTTGACTTTGAGTGATTTCGAGTAGCCGGTTTTATTTTAACAATCACCTCCTCTATTATGTAACTGTATAGTGTTGGATTATCTATACAATTTGACTCATTTTGGGGACTACTCTACAAGTTTCCGATATTTTATTACTATTGTTCGTTTTCGTGTTAAACTTTTACCATAACCCACATCTCAGCTGATATTGTGTTTTCTGTTGACTGTTGTATTTTGTTGTGTGATTTTGTTTTGGCGGAAAGTCACTAAATGCGCCGAGCGGCACAACACCGGGAAGCTTGGAAAACCATGGGGGAGGCCTATGTCCTGCAGTGGGCGTCGATGATGATTTTGTTCTTGAGTATTGTGTTGTTAAATAAATATATTTTTCCGAACTAAAACTTTTGTAAGCACTACATATTATCAGACGAGATGGTCAGACGACCGGGTTACGGTGGCGGGGAGACGCTGGATGCGGGCGACACAAGACCGGGAAGCTTGGAAAACCATGAGGGGGCCTTTTGTACTGCAGTGGGCTGGCTGATGATGTTGATGACTCCGGCGCCCGCCCCGCAATATTTTTAAATTTATTTTAACGTTTTTTGTTTCTGCTCGCCTACCAACTCTTCCCTTTACCTCCTGCGGTTGACGGTAGAAAATGTTTATGTCCTTAAGTCCGGCGCATTCTACAATTTGTTTAAGTGCAATAGAAGTATCAATAATGACCATAATAAATATGCCATAATGCTTCTAAATCTTGGTTAGAATGTCCCCTTAGAAAGTGTCGAACGAATTTAAAGTGACCCAGTAGAGTAGCAGTTCTTGTTTCAAGATATTCTTTTATATAACACCTGCTCGTCAATGGCATATTATGTGTCATGCAAACTCAACTTAAAGCAAGTCATTAGTGTCCTATGGACTAGCCGGGTCATTATAAATGTACTAAATTTCATAATCCCCTAGGGAATTATGACATTTGAATTTGGAATGCAATCAACATTGAATATACGAGCTCCTTGCAATCCATGACCAAACGGCAAAATTAGAATATAGACTTTTCATAGAGCCCTACACCAAGAAGAATTTATTCAAAATTAGAATTAAAACTTTTCATAGAGCCCTAAATCAAGGACAATTCTTTTTAATTGTATTATGTTTTATTGCCTCGCAGTGTTTATATAAAGTAGAGTATGCCTTTTTGGGGATAAAGCAGTGTATTTGTCTCGGGCGTTTTTGAACCCCTCGGCCTCGGGATTCTAGCTTTAACTCCCTCGCTTCGCTCGTGAGTTAACCCTAGGATCCCTCGTCCTTGGGGTTCAAAATATCGCTCGAGACATAATACACTGCTTTATCCCCTTAATGCATAATCTACTATTTTGCTCGAGACCCATTTGTTTGCCTCGGCTTACCTTCTCGAGCATATGGTAGACGTCGGCGAGGTCGACGCCGGGATACGGCGAGAGGCCGTACGTGGCGATCTCCCATAGCAGCACGCCAAACGCCCACACGTCGCTCTTTGTGCTGTGTGAACGAAAACGTAATGGACGATTGAACATTTATTGAAGGCAAGCAACGTGAAAATAATAACATCCTTGACATTGTCCGCAACTTTGTTTGCGTGGAGATTTTGATGAACATTATGCCGGGAGAAAAAGCAGCCCCTACTCCCTTGTGTCTCTGAGCCAAATTTCGTCCAGGTCCGTTGAGCCGGTCTGGCATAATTGAGTAACAAATATCCATGCAACCAAAGTTGCGGACAATATCAGGGCCTAGATTCTGTTAATGCATTGTAGTAACATGACAACTGCATGAACATGGCGGTTTTCATTTCATGGCTGCTTTAAGTCTACGCGGGCACACCCATCAAACCTTCTAGGCGTCAATGGTACGAAAAAACACGTCACGTGACCCGACAGTGTACCTGTCATTATACTACAATGCACTAACAGAATCGAGGCCCAGGATGTTATACTGATGTTATACTGATACAGATCCAATTAAACCAATTTTTTGTTCTAGTGTCTAGTATGCCTAGGTTTTGGGTCAGGCGCATTTTTCTCTAACCCTGAGCGTCTATTATTGCCATAAATTACAGTAACTTTAGATGTGACTTAGAGATAATATTGCACTTAAACGGAAAAGCAATAAATACATCTACACCATAAATTTTGGGTGGTTTACGGATGGATGGCTACTTAAGGATTCTGCCAATGTCAAGTTTTGGAGATAGCAAGTTTTTTTTAGCAAAATGGACACGCCTCAACGATAGCTATCAAAAAAGCCAGTTTATTTTTTTAAAAGGGTACTTTCAAAATATCACGACACTAACTCGAATCTAGGGGAACGGTTAGTAGCCAGCCAGAGCGGTGCGTGCGCGCGGGTTCGCGGGTTATTATTCTGATAGACGGAGAGGCGCTATTAATTATTCACAAATTTTTTTAAACAACATTTCTCAACTCAAATTTTATTTCAAGTCTACACTCACATGTCCCGGAAGGTATTCGTCTATCTACCTGAAGGTGTTATAGGCGAGTCCCTCCGGCGCCGTCCACTTGATCGGGAACTTGGCGCCGGCGTGCGCCGTATAGGTGTCGTCTCGCATCAGCCGCGCCAGCCCGAAGTCGGCCACCTTCACCAAATGGTTCTCGCCGACCAAACAGTTCCGCGCCGCCAGGTCTCTGCGGGCGTTCACTTATATTAGCCTCGGGCAAAGGTAGCTCTGCAGACGCCTAAACTCAACTCCATCCAAAGGTTGTCTGAAAGAGATCGCTCTAAGCGACAAGGGTGACTTAGGTTCATATTAATAGAACGCTTTAAGAGCTACGATCAATCTTGCTGCAAGCTTGCAAGATGCTGCTCTAAATAAGAACATCGACTTGACGGCACTCTCAAGACTAAGCGCACTTTGAGTATAACTCTGGGACAGCTTGCTAATGGTTGATTTAGCTACATTTTATGTTATTTCTGCTATAAAATATTCAATATTAAGGTACATAATAAAGTATTTTTCGTCGACGGAACTTTTTGAGAATATGACATACCTCGCCTAATCTTGGGACTAGCCCAAAGCAAACCGCACTTACCTGTGTATGAAGGACCCGCTCTCCAGATAACTCAAGCCAGACGCGTTCTGTGTACATAAAGGCGACGGCGGATATAGTGATTCATCACTATATCTTGGGACTAGCACAAATAGCATACCTATGAATGAAGGACCGGCTCTCCAGGCAGCTCATGTCAGATGAGATCTTTCTGGCCCTGTACATTGACGCGACGGCGGAGTGTGGTCTCGAGACTAGCCCAAACCGCACTTACCTTTGAATGAAGGACCAGTTTTCCACATAATAATATGTTCTTCGGACTGGCCCGAAGCGAACAGCACTCACCTATGAATGAATGACCGGCTCTCCAGGTAGCTCATGCCAGATGCGATCTGAGTGGCCATGTACATTAGCGCGACGGCGTCCACGCGATCGCGCGGACTTGCGCGGAGGTACTCCAGCAGGTTGCCCCGCGACATGAACTCCGTGATGATGTAGAAGGGGGGCTCCCGGGTGCACACGCCCAGTAGCTGCACCAGGTTCGGGTGTCGCATCTCCTTCATGATGCCCGCCTCCTCAAGGAAGTCTTTTAGCGCCATCGTGTCGTCCTGTGCGGAATAAGGTAGTCGAATTAAAAGAAGATGAGTGTGAAATTGTAAATGACCCCGTAAAAATATTTTTACAGGTGTTGAATAATGCGAAGAATCAAGTTACTCTAGCAATGTAACAAAGGAAGGGTCTGGAAAACTATTTGTCTCTCGCTCTTACAATATTTCCGTTTATAATTGTGTGAGCCAGAGGGAGATAGTAATTTATCCCCTTTGTTACATTAATTAACCAAGCTGTAAAAAACCCTTATTAGATATAGGTTTTAGACCAACATTACAAGGATTTAGACCAACATTATTTCATGAGGTAGCACGAATTTTGATAAGAGCTTTACACATTATATGTAGGTGTGGAGCGCGTTTGTACCACATTCGAATACAAACGACTAGAATTACTTTTCGACAGGTCAACTTAGGAAACGTTGTCGCGAAAAATCTTCACAAGGATAATTTATTTATGCACTTACGCTAATTGTCAACATTTATAAGTACGACGGGAGACGGGCGGGCACCGCAGCCTTTTGGACGAGTTTTTTCATACCATTGAGTGATTACTATCACCAGCGATGATGTTTTGAATGAAGCTTTTTTTATTTTTTGTCGTCTTGAAAATGAAGACACTTGTGGTGACTTGAAGCGTTAATGAAGCAAAAACGGCGCGTCCATCTGTTTGTCACCGTACTATGCATTAACAGGTCCAGGCAAAGGAGCCCACCTTCAGTGTCTTAACGGCGACGGTGAGCCCGGAGCGCTTCCAGGCGGCCTCGTAGACGTCGCCGTACTGACCGCCGCCTAGCCGATGCTTCATCACTATATCCGTGCGGTCAATCTCCCAGTGGTCAGGCGGTGCCAGTGGGAACACGCTTGGCTTATCTCGCTTCGGGGCGGGGTAGAGAAGCTGGGTGACCAGACCGTCCCCCGCCAGGGAGTGGTGGTGGACGAGCTCAGCCAGCGAGCAGAACATGGCCTCCGCTGTGACGAAGACTTTGCCCTCAGAGTCCTCGTTTATGCGGTAGTGATAGACGCGGCCTTCGTAGCGGAGCGAGATGGACCGCTGGCCCGGACTCGACTCCGACTCGCGGACCTGTTCGGACAAGCGCGGGTTTGTATTAAGTTTGTCCCAAACTTTCAGCACATGCTGAGTCGGAGCCCATTTACATTTGGCACACCTACGTTGTCTCTTTCACCAGTTGATACATTACCGTGCCATAAAATCTAAATGTTTTTGCTCTGCATGTGTGCTTCTGCTTTGTAATAATGTTTTCTCTGTGCTGTTTCTTGTAATTAGATGTGTTTATGCTTTGTATACGTGTGTGTGACTTATGTAAATAAATTATCTATCTATCTATCTATTAGGACCGAGAGTGTACAATCCTCTGCCGGTTGAAATGATTCATTCAAAATCATCGCACTGTTTTAAAACGGAACTAAAAAAGTGGCTTGTCAAACTTACAATTTATAAACTTATTTAGAGGCTAAACATTCCACCCATGCCGGGACTTGAACCCGCGACCTCTGGCTAACCGTGCCAGCGCTCTTCCAACTGAGCTGATGGGCAAGTGCAGGCGTCGCGGAAAAAAAAAAGCCACGAACTTGGCCGGTTTTTCTCCATTACAAAATTCACCTGAAGGCAGCTTACATTACGTTGTAATTGTTTTTATTATGTAGCCCCGATTGTGTTCCACTGCTAGGCAAACACCTCCCCTTTAGCACTCCACTCCTTTCTCCTTTATGTTGAAATCAATATCCGATTTCCGAAAGAGTCCTTGTACATACAAATTGCTCTCGCAAACGTCAGGATTTCGACAGAATTTGGTGCGCACAATACGGTATTTGACACGATCAACAATAAATTATTTCATATGCTCGATTAAAACAAATATTACAAAATATCTCGGAAAATGTATCTCTTTTAGTCAATTACAATTATTACAATTTAAAAATAGATTAAACACAAAAAGAGTGCTCTGAAATGTGACGTCATAAGCCAGTATTTTCATACAAAATTCCGTTTTAAAAGTAACTCATTTGATATTTTGTCAAATACCCAATTAGGCCCCTGATAGACTCACTAACCGAACACGCCCATCATCATCAGCCATTTGACGCCCACTGCAGGACATAGGCCTCCTTCGTGTTTTTCATAACTACGAGGGGTTTTGCCATAATCGCCACGCTCGGCAGGCGGGTAGGCGATCGCAGTGTGCGGTTGGAATCTCAGGAAGACGCTGCTGCCCGTCTTCTGGTAATTGATTACCTTAGTCGCCTTCAACGACACCCACGGAAGGTAATGGAGTGACGTCATTCTTAATCCGGCGCCGCACGGAGCGCGCCCAGCGTCGATAGACCAGATAGACTCACTAGGAAGCTGCCATTGATGCCGGAAGACAGCAGATACTCGGCGGCGTTCCGCGATATGGGCCCGTGGTACCACGAGTGCTTCTCCAGGGAGTTGACCGGCGTCACGTAGTTGGAGGGCACCCAGCCCACGCCGCCCGCCAGCCGGTGCGCCTCACACCACTCGCCGCTCTTGTTGTACGAGACGATGCGGACTTGCTCGCCTGGAAGCGGAGGCGATTAAGTGGTTAAACCAATATTAGGACGATGGTGTGTCTTTGCACACAAATAACTATTGAATAACTAGAAACATTCGCTAAAACGAAGAGTACGATGATTTTCTCATAGATCTCATCAACAGATTTTGGCTAAAATTTTTGTGGGCCCCTGTCCAACAATAGAGAATAGGCATGAAGACATTTTTTTTTAAACTGTCCTTTAATGTTCTAAAACGTAAATTATTAACAATCAATTTTATATTTTTGGTCAGACTTAAGGTTTAGTAGTAAAAAAAGATAAGATAATATAACAACATTTTTTATTGCGCACAAGAAACAAGAGACGTAAAATATGAAAGATATTTTAGTTTTTAGATTTAACATTCCCACCGAAACGTTCGCCAGTAGTGCCATGGCGTCTAGTGACGGCTAGTGACGTCACAGTTAAATAGCCAACACAGCGAAGCCAGTGGTTCCGTATCATCATCATCAACCCATCCCCACCGAGGGGCACGGGTCTCTTCCCTGACGAAGGTATAGGCCATACTCCACCACGGGGGCCAAAACCGGATTGGTGGAGGCTTGTAGACTAGTGGCTCGTCTATTGTCAGAAGTTGTCAAGCCGCCCCAAGGCCTCTGACTTGGCTTAACGACTGCCATCTATCGACGGCAGCTGGCACCAACAGCTTAACGTGCCTTGCGAAGCACGGAACCGCTCGGAAAAATGCCACTAGCGTTAGGCATAGACGGCGACCTATCCATGCACTGAACGCGCCCTGTGTTGCTTAACCTTCGTGATCGTTTAAGATCACTCAGGCAGCCGGGGCTACGAGCGGTACGTGGTTCCGTATACGCTTATAAGAACATTTAATAATGTGCGATTATGAATTCGAAAGTGTACACACAGGTGGTGTGCGGTCCCTCAGTTGGGAACACAATTGCAAGACGACATACAACAGAGATATTGCCTCGTAGTCAACTTTATTATTGTAATTAAAGATCATTTCGACATGAATATTTATTCAGTTTACACTGTAAATTCTCAAATTGTGTACCTTGTTTGAGGTCAAAATTGAATATAGAAATAATAACATTACATGTTAAAGAGCGGCAGTAGTGGAGTGGCTTCTCATTGGAAGTCCGAATGTACCAATGACTTTGTTTTTTAAGTTACGCACATTTGTGAAGTTATAGTAGCAATACCACTCGCTAACCGTAAAGGAAAACATCGTGAGGAAACCCGAGTGTCTGAGGTGTTAACGCAACTCAGCGCTTGATATCGCCAATCCGCGTGGGAACGCGTGGTGATTAAGCCCATACTATCTCTCTGAGAGCAGGCCTGTGCCCTGCAGTGGGACGTAATAAGCTGCATTATTATTATTACAATATTTCAAAAGTGCATTTCAAAGACGTAACCTCTAATATTAACGTGCTATTAGATTTTGTTAATATTACATTTATGAAATATGTAGAAGTATTAATTAATTATCGTATTAACATGTTAATTTTTACATTTCGAAGTTCTGCCGAACAAAAGTCTGTATAAGTACTTGTTGCTAAAAATTCTCCCAACATCAACACATCGATTTTAGGCAAATTAGCATTGGTTGCCTTCTTAAACCCATGATCCGTGTTATTTCACTCAGGATTTAAGATAAATAACAAACAAGAAAGATTAATTAAAGATTCAATCGTAAATAAAACCACCGAAAACCGGCTGTTTGTTTACAACGTTGACTCGCGTGTTCTTAAAGGTGACGTCTTTCGCTGTGATTGGTATTCAACTTATATGGCGGACCTAAGAATTTTGTAGATTTTAATTATCGTATTAATTTATCAAAAATGCACGTCTTATTAAATAAATACATAATCTTAGCGATTTTCAATTACTATCATGATTCCTATTAATTAATTTGGACTAACTTACAAAGAATTCACGCTGAACATACATAACAAAATATATTTCATTAATTGATACGTTCATTGCAATATTTTTTTTTATCTTACAATGCGGCGGACTTATTGCCATAAGTATTTTCTACCAATCAACCGCAGAACGTGGAAGAAAGTGTACATGCAAAAAACTGCAAAAAAATCGAAAAAAAATCGTGTCGGGCCACGCGCAATGTAGGTTCCGTAGAAAGAGGGTTTTTTATCTGTTTTACTAACAACTTTATCGAAGCCATTTTCAATGGATTTTGTACGAAATTTTACTTTTATAAGTTGCTTGAACCATCATCATCATCATAAGCCTACGCTTGTCCACTGCTGGACATAGGCCTCTCCTATTGCACGCCACTGAGCACGGTCCTCGGCTACTTGCCAGCTAGTTGCCTATGACTCGTTAACTAAGTAGTAAAGCGTACTTAGCCATGATACTTTTCCTTTTAAATTCCTTATATGTGCCACTACCCTGAATTTTGCACGTTTCTTGAATCAACCGTTTAGCCAGGAGAGCTCAGCAAAAATTTGCGCTTGAAAGCTTCATATTTCGCCCTTCGGAACCCTACATAAAAAAATTATCACACCACAATATTTTTCAACGACCAATCCAACGATGCCCCACATGTGGGGCAGACGAGAAAAAAAAATCATCCCCACTTTTCATGTTAGGGAAGGTAAAGTAAAAAAAAATCATTTTTCACCATTTTATTCTATAACTTTGTTGGTGTGATAAATATGTATACACATACCAAATTACAGCTTGCTAGTGCCACCGGTCTTTGCGCTAGGCCGCGGACGGACAGACAGACAGACAGACAGACGAACGGACATGGCGAAACTATAAGGAACCTTAAAAAGGCATATTTTTTTATGTCGGCTAAGGAAACACGACACACACGCAATTACAAATTGTTTACATCCAATTCGTTTCTCTGTGTAAATTTAAGCGTACAATTAATTATAAATTAGACTTCATTGCAGAAGGCCTATGTCGAGAGACAACTTGACGAGTTTCAGTGCTACTTGCCATGTGATATAAAATATGTAAGTAAAAATTCGTAAATTCTCTGTCAAGAAATTAAGGCTCACTCTATTATATATACGCTCACTCCGCAAACGTTTTATTGACATATTAGTTAGCTTACGACCTATTCTCAGACCTACCAAATAGAAAAAAAAAATCCTAAAAATCGGTGAAGCCGTTTCGGAGGAGTTCGATAACAGACGAACGACGACACGCTATTTTTATATATTAGATTATTATTATTACACTTCATTGCACACAAAACATTGAACAGGACATTACACCAGAAATAACACGTACAAAGGCGAGCTACATGTACAACGACGTATGGAACCCTCAGAAGATACCTTTCTTGAGGCCTAGCTGGTTATCGCCAGCCGCCTGGAAGTCGTACAGTGCGACGAAGAGCTGGGGATCCTCGTCCTCCACGTGCGCTAAGAGGTTCTCCTTGGAGGTCCACCGGTTGGCGGTGTCCAGCGAGAGGGGCGTGCCGGCGGACGCGTCCGCCGCCTCGCTCGGCAGGTCTGGGATGTGCGGCAGCGGACGGCTTTGCAGCAAAGCCTCTGCGGACGGACGCAGCACAGGTGAGATGTATAATGGTCAACGATGTTTTTATTAGCTGGACAGAACGTTACTTAAGTATTTACTTAGTGAAATTCTCAATTCGGAAACCGGCCCTTAAGAAGTTATAGAAGTGATAAAGTAATTCGCATCAAGGTAAAATAGCCATTAACATTGTATCTCACCGCTTCTTATCTTACGTGCTAGAATAGGCCTCAAAAGGATAACGTGAATACGGTATTTGACACGATCAAAAATAAATTATTTCATATGCTCGATTAAAATAAAAAAAATACAAAATATCTCTGAAAATGTATCTCTTTTAGTCAATTACTAGTTATTACAATTTTTGAATAGATTAAACATATAAAGAGTGCTCTGAAATGTGACGTCATAAGCCAGTATTTTCATACAAAATTCCGTTTTAAAAGTAACTCAATTGATATTTTGTTAAATACCCAATTCGGAGAGAAAGGACTGGCGGTGGTGCGGTCTGCAGTGTTAATTTCACAGCAGCAGAAGAAATAATACAAATAATATCATGGGGTCGATTCCCCCTCGAGACTCCCATACATTTGTACAAGTGAAGGCTTCAGTCTGGGTGTATTTTCATGTTTGTGACATGCTTTCCTGGTTACCATAGCACAGGGTATCCTAGATTGAGACCAGGATTTTCACACAAACAATCACTTGACCTGGTCCCAAACTAGGATACCCTGTGCTATGGTGACCAGGCAAGGACATCACAAACATCAAAATACACCCCGACTGTGGCTATTTGTACAAATGTACGGCAGCCCCCAGTGGGAATCGAAGCCACGACCTCTGTCTCTCTCTTGATAGCCAAGAGTATTATCGGCTAGACCAACGAGGCAGTCAAGAGGCAATAATAAGATAAGGGTATTGATTTTTGTACCAGAGAACAATAATTACAGACACATCAGTTACAAATGAAAAGGTACAATTGGCACCCTTATTTCTAAAAGCAATTTCATCCAGGCTTATTGAAGGTTATTATAATACTTTGCATCCGTCTATCCAGCCCTTGAAAAGAGCCCACTACTGGACATAGGCATTTTCCTCTCAGTTCCCTGGCAATCACGTCCATTGCTCTCCAACGGCTTTAGTAATGCCATGGACCTATCAAGTTGCTCCTCCTTTCTGTGACACCTTTAGTCCACCAACTTTACTGCCATCTGACCATGTGGATATTTGCCCATCTCCACTTTAAATTGGTTTAAATTGCAGATACTTCGCAAGAAAGCATATAATATAATTCGCAAGGCACAGTTTTCTAATATTATTGCTCTGAGGAAGACCATTAAGGGAGGCACTATTTAATTGTCTGTGAACCTTCTAATTAATTAAAAATAATATTAAGAGTGCTTTCTAAATACCTAGGTTTGTGCAAATATATATGCACCTACTGGGAAAAGCACACTAGGTATAATAGCAATGTAACCTTCAATCGAATTTAATTTATTCTTCTTGCATATTGTTTAAATCAGAGGTTCACTTACAATGAGGACCATTTTATAGATGGAAACTTTATGAAGACCATTCTAAACAGGGTTAAATAAGTAAGACTTGAAATTAGATGATGAATTAGACTTAACTAGGTATCTGGATAACACTAAATTAAGCAAGATGGTAAATAGATAATTGTATTCCATAATTTCACCTTCTAAACGGCTAATGAAACCACTAACAGTTGCTGACATTCTGCAGCGTCATTGGTGTGCCATCAAAACGAAAATCATGCATACATACATAAACTCACGCCTGTATCCCAGAGGGGGAGGCAGAGACCAGGGACTGGCACTTGCCATGATCCTAACAGATCACTTTTGCTTCCTCAACTGATCACTTTTGCATGCATGCACTCCAGTTTTGGTTTAACCAAAATCATTCATTTGTTAAATATGGTACGTAAATCAGAGGTGATGTACAGCAAAAGATTGTGTTCCATATTTAACTGAATTCTTCACAAAGAAATGACTCAAAGTAGATTTTGACTATTCTTATAACAAATTACCTAACAACTCGCATGAGTTAGTTGTTTTTTAATTTGCATCAGGGAGTGTTGAGCAGTGATAAGAATGAGAAAGTGATTTTTACTAGAAGCAACATTATAGATACTGGGGTCATGTGGTATGATGGGTGCTAAGTATCTGAGTCAGACAGTTTTTTTAGATTTTAAACTTCAGCCACCAGCGGGCATATCCACATCACCTAAGCATAGGTATCTTCAAACATTCAGCGCACTTACAAGATGTTCTTTAGAACAATCACTAATCAATACATGAATGTTACCAATGTCACTTCCACAGAAACGAAATATTAAAAGTAAGTTTAGTTTAAGACATCACGAGTGCCTCACGAGGCCTCCTTTGGAAACCTGTGACCAAGTATTTAACGCCATTTTTCGAAAACTCATTATGAGTGATGAGCCATTCGCAATGCAAGAAACGCAGTGTTCAAAAACCTTTAAGCATGTAAATTGAACATATTGAAGTCTTTTTAGGGCACTACAAGGCACTACATTTAGCATTATGACTAAGAATCCATATAAAAAGCATAACTGAACATAAAACATCCCTATGGCTTCCCAGCCGACGAGGTTGTGAGAATTTTAAAATTAAATCAATGTTCATGTATTATCAATAGCAGGAAGCAAGGTCTCTGGTATAGCATGACATAAACGGCAATCCATTGTCTTTAAATTATAATGCAAGATAAAATTATATCAATAGCTGTTGAATAAAATATGAGTTATGGTGGTCACAAGGATACAACCAACACTGCAGGGATACTGGTGAATTCAGATTTCGTTTTGGAAACTTTTTAGTCAGTCACATGATTTACCTGTTAAATTTACCTACTTATCTCATTTTATATTTGCATATGAAGTAAACTCAGCTGATTTTATTAACTTCTTGGATTGTCATTATTATTACACATGCACTCTTAAAATGTTTTAAATAAGTTCACTAAGGGAGCACTCATTACTGTCTCTAGTAATTTATGCTATGATCAATAATTGAATGAAGGAACTTGCAATGCATAGTACCCATATATTTCATTTCATTCAGCTTTTGCATTTACGTAAGTTAACTAATAGGCATTGGCTCATTCTATGCTAACGGGTGTGACATTTAAACTTACATTTTGACCTTTAATTCTCATTAATTTCGAAAATGTCTTTTAATTTTACCTCAATATGATTATATTTATTAAAATATAGGTAAGCCAAACACTCACACTATTTCTTATTTTTAATTTGTCAACAATGTTAATCACTGTGACAGGTGTGATGCAAAAGGAAACTAAATTGGTTACTACAGGCATGATTCACTGTATGTTTGATAATTATTAGCATAATTATTATTACTATATAGTTGACATTATACATTTCACACCCAAAATTCAACTGCGACAGGTGTGACTGGACATTGTGATGGGTGTGAGGTGTGAGAGTACAGAATGTACCTTAAAAAATATTCATTTAGAGGCCTAAATATGTCTATTTTTCAAAGATATCAACTGAATTTATAGATTTATAAAAAACCTTTTTTTCCTACACCTTTAAAAACCTATACCTTTTTTAGTTATGAAAGGTGATAATAACCTTTCATAACCAAAAAAAGGTGTAGGTATGTAAGAGATTTAAAGTTGATGTTACCATATAGCAGATTATATTCTTATATTCTTTTTGTTGTACTAACCCATGCTGAGGACAATTTTGAAAATCTATTTAGAGGCTAAAAATTCCACCCATGCCGGGACATGAACCCGCAATCTCTGACTAACCATGCCAGCGCTCTCCCAACTGAGCTAATGGGCAAGTGCAGGTATCAGCGAAATTTGAGATGTTTTTCCTGTTAAGTATAGGTTAAATTATGAAATTTTGGTAATCACTATAGATAATAGAATATATTCACTTTTACTTAGTATGTATAATATTTAACTAAAAAAAAATATTGTGGTATTGATTACTGCGGTATGAGCCAATTGTTAAAATATGGGAAGCCATAATGTCTATTGTTATTTGCTCGTCATAGGTCATTGCTTCATCTAATCAATTCAAGAAATATCAACCCCTATTATAAGTTTCTTGACTGTAATAGTATTTCAAATATTATTTGTTTGCTCCCAGACAAAAGCAGAGTGAAATGAATGGTTACTTTTTAAAAAAGACAAATCTAGTGTCCTACCTGGTTTCAGCTGGTAATAGTAAATCTAATGAATAAATATCTGATACAGCATACAGCACACACCCCAAATTTATTATCATCAGCTGCCCAAGCTGTATTTAGATTGGGCAAGATTACCATAGCATGGATACCTGATAGTTACAGCAGGTTATCCATCAGATCAGATTTTAGCCTCCTTCCAGCCAGCACATACTGAACATAGCCAAGCATTATGAGACAATGGATTTGGTGGCCAAGTGGCTTTCTATGCAGATGTTGGTGGGACGAAACATGAGCCTGGGGCAGTAACTAGGTCAGTTGTCAGCGGGAGAGCTGGACGCGTTACTCACCGCTGTGTTCCGTGAATATGTTTGAGCCGACCGTGCGGGGGTCCTTCGGCACGCGAGGTTTGCTCCGAGCCGAGCGCATGGACGCGCCGCTCGCGGCACCGCGCTCCTTGCCCTGCTGCGCGCCCATCCCGCCGCCGCGCCGACCAGCCCCCGATCCTCTGCCACACTGCACGCTCTAACCACTAATCGAATAACACCGCACCGACCACTATTCGACAACTATCCATCATTCACCGGCTCGAATGCATGCGAACGCGACCAACAGTCAACTGCTCAGAAAACTAACGGCAACATGAAATTCATGACGGAGAATCAACAACATTGCATTCGTAATCAAAGGGAAAATATTGGAATTAAAATAACAACCTCCGCCATTATGTGTCTGTCTGATTTTTTTGACGTCGATTTTTTAGTTTCCCGTCGAAGCGGTGATGGAGCCACTAGCGCAACTGAGAACGTATATGTTTACGAATCGAGTTTGGCGTCAGGCTTTCGGGGACGAAACCAAATCCGGCCAACTATCTAAAAGAAAATAAAACACGGCTATGGTAACTCTATGCTGCCTACTCAGTAGCATTGCTTTGATGTTCTGCAGTTTTTTTAGTACCGCTATTCACCACTAGATGTAGATGATAACAAACGTATATTTCGTTTCTTATATTTTGGTAATTCGCTAGCAATCGAGAGTAAAATCGCTGATACGAGAGCCGTAGGAAGGAATCGCCCTTCTCATGGGAAAGCAAATGGCCCGTAATGCGACAATATAGTGTACGCATACCTAGGTGTATGTGCTGTCGACTGTACACCTAGATACCTACCAATATTTTTTATACATATTATAGCCAATGAGCGTCCCACTGCAGGGCACAGGCTAAGTATACTTTATTGTAAACGAAACATTGAACATGACGTCATAGGCTTTCTCTTATAGAGAGTAGGTATGGGTTTAATTACCAAGAGTGCCCGGTTTCGGTATGTGAACCGGTGCCGGTGACCGAACTAGCAAGCTCAGTAGTCCGGATGTGTAGCACCACCGAACTACTGAGCCAGGCTAGCGCCACTAAAAGGCAAAAAAATATTATCTGTAGTTTGGAAAAAATGCTATACCTATTACCATATAATGTTCACTGTTAAACATTATTAGAGATACGATTTTCTTCCTTTGGTGGCTCCAGTTAGAAACGGGTAGTCTCGTATGGGACGGCTTCATCCAGTAACACTGGCGCCACCCAATACATCTCTCAATCACAATAGTGATTATAACCTAAGGCAAATAACCTGGGATTAGGTAGCACTGCCGGCAAAAACGGCCGTTTTGGCATAAACGCTATGTAGTCCCAGTCCGTGATCCCAGGTTCTGGGTCCTAAAAATGAAATTGAATTAACATAATCCAGAGACTGACTGACTTTTGACAACTTTTCCAAAATGAGCTGTAAAAAAAAAGAAATGATCTATTGGCGGCGCTAGTGTCGCTGCTGCATAGTCCTTCAAGGTGGTTAGAATTAAAAATACATTCTCTTTTTTTTAAGTAAGAATTTATTACTGAATATTTGCTGTTTTTGTATTGTAAATTAATAAACAATGTTATGTACCATGTTTGGAAAGAAAAAAAAAACAATAGTACAACATGATAATTGTTCACTGACCTTTACATTTTGGAAGATAAGCAGAAAATTTCAAATAACATAAGATTAGCATACAACCACTAAAACATTAATATAAATAATTTGATGTTAAGCCATTAAACTCTTGTACTTAGTAATAATAAGAACAAAAACATATCAAACAAAATATACGTATGTACTTACGAGCTCACAACAGCTACTTTTGTTAAGTAGATACCTATTTCTAAAATAAATACGAGACCAATCTTACACACCGAAGGTTTAAAACCACAACCCAATGATAAAAATAATATAGTAAAAATAATAATAATAGTAATAATGGTGAAGATTAACTTTCGAGGTCATTGCCATATAACTAGATATTGTTGAAATGTAAGAAGCCCGTTCTGACAGCTACACAAAAATGCATTTTATTTTGGATTTACTCGAACAAATATCAACATAAAAAGACACACATACTCTGGCATATTATTTAACGCTCGAAAGAAAAAAACAGACTTTGTAGTCCGAAAAGTTACTTATAGTTTAGATTTTTAATGTTTTTGATCTCAAACTAGATTAGATTCTATGGTTTTTGTAGCTGTCAAAAAGGGGTTCTTATATTTTGACGACGTCTTATTTACAAAAACACGATTTCTTAGAACACTCCTCAGATGCACTTTAAATAGCATGTGGTAAAGGGAAATAACACAGATTATTATTCTAAAAACATATTTAGAGGCTAAAAATTCCACCCATGAAGGGACTTGAACCGGCGACCTCTGGCTAACCGTGCCAGCGTTCTCCCAACTGAGCTAATGGGCAAGTGCAGGCATCAGTGAAATTTTGAGCCTCTTTACAAACTTCTCTGTATTACGTACAGGCAGCGACATCTGGCCGAATTATTATTCGTTCGAAATAACAGATTCTATTTCGTACGCCTACCAGTTAATTTCTTCCACCACCTGTGGTTGACTGGTAGAAAATGCTTATAGCATTAAGTACGCCACATTGCCATTGTATTTTTACTTATGTGCAATAAACATTATTATTAAAACTGGCTCTGAGGAGTGTTTTAGGGGAATTTTGTTTTCATAAGACCGTTAAAGTAGAATAGCTGTGGACACCATTACAGCACTATTAACATAAGAAAGGGAGTAAATACAGTTTAGGGTAATGCCTGTCTAGTAACTTTCTTTAATTTATCAGTGCTATACCAGTTGTAAACAACTTACCGGCTATTGAAAAATCGGTCATAACTTAAAAAAAAAAATAACTAAAATAAAACAATGCTTCTGCTATGCATGTAAAAAAAGAAATTTAGGTAAGGTCACAATCTTGAAAAATGGACAAACAGTAAACGAGTTAGTACCTATATACCAATTTTATGATTAATGAGTGAAAAAACAGGCAAAATAAAGTTGAAGGTCAACTTAAATAGCTGATAAAGTTCAAATATTTTATGCAAATCAAGTAAGTACTTATATTTTGCCATTTGTTTTAATTTGGCAATTCCTTAAAATTGTGACTTACTTTACCAGAATTGTTGAATAACATAAACAACAGCATAAATAAATAGGTTACCTAATAGTATTAAGTTAGTATTTGGTTTATGATCGGGTATAATGTGCTTTATAGCTTAGGTTTTAAAAACTAATTGCTCTAACAACCATCAGGGCCCCATTTCACGGAACTACAATTAATGGTTTTCTATGACAATTCGATGTACATTGCAAAGTCAATTAACCCACAGGTTAACAAGTAAGAAAACGAATGGACATAATAAACTATGAATCATAGTTTTATGCAAAGCCCGTGTATTACTTAATTATTATCCAATACAGTGGTTGTCCATTTAAACGTTTCCGAAGTGTCAAAATATGTATTTGACAGTTCGGAGTAGGTTAAATCAGACGAGCATGTACAGTGAAGAAGCTTCGCAGGAGCGTCTCTAACCTCAACCCAGTCCTAGAAGCCCAAGAAGAACGAAGACTAGTTTTGTTGTACGCATTACAGGGTTGTCCCGCGTCTATACGCTAACGGTGAAGGAAAACATCGTGAGGAAACGTGCGGCTTGGATGGCTCCGCACGTATTGACTCGTCTTTCCTGTGGTATAGGTGCTGGACAAGCCTACACCACCTAAAAAAATGTCCCAGGCACTGCAGCGTCCGAGTGGTCCCTTAACCCATCTAGTGGGAGTGATAGTGCCACTGGACGCTGCATAAATCATCTCATTACGTAAAAAACTTTCGCGCATCTACGCGTAGATGCAAAGGCCAAAGTTTTATTTTTAATACGAAACGGAGGGAAATTACTATAAACATCGAGCCTTCGTGTGGCATAGCCTTAGGACACCCTGTGCATGACTCCAAGACAAGCGAAAATACAAAAAAAAATGCTTTGTTGAGAGGGCCCCCTTAAAGGGCTGACACTCGGGCTTTTGTGTAAAGGGTTTTACGTGATTGAGAGGCAATATCCACACGAACAATTTATAACCTATTGACGTACCTATGTGGCCCAGTAGCCGATGAGGTAAAATACTCATAAGGTCTAGCGGTGCATTTGTGTGCGTGACGCTTCACCTGACATGCTTGAGCCCACACTCGAATTTAAAACTACAAAAGGCTACCGAAGAGTTTTAAAGAAGAAGTTGAGAAACCGGTAGATTGCTCCCGTTGACTGGTAACACTAGGTAAGTCTGTTTGCTCGTGAGGCAGGGTGAGAATTCAGCATGTTTAGCTCAGCCATTAGGAACAATGTTTTATTCTGGTAACATTTCCCCAAATATTGGTACCTACCTTAAAATTATCACTTTCAGAGCCGCTTTTAGCCACGTAAAACAGGAATGTCTTTGTGCTCTTTTCGTAACTCTATGCGTTCCAACCGATCATTCCCACTAGTTTTATTGGACAGCTCGATGATAGAACTAGTGGTACTATTTTTTCTGTTTCGGAGATGGCAACAACGGACTTTGCAGCAGATAGTCCTGATTGGCCGATGGGGAAGCAACCTTGTTTCAGCTAACTTGTGATTGGCTGGAGCCCATATTTCGTCCGTTGCATTCCCAATTTCGTAGTCATTCATTCAAACATGTATACAAATAAAAACACTTTAACCTATAAAATGCACCGGTATCAAAAATGCCTATAATATATACGTATTAGGTGGAATATGCAATATACATTTTCTATATTTTTTTTTAGAATTTATATGCCAAACAAATAAAGCTTATATGACTTGTTTCAATTCAATGTTCCGTAGAGGTAATCAGATTGGACGCGAGTTGATTTTCTGAAGGGTGCGACAATATTGTGCACTCTACCCCTCTCGTGTACAGTTGATTCTTGGCAATGCAATAAACGAGGTTGCTATAACATTTGTTTAGGCTAGGACGGATGATATCGACCGTGGTCTGTTTACCTCCTTGGAACATTTCAGTTTTAACAGGGCCTGTTAAATCTACTTGAAACTACATTTTGAGCGCGATATACTCAGGATGTAAGTATTGTTCTATCCCTTGTTCCCAATTCATGCTAATTTCCTGTGGGACACACTGCTTTGTATAACGATATCGGACTCGATATGAAGTTTACAAAATTCACGACAAAATATGAAACACACGCAGCGACACGTGAAATTATACATTTTTGTTCGACAATAGCTCCTAAGCCAAGCGCGGCAAGAGCGGGCGGCATGTGTATTCACAAATCACTACAAATTAATTATGTACCTAACTGAGATCACCGACTTAAGTAAAAACATGATCATCTTAAAAGCGCGAGGAAAGCCGAGAGGGTTAACATGAAAAACACAACAGATAAACTACTGAACTTCCAATACAAATAGAGCTCCAACTTCAAAACAATATACCATCCCAACGTAGAATGGATGGTGTGCAATAGACATTGTAACTGTTAATGCTTTCAAAAAGACGCCTGTCACCTCAGTCTACCGAGACCACGGCACTTGCAAAAGTAACGAAATGCGGAAAACTGTAAAATGGTAAAGTAAACGAGTAAATATCCGTTAAAATTCAGTTTCATTACACAAAAAGTTATCAAAATTGTATTGGATGCTCTTTAGCTCCTTTACTTGGCGCACTTGAAGCGGCAGTGGAATGGAAACATCTTTCAAAGCCAGTTAATTGACAAGGCTTCTTACACCTCTGCGTCAACAAATAGGCTTGATAGACCGTAAAGCATTACTTGTAATAGTACCAGAACGCGTAAGAAATTCCGGCCGGATCCTTGAAACGCATGGACGAATTCAATATGTATTGACCTTTAAAAAGTTATGCTCTGAACAGAACCTAAATATTCGAATTAAAACTTTCGTAAGCATTACACATTATTAACTTGGGTTTTTCGTCGGAAGAGTCCGACCAGGTTTCGCTCTGATTCGCAGAGCTTAATATCGGAGACGAGCAACCGACGACGGGAGCTCCACGTCTCTACTCTCCATGATTAAGCTCTGCGAATCAGAGCGAAACCTGGTCGGACTCTTCCGACGAAAAACCAAGTAAATTTATGAGTGTTAAGTTAATAATAGAACTTAAATAACTTAAAGTAGCCACTGAAAAGTGGACAACAACGTGTCGACGGTCGGCGGGCCGACCATCAGCCCGGTTGGCGTACAGGAAAAGAGGGCTCTGTTTAAGGGCTTAAGAGGAGGGCCTACGTGCCATTAGGGCCGACCCTATGATTAAACATGTCCACGTTTTGAAAGCGACAATGACAAATTAAAATAGCTGCGTGTAATTTTTGTAACGTTATAAACTTCAATTTGATGTAAAATAAAAGTGCAGAAACGTTGTTCGTTTTCATTCTTTTCATGTGTTACATTTACGAACTAAGTTAAGCTTTGCATATTGTCTATCCTCTACAAAAAAAAAATCGCAACTGTAATAAATTTTTCTAAGATGAGACTCACTAGAAGTGACTTTAAATTTAGTGCGAACATAAACATGAATTCGTTTTGCGTTTCGCGAGTCCAGTCGTATCTGCTAGCGAAATAGACCACAGTAGTCTATGAGAAAATTCCACGCGCTTACGCCCAAGCTAGGAGGGCCAATTTTTTAATCGCGGGGACAGAGACAACTAAGCTTAGAGCATGGTATAATTTACGGGCAAGACCAGCTCATCTAAGATAGGGAGGAGTTGCCGCTAAGCGTTGTGTAAATCATCTAGCCTAGATGTAAAAGATGAAAATCAGCGTCTTTCCGAATAAATTAAGCATTATTATGCACAGCGTGGCAACTTTTGCAAAATTGCCAAAGAATTGTATGTATAAGAAAAGTTAATGCTTGTTAAATGGAGTTTTACACTACTTAGTTTTTATGCGCGTGGACATCCACTTTGCCATAGAGGACTGTGGTAAATTTGGAAAGCGATCAGGGGGCGGCTCGTGCGTTTACCAGAGCTTGTTATGGTAGAATTTGATGTCAAAGAAGCCCTGTTCGGTGACTTGCGAGTCGCGACGCGGGGTGGCGGCGCCGGCGGCGGACAAGCCGGGGAGGCGGGACGCGGGCTCGGCCTCCTCGGCTTTGGCTTCGGCCTCCGCTTTGACTTCGGCCTCGGCCTCGGCTTCGGTGTCGATGTGGAGCGAGTTCGGCCGCTCGGGCGCCGGGCTCGGCGCCTTAACTTCCTTGGCGTCCGCCTCGGGAAGCTCACGCTCGCTCACGTCGGGAGGCATGTCTTCTACCGAGCTAGGTCGACCACAGTACAGTTATTAGTCACAGGACTCGTTGTTGGCACAGACAAAACAATTTACACTGCGGCGGAGGCGAGCGGCTGCTACGTCGAGGCAATCTCCACGCAGTGTGTGAAAAGTTAATAAGTATGAAAAATTTACTCCAACTAATTACCATACCGCCACAGCCAATTGTCTACATGGGTCACTCAGGACGAAAATAGGTTTTGTATATAAATTAATCTGTGTAATTAAAATGATAAAGAGTGGGATGCGGTGAAATCGGCACTACAGTACATAATTGCAATACGATGTTACAATAAAATGCATGTTACGAACAACCGGCGTGCTGGAATGGAAGCCACCTCATAGGTTTTTGGACGGAATATTGGAAGACGCGATTTCGTAACATGATTCTACCAGCTTTAACCCGAGACACACGCTGCTTACTTTCGTCGGAGATAACTATTCATGCAAATTTGAGCCGTGCAAATCGCCGTTAAATCTGCCCTTAAGGTGGACCGACAGTAGATCAACCAGAAATTTTTGTTTTTCTTTTCACAGCATTTTAAACTTTGTCTAATCTTTTTTGCTATTATACTGCCGTTCAACCTTAATGCAGATTTTCTCCATCTAACACACAAACAAACAAAATAACGACTACATACTTCCAAATCAATAATGTCAGCCACATGTGACTACACCATAATAAAATTATAATAACACTGTAACACTGCATAATTTCAAATAATACATTGAACATAAAAAAGTCAATTTAAATAAATATAAAATGCAACCAATCCATACATATCCACTCGTAAATACAGTGTTTAACAAAATCTACATCCAAATCCCTAGAAAATGGGGAATCTTACTCGGCAACACAAACCACTTTTGCCGCGTGGAAAAAATTAAAATTCGCCAAAAAAATACCATTTTAAATGCCGTAGCACATTATATCGGCACCGCAAGGGCGCCGCTCCAACCCAGCAATTAACTTTCCATGCAAATGACCAGAAAAAAAACAAAATAAAAAAAAAATTCAATGTAACACAGAAACTATGACTTATTGAATGGTGTAAAACTAGGTATCCGTTTCAAAATCTAGATCATTTGGAGAAAAAACGGACAAAAAACTCCAAATTTGACATTAAGTTGTGTGACGTATTTTTCATAACGTCACTGTAAAAAGCCAACGGCGGACAGTCAACGCGCTTACAACTCAATAAGACACTGGCACGTTTCAAGCGAACGGACCGCATGCTTCCAGCGCGCCGACTGCGAGCCGCCAGCTAGCCCTAGTCCTAGGCGTGTTCAATCACAAACGCCATAAAAAACGCGATGCTCGCAGTTGCAGCAAGCTTGCACCCTGCAGCCGGCGCGCATACGGCGAGGCAGCGTGCTGTAGCTGCGTCGGTTGAACAAACTGGACGAAAGCAGTCCTGTTTGTTCAACTAGTTGAACATATTGGAATAGAGGTCGTTGAAGTGCCGGTATAATGTGCCATGACCTTAATGCCGCTTACTGGACAAGCGGATAATATTTTCAAGTTTTCTCCAATAGCGAAAGTTGCTGTGGTCGTATTGATGAGTAGAGCCCTCCATTTCCGCATGTACATGGGAATTTTGTGACACCCTCCAGAATAAAACTAAATTTCAAACAATAAAATGTAAAAAAACAGCCCTTTTATTCTATTACGATAGGTTCACTGGGGAATTGCTTTGTGACGCTTTGCGACTTTAAGGGCCAATTTTTCAATAGTCAGATAAAACTTAACTGGATAATAAATTTCATGCTTTCACTGTCTAAGTCGTAAGACAAGACAGTGATAACATCAGTTTTATTCTCCAGTTAAGTTTTATCTGACTATTGAAAAATCCGGACTTAGTACAAAAAACCCGCTTTTGAATCCAATAAAATTACACAATTCTATTGGATTCAAAACCGTAGCCGGTCTATAAGACATGTTCTAAAATTATATAAAACAAGGGTTTTTTTTGTTTCTGAGTTTACTTACAACCTTTGATTTTGCTAAAACACTTTTTTTATCACCCTACCACGTGGGGGTAATAAAACCAACCTTGATTTCATTACCCCACCGAGGCATGGTTGACTTTAGTATTCGATATTAAATTAAAATTGGTAACCTTACCCATTGTTGACAAAAACAATTTTGACAGACATATGGACGGACGGACAAGAAACTGATCTAAAAGGGCTGCGTTTTCTTCCTTATTGGGTACAGAACCCCGAGAAGCAATAAATATGAACTTAAATTAAATAAAATGTAACTCTAAATAAATTTAAATAAATAACAGGCGCGGGCACTACTGTCTGGGCAAACGGGCGGCTGAATCTCGTCACCAGCTGACGGGCACATAGAACAAAAAAAAAAAACATGCATACTTAATGAGCGTCTACTTCTTTGCCGTCTCTCTCTGAGGCACATTTGAACATTTTTATTTATCGTTCAAGAAGTTTTTGATGGATCCACATCTCAGGCGGCATCAGAAAATAAAAATAGGGGAATTCGTAACATACTTTTATTATCCTATACCTTAAAGAAAAAAGTCAAGTTAATGTGTTTTTTTTAATAGAGAAAAATCTATAAAAAAAACCGGACAAGTGCGAGTCGGACTTGCCCACCGAGGGTTCTGTACAAATTTGTAGTCTCCCAGTTTTTCCGAGCTTTTCCCCAACTTCACTGTTTTTTTAGATTTAATAAAAAATGTATAGTTTTCAGATTTTTCCCTGTTCTCTTAGTATACGACGATATTACTTGCCAAATTTCATAGTTCTAGATCAACGGACAGTACCCTTTAAATTTTGATTCCCTTGAGTGTGTCGAAATATACGGTTTTTGCGGCATAAACGGCCGTAACTTTTTTTTTACGTTAACTCATAAGTTTGTTTTTCTTACAACTGCAAGGGACTGTAGACCTGAGTATGTAGTTTTAGTTTCGACTCGATAGCTCCAAGCGTTCCCGAGATAAAAGGGTCTTGAGAGACAGACGGGCGGACGGACGGACAACAAAGTGATCCTATAAGGGTTCCGTTTTTCCTTTTGAGGAACGGAACCCTAAAAAGGCAGTTGGTTCTTGAAAATCCCCATTTTATTTTCTATCGTCACCTCAGAGTACATTTGTTCAAAGTATACTCATACAACAATTAAAAATGTTTGAATGTACCGGCGAGAGGGATGCCAAACGAAAGCACTCTCTTAATTTTTATAAATAAATAGACCAACTTAAACATTTAAATAAAAATACGTGTAGTCAGTGCGGGATACACTTTCCTTAGTAAACAAACCATTTTTAAATGAACACATAAAACATAGGAGTAGGTATGTATTTCTCGAATCGATGGATCATTCATTAATTTAAAATCAGCAAATAGTTACAACATTTTTTCCCTTTTATATAAATTCAATCGATAGTCAACGGTTTGTTTAAATGACAGTGAATCCGGTACCGAGTATAATATAGTACAGTCGAGAAGCACGTTAACCTTTACGTTTACGAACTAGAACTTTTCGGTGTACATATAACTGCCGCCGAAGTTATGTACACCGGCGCAGTGGGCGTGTAAAAGGCGCGAAACTGCTTATTAAAAAAAAAATGACAATAATTCGTAAAACAAAATAATTAAGTAATTCTAATAAGTTTGATAATTTTTTTCATCATAAGCAGCCTATATACGTCCCACTGTAGAGCACATGCCTTCTTTCAGAGAGAGTGTATGGGCTTAACACGCGTGCCCACCGCGGATTGGCGATTTCAAGCGCTGAGGCATGTGAATAGCTCAGACACCCAGGTTTTCTCACGATGTTTTCCTTCGCCGTTAGCGAGTGGTGTTGCTACTATAACTTCACAAATGTACATAACTTAGAAAACAAAGTCATAGGTACATGCCCGCACTGGGAATCGAACCTGGGTCTCCCGCTTCAGAGTCCAATGTTCTACCCACTAGGCTACCACCGCTTCTATAATTTTTTTACTGACTTCAAAACAAGTGGGAGGTTCATTTAGGATAATTTCTTACCACGTTGTCCCATTTCATTGAAAGTGTTTTGTTGGAAAGGGGGCACGCAGAGGTCGTGCTGCATAAATTGGGATACGTGAGAAAATCTTCAATTTGTAAAGTTATCAACAAGGCTTTATGAACACAATCACACCGCGATAAAGAATACCGTCAGCGCCACCTAGTGTTCAAATTAGCAAACTATATTATTTTGAAGGCGGTTTTATAATCTTCATCAATTTGTTATATAATAAAGCGGCGGTGATTATATAATCCGGCGCAAAGTAAAGTAAGCGACGGACGACGACAGGCGTAACGCACTGAACTAAAACGCACATTTTACTATACGGCTCTTGGCAATATGCTTTCGACGAAAATGCAAACGTTAACGTGCTGCCGATTGTCCATAGCTTGTAAAACTTCTGCCGCCAAAACCCAGAGTACAACTAGGTTAATTAAATAAATTGAGATTGCACATGGCAGCGACCCTATTAGCCTCTCACACAATATTGCCGACAGCGAGAGGCATAGAGCGCCGCCTTGTTCGATCTCTTTCTTTAATTTAATTCCCGTGGATTTAGGCGTGGGGCACACAGACGTGGGGCGAGGGCGCGGAAAAGACGCGACGCGTTGTGCGGAGTCACAGACAACAGAGCAAGGACTGTGGTCCAATTTTCAAAAAGTGTCTGTACAATTGCTCAATCACATAGCCGGGAAACTAAGACAAAAAAAACCTAAAGAAAAAAACGTTAACGCAAAAGCAAACAAAAATAAAAAAAATACATATTTATCAAACCACGCGAGCACAGATCCACAACCAAAATACAATTTTGAATGTGTAAGCCAAAATAAAGAAAACACGCACAAAACCATCGTTAAAACGTATCCTATCAGTAACATCCGTAAAATCCGAGCTGCTCCAAACTGAGTTAAGGCCGATTTACCCCGGGGCAACACTGTGCGGCAATGCGGCATGCCACTAGGCCGCATGCTACAATAATTAAAAATGCCGCACATTGTGGCAAGAATTGTGCGGCATAGCAACACGTTTCGCCATGTGGCAGACTGTCCCAGCTTGAATCCGAACACGATGATGTCTCGGAGTAAAATATACTGCCCCATGATACAGCGGCCGCATGATTTTGGCGATAGCATGCAACAAGGAGCCGGATGCCGCAATTTGTAGCATGCCACACTATAGCACGATGTTGCTCTGGCGTAAAAGAGCCTTTACAGTCGAAAAATAATAAACACAGAACATTTTGTTCAATTTGCAACTGCCCGTCATCTATGTATATTATTTTTTATCACACCTGCTCTGAAAATACATACTAATTATACCAATTAGAGGGAAGAAACGCTTTTATCCCGCCATTCAAATCCTTTCATCCCAAGGTATGGAAGTTTGTATGAAAATCCTTCCGACCCAAGGGTGGGAAGCATGTATGAAATTCCATTACATACCCGGTTTTTTTTTTAAATTTGTCAGCATTCATACTGCAAAGAGACTTTAACTGTCTACTAATTAAATTTCAAGTAAATTGTTACTGGCCACATACAGTTTTTTTTTTACCAGTTACCAACCTCCTTGGTGCATACAGAAAATTAAAAACGAAATTATTTTTGTATATAAAACGCGCGGAATCACGGAAGAAGTGGCTGCATGACCTTATGATCTTAGCCTACTCCAGAAACGATTTCTATGCATTTATGTCTATAATTTTCCTCGTAGGTGTAATAAAAAGCACTATACATACCTCAGGATAAAGTACAGTTCCATACCTCAAATGGTTTGCGCCCCTCGCAAGCTCGTGGCGCAAATGCCATAATCTCGGTATGGAACTGTCACTTTCTTCCCTCTGAAGTAATGTACTATTGTCGTTAAAAGATGTATGGAAATGTAAAAAAATCCACATTTTCTCTTGCAATCAATAGTCTTGTTCGGAACAGCACCGCCTAGTTAGTAAGTTAGTCATTAATAAATATAAACATAAACATTTACATACAGGCACATACATTGCTTCTGGTCTTCAGATCAATGACATGCTTAATCTTCTTAAAACTAAGATTACAAAACGAAGTTTGACAGAGCAAATAGTAAGTTGAACGGCACTGCGTGTGAATTAATATCATATTGACTAAGAAAACTCACCGCAACAAACATATACGTATATGAAGGACAAACGCAGAGAAATAAGGAAAAAACAAGTGACAATATCAATTATCCTCCACAACAACGAAAACCACATAAAAAAACTAGTTTTTTCACAAACATGCACCGCAAACAACAATCCGTACGTAGCTACTATTTGTTTACTTGCGAATCGAATGGATTCCCGACAACACGGTTTTCTTATAGCAAATTTAAAATGAAATTTTAGCTGAAATTTTAGTTTGCATCCTTATAACATCGATCGCGCCCGAGTGATAAAACCGATTGCGCCCGCCTCGCTTTCTCGTACGGCAAAAAAAAAAGAGATAGAAAAGGAAGCTGGGACGGCGCAGCCTATCTCGGCCACTTTCGGGCGCGATGAAGGCGAGCGATACAGAGCATTATTTGTGGGAGTGCGAGCGAAACCGAGCGTTATTGTATAAAACGGCTACAATGGCGGAGGTAAGCCGGTTAGCATTCCGGGTTGTTTCGATAAAATGTATGGGAGTGCCTGACATTATGAGTGTAGCAAATTTGAATTCGGTGCGAGTCGGATTTTTAAAAGGTATCTATCATTAAAGACATTATAACCTATAATGTTTGTCGTAGGTCCTAAAAATCACTGTAAACATTATTGAGAAATTGTACAGACACTTTTTGCAAATACGACCTGTGAAAGAAGATACTGGCGCCGCGCACCGGACGAAACAGCGTGGGAAGGCCCCCACGAGATGGTCTGACGACCTGGTTACGGTGGCGGGGAGTCGCTGGATGCGGGCGGCACGAGACCGGGAAGATTGGAAAACCACGAGAGAAGCCTATGCCCTGCAGTGGGCGTCAAAAGGCTGATGATGATGAAAAGAAGATATGATTCTTTTTCTGTTGGTGGCGCTAGTCAGCTCACTGGATCCCCTTAAGCGGTTGGTGGTTTAGCATGCTCACCCGTTGGACCGGCCGGCGGACGCAGCGGCGGCGTGTCTGCCGCCGCCCCCGCTGCCGTGGATCACCTGGAAAGACACCACAGTTCGGCTGAGCGGAGTGGAACTGGGTAGAAATGGCCGAGAGCCGTTTCAAGTAACGAAAATGGTTTCGGTGCAGATAATCAAATCACTTCCAATAAGAAAAAAAATAAATGCAGTTTTTTTTTACTCCTCATACCTTTTTGAGACGCAGCCAATTTGTGAAATGGAAACCAAAATCGAGAATATAATATTTTTATACTACACCTGCTTGGAAAGTACCTTGATACTTTATCAAATTTACGGTAGAAAGTACGTCATTGCATATCGAACAAATATGCGGGGAGAAAACGCATCTGAGCGGGAGAGAAAAGTGTATGAAAATCCATTTCTTACGTGGTTTTTCTTTTTTTAATTTTGGGTAAGACTATGCGCCGGTAACCTAAATATCAAAAGCCAAAAAGTTTTTACAGTGAGTTTTTATCTCCAAGTTCGCAAAATGACACTGGCCACTAGCTGTGTGTTGGATGGTGTCGGGCTGGCAGTGCGACCCTGCGGCGGCAGGATAAACAATTTGAAAAAAGAACAAAGCAGGTGTAGTATAAAGCACTATGTATCACTCGAGAGAAACTGCGATTCCCGATCTCGGGCTTCAAACGACACCCTCGACGGTAATCGGTCACTTTCTCCTCTCGGTGAACAATGTACTATTGATGATTGGAAGTCGTTTAATTTTTTTACCATATCGATTACTGAAGAAACGCTCTTTTAACTATTGCTACTCCGGCGATACGTTATGAAACACCTACTTACGTGGCAGTTGATAATTTGTAATCTATACAGGTTGTAATAAAATCCCTATCATCTACCCGAGAAGGAGGTCAGTCATCCCAACAATACTAACTACTTTTACTATGGTGGTAACCTCGAAATAGCAAAAAAATCGTCAGCTGTTCTATACTAAGTTACCATGTATGGAAGAGGTGATTTTTTCGATTTCTTCGCAATATCGAACATATCCCCACACTAAAAGTTGTTCGAAATGACGAATGTATATTCATACTGTTTTCGGATGTATATGGAAGTTTCGTCACCTTGTAGATGTGTTACAGTGTGATTTTGAAATCGTCAGCAATATTTTGAGGGAATGGTCTTTTCATTGTGAAAAAAGTATTATTAATGATTTATCAGTGGTATAGCATATTTATAAATATTCGCGATTTGCGAACTTTGGCTCCAAGCTCTGGATCCAAATTTGAAGTGGTAGGAAGTACCCTAACGTTGAAAAATGTCTTCTAATATGTTAAAGGTCTGTCGTCCGATATCTGTAAACAATTTAAAAACAATTGATTTGGAGGGCGCCGACCATAAAGACGCTCAAATCATAGTTTTTTCTGATTTTTATTGCTTTTTGTCCTGATATTGTTTGCTTTTGCTTAAGTCAAGTAATTTTGGGTAAAAAAAAAATTTTTTTTGACTCGTAATTATTTTTGAATCTAGACCATATGTTTCAGAAAGTCCCCTTCAAATACACTAACGAATTTCAAAGTCACCCTGTAGAATCTCATGACACTAACAAAACCAACTAACAACCAATATAAAATTCTATGAAGATGTTATTTAGAAAATGTATGCTTTAGGTTTCTACGAATTATTTTGTTTGAGTTTTGGTAGACGCCAGTAAATCTGTCAAGAATTTAATAGGGGGTCAGGGAGAAGGTATTTTGACCAAATTAAGGAGAAGGTGGATGTCCTGACTTACCAGGCCGTCAAAGAACTTCCCTGTGACAGGGGTAAGTGGAAAATGCTACTCCGACAAGACTCTAACTCTTAAATACTATAATAATCATGATCTACAAAGGTAATTAAGTATTACGCTAACACAATTGGACAGTGTTACGCAGAAACATTCCAACCCACAATATGGAAGTTGCGAGAAAAACGTATTAGCTTGTTTTGTTCCATGTTTTAGTTCAGACGTTCTACATTTGTAATCACTATAACATAAAGCATGTGTGTACAGAAACATGACAAAAAAAACAATCTAATACATAAAAAAGCGTTTTTCTTTTTGAAAGTTACGTATTGTGAGTAGGAATGTTTCTGAAAAACACTGTACAATTAAGGCATATACAATATTCGATAACATCTGAAAATTGAATTACAGTTAATGAAACTAACGTAGGATACAACACTATTCTCTCTAGCTACTTTACACTACCTCATAAATGTTGTCTACCATCATGTGCATGTCAGTAACAAATTTAACCAACACTAAAATACACCAATTAATTTATTGACTGCAAACGGCCCGTTTGAACCGATCAGAAGGTGCGGGTAATATGCCGCGCCAACCAAACCAATCACCACTAATTCCATTGTAATATCTGCAAATAAACATTTCGATTGGGTATTTTAAAAGGAATTGCCCGAACAACGGCCCCGCAGTAGGCCAAGGGCATTTAACCTAGTTAGACACAGCGTTGTAGCGAGTGACGTCACTTTCTTACATTCGCCGTAGGGATGTGCAGGTGAAAAAATTATCGATAAAATGGGCATGTTTCTCGATTTAAAAAATCGTAATTTTTCCTCAAAGCAAGTAATTTATATGCAAGATAATTTTAATCGCTTCTGATAAAAAAATCCCCCTACGAAATTTTTGGACCGGATCGGGTCCCCCTTAGGCGATGGACACACAGAACGGATATGGGGCGAGGGCGCGGAAAAGTATTCTTGTCGTATTCACAGTTCACTTTCATATAAAATGTACTGAGGGGACGCTGGATAGGACGAAGCCTACACAGAATTGACGGGGAGAGGGCGCGACCTCTAAGCAACGCGTCGCGTCTTTTCTGCGCCCTCGCCCCACGTCACTTCTGTGTGGCCAGAGCCTTACATCGTCCCACGTACTGCGCCCCTTATAAAAAATATCGACACTTCCGAGAATGATTAGGAACGTTAAAGAACATTTAGGCATGTGTATGGAATTAATAAGCAGTCTATCCTCCAATATAATAACTCAAAGTATGAAATCCGATACTAAGCTGCGTTTAAACAAAAAATATCGGTATTTGTTATACCGAGATAAATAAATTAGGGACAAGTATTGTAAGCAAAATATTTTTATGTCGATATCAGAATAATTTGCCCAACCCTTTTGCAGCAAACTTTTTCTATGCCGCCCGACTAATAGTCAACTAGTTTAAATAATAATGGTAAGAAATGGTAGTACATTTTAATTTATTCCATTAGTCTTGTCTTTTGTTGCTTTCTTGTTACTTTAAAACGGGGTTCGGTATAATACCTGAAAGGTTCCCGATATAAATTATACGATAATAAAATGTAGAACTTCAACTGTGGTTTTATTTCGGGAAACTGTAGATAAGAGGTGGTAAACAGAAAACTTCGATCAAAACAAAATAAAATAGGAAAATAAGAAATTCTCAAGTAGATAATTGTCAGCGGTAATCTGAAGTCAAAGGGTGAAGTAGTAATGATAATCCGAAAGAAATCTAACGTAATTTTAAATTTTGCGTTTAAGATGATAGACAGAATGAAAGAAAATAACAGAAATGATATAAGGAGGTTTGCACCGTTACAACTTAAAGTCGTTCCGGGGTCTCGTACACGCACTTATATAAGAAACCCTAATCCCACATTAATTTAACTGTTTTTAACGCAGTAAAGCGCAAAAGATGAGTCTATATTCCAGTTATCACAAAAAAATTCTGACCGAAAATATATATATATATATATATATACATTTTTTACATAGCCTCTTGTGTGTGTCCCACTGCTGGGCAAAGGCCTCCCCGCCTGCGTTCCATCTCTCCACATCTCCGGCCATCTCCCACCATCACGGCAAGAATGCATTTAGATCGTCCCGCCATCTTCGCCACGGTCTGCCGCGACGTCGGTGTCCATTTTGCGGAACCATAAGCAGCCCATATACGTCCCACTGTAGGGCACAGGCCTTCTCTCAGGGGGAGAGTATGGGCTTAATCGCCACGCGTGCCCAGCGCGGATTGGCGATTTCGAGCGCTGAGGTATGTGAATAGCTCAGACACTCAGGTTTCCTCACGATGTTTGTTTTCCTTCACAGTTAACGAGTGATATTGCTACTACAACTTCACAAATGTACATAACATAGAAAACAAATTCATAGGTACATGCCCGCACGAGGAATCGAACCTAGTTCTCTCGCTTCCGAATCCAATGAATTACCCACTAGGCTCAGCCGCTGTTCTAGCCACTAGGCTACGACCGCTGTTCTAGCCACTAGGCTACCTATCTATGCTCATGTGGCAGACATGGCCAGCCCAGTCCCACTTTAACCTGGCAGTCGCAACCCGAAGGTACCTGTTGCGACACGCCGAATTACGCAATTTTTTGCCTTTTTTATTTAATATCTCTTCTTCTGAACATTTTCAGCAAAAAAAAAAACAATTTACTAATTTATCTGATGACTCAAAGCATTATTTATTTATTTATTGATACTTTTATTGCACTTAAAAAAATCGTACAATGCGGCCTTTCATTTTACAATAATTACTTTCTGTTGTGGCGTAACAGAAATTTCGGCCCTTTTAAATTGACTTATGGGTTGACCCAAACTGTAACCTAGCGCAAAATAGAAAGCCAACTCAACGAAAGAACCGCTAAATCACCACTACGGGCGACCGAGCGAAACTCAGGGCTCTATTTCATAGAATTACTGTTCACTGTTTACTATGACAATTCGAATTGTTTTCGCAGCCTTTTTCTCCGCTACAAATCGACCCAAATTTCGACATTCAACAGACATAATGTAAATTCTTTCTCTTCTTCTTAAAGTACCTCTCTATCACTGGAGGTTGGCAGTCAGCTATGTACAAGCGTCTCTGTTCAATGCAATCCGCGGTTTTACCCAAATCCCTAATAATTTTAATTCCTCCCTTCTTTAAAATCTATGTTGAAATCTTTGGTTAAAATACATTTTCTCTCAGGTGACTGATATAGCCAATTTCGGCAGAGAATGTGTGACCACATTCCGCCGCCACATTCCACAGACCCCCCCCCCGATAAGAATTCGAAATATGTAGGTACCTAAGTATAAGTAACTTCGTGATTTCAAAAAATATTGAAACTAAAATAGAAAAGCTTGAATTTAGCCATTTCAAAAGAAGAATAAATAATTTATGTTTAAAGTCGACAAGCCTACAGAATAGTAAGTAGGAAGACTCGGTGTACAGTCACGCAGCCGGAATTAAAGTAAATAAATTTCTCAATAAATATATTGTACCCAATTATAATCTTATGTTAGAGCCGAGTACAACACACATTTCAAGTTTTTAATCTGTTTATTGCCAATCCGCGGAGGGCACGCGTAGTAATTAAGCCCATACTCTCTCTCTCTCTGTCAGAAGCCCTGTGGCCTGCACTGGGACGTATATAGGCTACATAAAATACTGCTTATAAAACGAATCGTTAATAGGACTAAAGGGCGACCTACCGCTGCCATGCTGGAGTGCGGTTGGGATGCGGCGAACCGTCCGAACGACGCGCCCGACGCCTGAAGTGGAAGCAGACACCATACCAATTCTTATCTGAATTGGCACATACTTGCAAGTTTACGCAATATTTCACGGCTTCCTACATGCCTCCTTGCTTCGTTTTCTATGAAGTAAGGTATAATGCGGGCCAAACAACTTGACCAAGGGACTGTAACTTCGCTCACAATGTACTGACTGACATTCAACAAACAGAATGTTAATTATTTACGTTGAAATTGATTTATGATAAAACTGTCGTATTTCGGGTCGCAATGACGGGACGCTCCCCCTCCGTGATATGGGCGTGAGGCGTAAAGTATTCAGACAAAAGCGCAGCGGTGACGTACCGTGGCGATGGCGGAGTGCGGCTTGGGGGCGGAGAAGCGGCCGAAGGAGACCGACGCGCTGCTTGGGGTGCTCCGCCCTGACCCCACTCTGCGGTGTAGATAGATAGATAACACTTTATTTCACGTAAAAAATTAAATTACACAAATATTTCTTAACCTAAGTGTACAGAGTACAGTAGAGTGATTAGTTCAGTTTGTGGTTCGTGTTCGCTTAGTCTGTCGGTCGGTCCACTGTGTGGATTGCGAACGACAATGGGGAACACGCCTCTGGACTTGGAGATTGCATTTTTTATACCGTAAGCTTTAGGCTTTTGCATCTACGTAATGAGATGATTCATAAAGCGTCCAGTGGCACCTTCACTCACACTAGATAGGTGAAAAAATAAAAAATAAAAAATAAAATAAAAAATAAGACACATTACAGAAACAAAATAAACATGTAAGTAACATAATATGCACAACAACAGAAAGAACACAAAATACACAACAGATAAATCAAATAAATAAAGCAGGTCCATAGATGACCATAGACCACAAGCTGTGGTGTGTCTAAGTTGCCACAAAAGGCAGCTGACTCAGCTTTGTGCTGAGGAACTGATCCCTCAGCGCTGATTTACGAGAAACCGGGGGTAAAACCCTTTTATCCCGTCTCGAAGAAGAAGTTTTAGCCTAAACGAAGAGTAACGCACCTTTGCTGCCAATGCTGGCCGAAGAACTCGGGCGCCACCGCGAAGTTGTTGGGCTGACGACGCATTTCATTGATGTTGTAGTTGCGGCTCAGGAAGGAAACCATCTTGTCGGACGGCCCGTCGATGGCGAGCTGCGTGACTTGCACACACTGGTCCTGTCGGAGGAAAGAGAGGGGTGTTGTGGAGACTTTTCAAGTCTTGAGGACTTGTCACATTGCATCGGGCCGGCGACACGAGCGGACGTCACCATTTCAATCTAAAAAATCCTCAAAAATTTCGCTCATCCGTAACAAAATGAGCTCCCCTTTAGGACTATTATAACACAATATACCTGAATAAACACGAGGTTACGTTGACACAATTGAATTTCTATTAAGTTCAGTCAAATGACGTTTATTGCTAGCTGACGTTGTTTTGCCATATTAATTAGCCTGCCTCTATTTGTAGTTTCCAATGCAATAGAATTGCAATGTCATTCCAATGGTATAACCCGCGCAAATTAAACAGGCACCTCTCGCGAAGAAGATCGGATCGCGCGAGGCGCTGAGTTGAATCGCGCGGGTTATACCATTGGAATGCAATTGATTTCTAGCCTACCAATAGTGCCATATTACTATGATTATTGAACAATTAAGCATTTTAGAGAATCGCCTGTAATGAGGCTATTTGTTGGAGGTATTTAATGATACGCGTCAGTACGTTTGATGTCGGATATTGGACTCCCCGAATAAGGATTACATGACATGTAGCCACATTGTGGCTATCCTAAATGGGGCTAGAAGGTGTCACAACACTACACGCCCGTCCCAGGACAAGTGATTGTGTTGTGTGGAAGTTAACTGACTGACAGAAGCGTAACTATACCATCTGAGGCACGTGGCAAACTCGATTTAAATGGGGTCTCCCGGTAAAAATCATCACGTTGTAATTAAATGTAACCAACGGATGCGTTCTAAACTTGATCGACATCCTCTTCTTATGAATGCGTTGAAATCTTTACAATGTATTTGAACTTATATAATGGTCTTTAGTTGTAGTGCATATCTAACTTGAAATGTGTTTAAGTACTTATACAATATAAAATTTATAATTTTTACGAAATGTCTTTGAAAATGTAAGGTTACTTCTGAGCTCGCGGCCTCGTGGACCAAGCGGCGGAAAATTTTACCAGCTCTGCCACCCTATAGTTACGCCACTGCCGACAGACCTGCAGCATGTGGTTGACAACATGCCGCTTCCCGTGGCCGCAGCGCTGGCGGTCGGCGCACGTACTGACCTGCAGCATGTGGTCAAAGAGCCGCTTCCCGTGGCCGCGGCGCTGGCGGTCGGCGCGCACGTACAGGTCGAGCACGCACAGCGGCTCCAGCTCGTGCGTCTGCTCGCTCGCGTCGAACAGGTACAGCCGCTTCTGGCCCACGCGCACGAAGCCGATCACCTCGCCGCGCCCCCTGCCGGAGGTCGCGGTGCATTAGCAAGCTTTTTGTGAACGTCGTATTAACGTATTTTTGTTCTCACTATTTAAACTAAAAATTGCCAAATCGGTCCAGCCGTTCTCGAGTTTTAGCGAGACTAACGGACTACAATTCATTTTTATATATGTTTTTTATACATATAAGAAGACAAGCCTACTTAATTTAGTTACATCTTGCTTTAATTAATTTTTAAAGAGAAAACCAAACAATTGGAGTCTACGAAACCGGAAGTAGGTCATTGCATGAAAGTGCGTCAACGAAACAAACAATCCTAATACAACGTAGTAGAGGTTGTTTTTTTTTTTTACGAATTCCGAGATATCAACATTGCCCTGTATTCTTAAATATTAAACCTTCTTTCACTCACGTGTGAAACGAACGTTAGAAGGTCTTATGAAAGTCATACACTTATTCACAAAAATACAAGAAATCACTGAATATCATTAATTTACTAGCTGACTCGGCAAACTTTGTTTTGCCATATTATTAGCCTACGACTTATTCTCATACCTACCAAATATACAAAAAAAAAGTTCATAAAAATCGGTGAAGGCGTTTCGGAGTAGTTCGAAAACAAACACGGTGACACAAGATTTTAATATATTAGATGATTGTAGCGTTATATTGACTGATCTTACTCCTTTAAAGTAACGTATCATTTCATCATTTCTAAGTGTTGTAATTTTTTGACAAGGGCCATTGGACAGTTCTTCCATATTATAACCTCTGTGATATAAATAACTAAACTGAAGTCGCGCTTAACATGACCTAACCTAGTGTGCTACATTGAGTTAAAGGTGTGCTACCGTTCAACTACGCGAGAATGGACATTCGCCTAGTAATAACGCCGAACTGTTTAAAGAACAGGAGGCCAAACCCCTCATGTTATGAAAACCATGAGGGAGGCCTATGTCCTGCAGTGGGCGTCAAGTGGCTGATGATGATGATTTAATTAAAGAACTAAATATTTTCTCATAAGGACTAACATATAGTTCGCTTAATAATAATATAACAAAACACTACGATAAATGTACAAATTAATGGCAACGCAGACACTCGCAATACTATTTCTCGGACGCAGCCGTATCTAATTGATAGAAAGCGAATTGAGATCAGTGGAAACAGCCTTTCTCCCGGCGGTTTTCTTTATTTGGAAAACAATTTTATTTCAATCTAAAGAAAGCTGAAAGTGGGTCAGGTCAGCTCAGGTCGTTTTTCTTTTGAACAAAACTATTGTCCACGTTTTGTCTACTGCGGACTCTAAGCGTAAACGGAATAAAAACAAATTGTCAGAGATTTTACAGTGGGTTGCTTACACTTTCGCACTAGCAGAATATAGGATTGTTGATTGACACAAAATATTGCCATTGGTGTGGCTATAAACAGTTGCACGCAGATGCTTCTATACGTGTGGCCGACCGATACAAGACAGACACATATATCTCTGATTTATTAATGGAGAAATCGTTTGATAGTTGATCCTAGTGGACGCCCATTGGACCAATTTTCATTAACTTTTATATCTTTCTTATTAACCCACAGTTTAATCAAAGTTTTTAATTAATCTGTGGGTTAAGAACATAAGAAACAGTCAGTGGAATTTGTTTTCCCGCTGCCTTTTTCTCCACTACGAATTCGGTCCGACACAGTGGCTAACATTGCACATTGACATCTAACAAACAAAATCTTTGAAATAAATTTTTCATTTCGGATTTAAGTAGTTGCAACATCGAAACAGTCAAGAGTTTTGACGTCGCAACGGCACTACCAATGCTGGTGAGACTTTCTTGCAATGATGGTTTTACTGCAATGATGCTGCTTTTTTCCAAATGTTGAAAGCAATCGACTGTCAAAAGATTCGTCCAAATAAAGATGTTCGTGTGTGTGTTTATTTAAGTACATATGTACAACCTACTCGGACAAAGTCGTCTGTATTCGCCGCACCCGTCTGTCGCCCTATTTTGTGTAATGTTTGATGAAAAACACGAGCGGTTGACGGGACTTCATACACGCAAGCCTGTTTTAGTTAATGTTACCCGAGGGGCGGGCCTCTGTTTGCTTGACTTGAGTGTAGATGACAGCCTTCAGGATCCCTGCTGTAAACCGTAGTTTAATTTAGTTTGGTCTGCGGCTTACCGTATTGTTCACAGCTGTCAGTGGTATTTTTTGTATGCACTTTGGTCAAATGACAGCTGTTAACAGTAGATTAACAGCGTGTTAGTGTACGAGAAACCGGGGGTTAGGTAGCCTAATTGAGCCGTACCCTTCAAATGACTGTCCTAACAGGCAGTGTGTGTAAAGCACTATGCGACAACTCGAGCAAACAATCGAACCAAATGCAGAGCAGGGTTCCAACCAAGGTTTCTGACTATAAGTCACGAGGTCATACGGCTGTGACTAAGACTAAATTACATTACGTATTTTTTCCTATAAAATTTGCACGAATAGCATGAGAACCTTCGTTTTAGTCAAATTCGCGTTTGGCAGCTCACAAAAGACAGTTGAATTATGGACTAAATACACTTGTCGACACATTTCACTTTATACTGCTTTGGCCTACATGTAAACACACCGTTGCAATTAGCAGAAATCGTTCGGGAAGCAAGTCAGTTATTAATTAAGATTCGATTATTCAATGAATATTAACCTCTAAATAACTCTTTTTTTCGTTTTATAAGTTACGTACATTTGTGATCTTATAGTAGCGATACCACTCGCTAACGGTGAAGGAAAACATCGTGAGGAAACTTGAGTGTTTGAGCTATTCACAAACCGCGATGGGCACGCGTGGTGATTAAGCCCATACTCTCGCTCTGAGAGAAGGTCTGTGCCCTACAGTGGGACGTATATAGGCTGGTTATGATGAACTTTTCTTTACTTCTTAAAAAAATTTTGTTTACACCCAGAGCAAAGCTCACTGAAAGAAATATACACTTTTAAATCCCCATAGCAGCCCGAGTCTTTGAAGGTAAATAAATCAATACAGGCGCCAGGCAACTGATAATATTTTTACTTTGAAGTGTCTATTGTTGGTGCAAGTGAAAAAGTGGAAAATTGTAATAAAGAATGAACAGCCGACGTTAGAACCCAAGATAGCTTTAATTTCAGGCCACATAAGTGTCACTATCGGATGAAAACGAGTAAAGCTTTAGTCCTTAATAAAAATTTATTTGTTGACTCACACTCAGAATCACAAAGGAAATTACGGAATTAGTACAGTCAACAACAGATTGTATTTATTTTGTCTGTTGCAAAGTACCCCGCAACAATAACTGATTACGGAATTAGTACAGCCAACAGCAGATTGTATTTATATGTCAACAGCAGATTGCATTTATACTCGTATGTCTGTTGCAAAGTACCCCGCAACAATAACTGATTACGGAATTAGTACAGTCAACAGCAGGTTGCCTTTAATTGTCTGTTGCAAAGTCGCCCGCAACATAACTGATTAAATTGCACTTATGAAGAAGAAGAAGAAGAAGAAAGACATTTATTATACCAACAAGATACATCACAGAAACAAAATAAGCACATAAGTAACATAATATGCACAACACAGAAGGAAAACTAAATACACAACAGACAAAACGAATAAATAATATCGTGTATTGTCGACTATGCTTTTGGGAACTCAAGGAACATAACATTTTCGCAATGGCGCAAGTTCTGGAATTCTTCAAGGGTGTTTTATGACTTCGGCATTGCCACTCGTTTGGATATTGTAACATTTTTTATTATTTTAAAAGAATGTTTTTTTTTCTTGACAAATGTTTCACATTGGAGAGGAACTCGAGAGGAAAACGAACTCATTCTTTTAAAATAATTAAAAACGTTACAAATCCAAACAAGCTGAGTTGACGACAAAATTAAATGATGGACTTTTTGTTAATTAAGTAAAAAAAAAATTTGTGATAAAAATTACTAACTACTACTAAAGCGGCGTGATCAAAAGTCATACAAATTAAAATTTGTCTAAATAATTCATTTCTATTAAAAGTGAATCATTCTTCATCAATAATTAATAAAAAAAACCAGCCAAGTGCGAGTTGGACTCGCGCACGAAGAGTTCCTTACCCTTATCTATACAACATTAGACAAAGATCGAATTTGAGAACAGCGCCATTTATAGTAACCAACAAGAAGCGTTTGTTTGACATTTAACGACATGACATCGGCGCTGTGAAGGTTACATAGATGACCGCTAGATGGCGAGCGCTGTCTTTAGACAGGATTAGCCCCCCCTTAAATATTAATTTTATTGTTTTTTTAGTATTTGTTGTTGTAGCGGCAACAGAAATACATGTGTGAAAATTTCAAATGCCCAGCTATCACGGTTCATGAGACACAGCCTGATGACAGACAGACAGACAGACGGACAGTGAAGTCTTAGTAATAGTAATAATTTGGCACCCTTCGGGTCTGGAACCCTAAAAAGGATAAAATGTGCGAGTGGGAAGACATGCCTTACCAATTTTGAGACTACTTTCATTCTAGATACCTGTGAAATTTCGCAATAATATAATATGCTGTTCACATATTTTTTAGAGAAAAAGTAATAAACAGACTAAATATAATGTCGCAAAATTTTCTCCAATTTTCATGCACAAAATAATGTAAATTAAATATAAATCGCCGTGCAATAAAGATAAAACCAAAACAGATGCAACAACATAAAACATATTCTGTCAAGCAAAGAAGTCTATTTGGCCTAAGGGTGACCTTTATCTTTGCCTGGTAATTTTCTTTGTACTGTAGCTGTAGAGTTGAAAAAACACGGGCATACGAATTGAGGTTATTTGGTGGCTGTTCTTAGATTTTCGCCAGCACTTTAACATTTATCAGGAATTTACTTGTTAAACTTTGCATCTAACATTAATCTGTCGTAACATTTCTGATTACTGACTATGTTTGTATCTTTGCACCCTCACGTCGTCGGCCCATTCCAATGTGGACAGCCCTTTATCCTGCTCTCTAACTTGGATGCCGCATGATAAAAACGGAGTTGTTTATTAAAATGAAAGTATAGAAGTCCCCAGTGGTGATCGAACTCAGAACCTCATTATTATTAATTCTTTATTGCACAAAGATAGTGTAGAAAAGGTGGACTTAATGCTATTGGCATTTTCTACCAGTCAACCCGCATTCATGTAATTCTTGTAAGTCATGTTAGCACTAAGCCATCAGGGCAGTCATAAGTATAGGAAGCTTGGCTGAATAAATATATAAAAAATATATATTGACAAAAGAGAATTCCTAAATATTACTCCTCACAAGTGGCAGACCCTGGTCTCTGCCTAGCCCTCCGAGATATAGGCATGAGTTAATGTTGTTTATGGTAGTTATGGTTACACAGTGATTACCACACAAGACATAAATTGTAACAGTCAGGAAAACAATAGCTATATTGTTTTACATTGTACTTATCATAGAAGGTATGATAAAAGTTTTAAAATGTTACATTACTAACAACGGATAATTGTTTAAATGATGAGTTAAGGTCTATAATCTAAACTAAACAAGTGAGTTATATATAACGTAAGTCATAATTAATAAGAAGATAGTATCGTGGTTTGTTACTGCACGGATGGATAAAAGATACTCACTTGTTAACCTTTGAGTCCTTCAGAAGGTAGAGCGTATGTGTGGGCTGGTTCCGGAGCTTCTCCGCTGTGGTGATGACCTTGTTGAGTCCCTGCGCCCGCGCCGAAAGACCACCCAGCTCATCGATGATCTTCGAGAGACTCTCCTGCATGGTTCTGTAAGGTGTTCAAATGCCCAATACTTAGGTAAATATTAATTCCGACCTATCCTAGGCCTCGATTCTGTTAGCGCATTATAGAACGACAGTCAGGGTTCTAACCAAAACTCCGTATACAAAACTGCGAATCTGCAAAAACTGCAGAAAACTGCGACACGAACTGCTGCGATGCGATTTCGTGTGGTAACGCATCTCCCTTCCACATTCCTTCGACGACCGTCAACCGTACTTAACGTATTTTATAAACTAGGTCGTGACATGGATCGTAAAGAGAAGTACTCACTTCCGTTATAGCTAAGAAGATACAGGAAAAAGAAACAAAGAAGACTTTGGGTTCATCCATTTATTACTATTATGAACGCCGCCGATGCGAATCAATTCGCAAGTTCTTGCTATGCGTTGCGCGGGCTCGCAGATTTTTACAATGCGATGTCGCATAATTGATTTCGAGAAAATCGCGTTTGAAGTTTCGTGTATAAACAGGTTTCGATCACAAAAACTAGTGTACACTGTGTGTAAGGTGTAATTTTTCCAAAACTGCCTCGGCTCACAAAAAAATCATAAAAAAGTAACTATGGCACCTAAAAATATTCTGGTTAGACCAAAACAAAGCAAGACATAGGCCTCCCTCCTTTTTATTATACGACAGATTAAAAAATTCAAACAAAAAAATAACAGTTTACAATCCCTCCAGGTCCCTTTTTGGTCAACCACTCACATATGTTTTACAATCAGAGGCACAAAAATAATTGACTGTGGTCTCCACACTAATAAAACCTGTATAGTGGAGGCCCATTGCTTTATCAAATTACCAAGACATAAAAGGGCTCAAGTAAGTATATTATTTTCAATTGATTGCCAGACTAAGTAATATTATCTACGTGCATAGCCCCCGGTTTTCCATACACTAACTCTGTGTATTATTTATTAGAATGTCACACTTTACAACTAGTCAAATATTACAGCCACAAATGTTTTGTCAAAAACTCAAACTATGAATTATAATTACACACACACACATATCTGACCCAAAGGTTCCCATAATGCTGGCAGCACTACAGCACTGCACAGCAAGGGAGATCCTCTGCATCAAATACACCCCAAAGCAGTAGTCGAAAACACGGTTCCTTAGACGACATCCTACCTCTTTAATAAAGGCTTTCCCCTGAAACCCCAAGATCTCAGTTGTTTCTAAAGCCATAGACCAAAATTGTTGAGCTTTAACTGGCTGCGTTTTATACTTTTGAGTCTAGCAGCCGTCTCTGCAGCAGCCCCAAGACTTACAGACGATTATGAAATGTATTTATACTGCCTTCTATTAAATATGTAGTTCTTACGTAATTTATCATGCTGTATGCACATGTCTTCGTGTTATGGTTTGATTTGAACGTTTTTATGTCATTTAATGTTATTGAAATGTGAAAATTACTTAGCTAAATTCCGCCAAAATCCCACAAGCACCATGCGGTTAGTTAATGCACCGCCCTCCCTCCCATTCTTTCAAGCAGAGGCAAGAAACAAACACACCACCACCGACACCAATACTTGTGTTAATGTTTATAATTTATGTCCGTAACACTGTTTTGTGTATCTAATAAATAAAAAAAATTAAATAACTTTTAGCTGCATAATAAACATATTGTTAGCAAGAAAAGGGGGTATGTCAAAATTTTTAAAGTGTGATCTCTAAATTCTTACCTTACTGCACGCATGTCGCCCCGAAACCCTGGCGGTATCAGCGTGTGATCAATCCGACTGATTTCATCTCGTAGGATCTCATTTACGGACATCTCCATGACTGCACACTTTCCGTCGTATTCCCACAGTGTAAAGACACGGTAATAATTTGGTCTGAAATTACAACTTTCACCGAGAAATTACAGAAACTTGTAACGTGAATTTGAGAAATTCTGCTGGTTTTTAAACAAACAAAATTATCTTTCCAATTTCCTCCGTTTTTTTTATTGACGTATCATCTGTCTGTGTTGCTAGTATATTCCCCGATTTCACTTTGTGTTCAAATCTGTGTTTTACGGCGCACAGTCACACGCACACGCCCTGTTCGCTCCCCGCACGCACGACATCGGAACGACCAACGTTCCATTTTATATTTTTAACCGACTTCAAAAAAGGAGGAGGTGCTTAGTTCGTCTACGTACTTGTTTTTTTGTGTTTACCTTACCACAGTGTCCGATTTAAAACATTTTTTATTAAGAAGAGGTTATGTAGTCACATGTAAATTAGGTTACGAGTGCGCGGCATTATTGGCACAACCTAACAGCAATAAAAAATACTGTCAGCGCCAAGTAAGTTTTAAAATTAGTGAACTATTTTGTATGTGAACTAATAATTGTAGATCACAATTTTATGCTTCTCATTCTAGATCAAATTTATCTTTACTAAACAACTTATGGCAAAACTCCTCATGGTTATGAAAACCATGAGGGAGGCCTATGTCTTGCAGTAGGCGTCAAATGGCCGATGATGATGATGAAACAACTTATGTACATATTGTTTTAGATGCGTGGAGAACACTAGAAAAAATAAAAATAATTTTAACTGTAGGTATCTACAGATTGACCAAAGGTTGTGCAGGGTATTAATTTGAGAGAGCTTCTCACGGGCTAATAACCTACCCAGCGATGGATTTAGAAAAATTTAAACAACCTACTCAGATTATGTCAAAGTTATGTCTAAATAATTAAAAAAATTAAAGTATAGTCTCAATAAAAATTATATACATTACTAGCTAACCAGGGCAAACGTTGTATTACCATATTTATTAGCTTGCAACCTATTCTCAGACCTACGAAATTATACACCAAAAATTAAATAATAATTTGAGAGAGTACACATGCGAAAATTTTATTTATTACCTGACTGCAGCGGAGTCCAAAAGGAGGGTTAATGTGTTTGGGTCGTATGTATATAATATGTATGTATGTAAGTATGCCCGATGGTATGCTCTATGATAACTCATTGACCCTAGACACCTAACCTTCTCACATATCCCATAATACCTAACCATTTGTCAATTCGATGACCATATTTTGAAGCGTTAAGTTTTAAATAAAACTTTATTGCATAGAGTTTTCAGGCATATTATATATTTCATAATAAAATAATTTGTTGTTATTGAATAACTTACTCTTATTTATTTTTCAAAAGCGACATTCTTATAAAAATGTTAATTAAAAGGTTTAAGGGAAAACTGAAACTTAAGATATTAGAGAAAAAAATGCTTTTTTACGCCCACTCAGTACAAAAATCCATATTATGCTAACAATAAATTGCAGTACTGTACATATTTTTGTAAAATTTGGAAAAAAATGTAGGTACTTTGTTGCTGGAATTCGTTGCCTGTCGCCAAGCCCCGACGAACACCGAGTTGACAAGAGATATCACGGTTATCCGCACACGCGCCAAAAAGATACAATTTTTCTGCCGTGTATTCGCCGAAACGATGAAGGTTAGATGTCTAGGGTTAAACAATGCTCAGATTTTGATAAATAAGATTTCCATCGATTCGTCATATTTGCACGAGTGTCATAGGCTATATAAAATCAGCACGAACGTAACAGAAACTTGAAAAGTAACTAAAAAGAGAAAAATAACCAATAACCACTGAGCAGGCGGGACCCAAATTCACCAATGGAACTCCTTAGACTGGTTAATGCTAAGCAGTCGGGTTGTTGGTTATTTATGTGCAGAAATAATTGAACACCTTTTCAGTGTCACATTGGCAAACTGATACTTCTGTACGAGATCATAGTAATAAAAAAATATCTTTTCTTAGTGCGTTTTTTGAAAAAGTTTCGGCGTGTAACGAAACGGTGTGACTGTGCGGTCCATAGTGATTATATTCTCTGTGGTGCGGTCATGTTGTTATAGTTGACAGTTCATGTTTTCTGTTTGGCATAAGTATATCCACTGTTGCTAAACGTTTGGATCAACTTTCGTACTTTCAAACTATCTTACGTACAATGTTTGGCAAACGTTGAATTTCAAGATTATTCAGACTTATTTCACCATGTCACTTTCTGCAAAATAATTTCGTATGTTGTGATAAAAATGCTTGTTTCTTGGACAATTTAGATTATATTTGAATCGTTAAAAACTCGTAATAGAATTATTGTTGCAAGCTCTTCTCCGTGCTCGTACAACATGTTAGGAATTAAACGCTTTACGACTTTGTCGTCGTCTAAAATCCAATCGAAAATACTTTATGATAGTAAAAGTGCAATATTATTAGAACGGCAGCTAAACCACCAGTGTTCTGGTAACTTTCTCAACCTCTGTAGGACAGTTTCTGTGCTGCATAACCTCACAAGCAGGTCTAGGAATCCTGTAAGTAATGTTATTATTATTATGCAATGTGTAGGGTTTGTGATAAATAAAAAGGATTTAAAACCATCTCGAAACTGATAAAAGTAAGTAAGTAGAGAGGCTGGAGTCCGTACTAGGAATGATCCTGTGTGGCAGATCTCCAGGCCGTCTCTCAATTGTATGTACACTTTTGAAAGCTCTTGAGTATAGTCTCAGTATAACCTGAGCAATATTTTCAAATAGTGTACTGTTTCTACAAAATTGTTTAACCTGTTCATTCAGATTGCAATAGATGGAAAAGATCTATCATTATCATTACTAAAATAACAGTCGATCATGATCATTACTAAAATAACGGTTGATCATGATAATTACTAAAATAACAGTTGACTCATTATTACAGGCCTAGGTTGGGGTGTAGGAAAGGGTGGCCGTACCTGGGACTTAGAAAAATTTTGACCAAAATTTTTTTTGGTGTAAAAAGTGTGTTTAAAATTTGGTTGTTAGGTCAATACACATAAGCAAAAATAGGTTCGAAGTTCCAGGATGGAGCGGAGCGCAGCGACGTTGCTGCGCTCCGCTCCATCCTGAAACTTCGGGTGTTAGTTCTTTTTTTTTATATAAAAGCGAAAAAAAATATTTCACTAAAAAACTTAGTTTTGAGTCAAACAAAAAAATTTTTGTTCTAGTTTACATTTCGCATTTTATTCATTTGGTCAAATTATACTTTAAGTGTTGAAATTTATAAAACTTTGTGTCGCTATATTTCGGCCATTTCTCAATTTAGAGAAAAAAAGTTCCAGTAAAAGATGCTTATTTTTACATATTCTTTAATGTTCTGATCAAAAAAGTAGTAAAAACGAGCAAAAAAAAAAAATTAAAATTTTTCTAAGTCCTATATATGGGCCACCCTTTGCTACACTCTGACCCAGGCCTATTCCAAGGCTTACTCTGTGAAAATCACTATAGTTCTGAGATTAGATTCATTCCACAATTGAGCAGAAAAAAAGGTTAACATGTACAGGCAACAAAATCAATTCGAGAATCAAGTTAAAATAAAAATGTTTATTCCTACAACCACAACTACTGCTAAACTACACTCATCTTCAAAATACAATCATCTGCTTAACAAACCATTCAAATATCAAGTGGCATTGTCTTCTCCCTAAATATTAATGTATTTCTTTAACCCTAGACACCTAACCTCCATGGTGTCGAGTTGTAACCGTGGTGTCAACTCAGTGTTCATCACGGATTGGCGAGGCGATTTGTGATTAACATAAAATTGATTTTTGTACTGGGCATAAAAAAGTTTTTTCTGTAATGTCTACAGTTTAAGTTTTCTCTAAAAATAAACAACTTTTTTTTTTAAATTTATGTTTTAGTTATTTTTAATAAGAATGTCGGCAAAATCTGTAGAAATACATGCCATTTTAAACAAAAAGATAAATAAATAAGAGAATGTGATAAATAACAAAAAAATATTTTATTATATAACATATAATGTACCTGAAACCTGCAATAAAAATACCAAAAACAAAAAAGCTTTATTTAAAACTTAATACTTAAAAAAATGGTCATCGAATTGACGAATGGTTACCTATTATGGGGTATGTGAGAAAGTCAGGTGCTTAGGTTGTGCTAACAGGGAGAAAAAAAAATGTTTTCTTAATTTCAGACATTATAATAAGTAGATAAATAAGATAGACAGATAAGAGTACACTACTTTAACTTTGAAAATTATTACCACAGCTACTGCGTCAGTTCAACAGCGAGTACAAGGCAGCCTGCTCTTTGCTGAAGAGGTCCAACCTACCAAACTTCAACAGCTTTGCAAATGGTGGTCTGTCAGCTCGGCGGCTTCACACCACACCTCCTGCTAGCCAAGAAAACAAAAAACAGGTCTGAACTTCCTTATTGTCTAATAACAAGAATTTTTCCCTGTATTCTCTACGAGATCGAATCAGCAATGATGAGATCCGTAGACGAACGAAAGTCGTCGACATAGCCCAGCGGATTAGTAAGTTGAAGTGGGAGTGGGCGGGGCACATGGCACGCAAAAGTTCTCGAATGGAGACCACATATCGGCAAGCGCAGGGTAGGACGACCATCCACAAGATGGACAGATGACCTCATCCAAGTGGCAGGAAGGCGCTGGATGCAGGCCGCTTCCAACTGGTCTTAGGAAATCCGTGGAGGAAGCCTAGGTCCAGCAGTGGACCTCTTTTGGCTGAATGATGATGATGATTGCCTAGTGTGCCTATCCGCGAGTTTCGTTTTATCCATCTTTCGTGAGATCTTAGTCCTACTTACCAATGAAATTTTATTAAAATTTCAGGACAAAGATGACAAGAAGAAAAAAGAGGAAGACAACAATATACCATCTCTAATGATGAAGGTGGTCTTTTGGATGTTGACAACCAGCATACTAGTCATTGCTAGCTCACTCCTTGTTCCCAATGACAATAACCAGAATGAGGTAAACTATACAAAATATTATATTCTTTTTGTTGCACTAACCCGTGCTGAGGACAATTTAAAGTATTTATTCAGTCCAGTTAAGTTACAGCGGTCTCTCGCCATTCGCATCCACGAGCCCCCTGCCAACCTGATCGCATCGTCCAACCATTGGGCTGTTGGTCTGCACACTGACCGCGAAGGATGGCATGGGCGGCGGTCGGCTGATGATGATGATAGTTACAGCAATGTTACCTATGGTCTGCACTTACAGCATTTGTCCGTTTATCCTAAGAGTGCAGTTTTTATTTGCATGTAGTGATATGGGAGATCACTGGATGTGCGACTAAATTTCTCATAGTAGGATCTACCACCTTTGGCTCTACCATCGCTTACAATTTAGTCATATTGTTTTAATAGTTGTCCATAGTTTCGGACTGCCTCATTGGTCCAGCCGTTAAGGCGCTTAAGAGGTTGTGGATTCGATTCCCACTAGGGGCCGCCGCGCATTTGTACAAATGGCCTTCAGTCTGGGTGTACTTGCTTGTTTGTGATGGCCTTGCCTGGTTACCATAGTACAGGGTATCCTTGTTTGGGACCAAGTCAAGTGAATGTGTGGTGTATTATTATTTTTTATTATTTTGTGACCTGCTATATTGTAGGGTGTCTAAAATTATGTGTTTTTTTTCAGTTAATTCGGTATGTCTCCTGGAACGAGTTTGTGTACGACATGCTTTCCAAGGGGGAGGTGGAGGAGTTGATCGTAAGGCCAGACCTCGAGGTGGTCACTATTATCCTTCATGAGGGTGCAGTGATCAAAGGAAAAAGAGTAAGTTTTAATATTCATGCAAAATCGCAGACTGCAAATTGTATATTTCTTTCAACAGCAATAATAAATAACTTTAATGACCGTAAGACAACCTTGAGTCGTTATGATTTCCCAAAAAAACAACCTGTTTGTTCTCCTCCAGAGTTTCAAATGACCTGTTTGTTGGCAAAAAGTTTTTTTTAATTATTCTCCGTTATATGCGATCAGTCCTATGACTATGAGCAGATGTGTTCCTTGTGTAAACTCATGTAGAGTGTGCCCTCCAGTGAGGGCATCTACTCATAGGTAGCCTAGAGCTAGGGGCGTTCCTGCAGCTCCAGTATATTATGTCGCTTTGGTCTCTTCACATAAAGAATAAGAATAAAGAATAACTTTATGAAGAATGAATATGAGCATATGGGCCAGCCGTCTAGACAGGGGTCGGAGGGATATAGGTAATGCGCGCATTCGGAATGACCTTACGGCGGTGCTTCAGTAGCCGTGGTCTCACCTTCGTCAATTGCTCATCTCGGATCTGTCTGAGATTATCTCGCCCGATCTCGTCCAAAGTCACATCCGGCATCGCTGATATTATTTGGGTGATTCTCAGTTTGAAATACGAAATGTCACTACCATGGAGGCCTTTTGTAAGCCCAATAATTTACGTGTTTGCACGCTTGGTAGCCTAGTGGGTAGAACATTGGACTCGGAAGCGGGAGACCCAGGTTCGATTCTCAGTGCGGGCATGTACCTATGACTTTTTTTTCTAAGTTATGTACATTTGTGAAGTTATAGTAGCAATACCACTCGCTAACTGTGAAGGAAAACATCGTGAGGAAACCTGAGTGTCTGAGCTATTCATATACCTAAGCGCTTGAAATCGCCAATCCGCGGTGGGCACGCGTGGTGATTAAGCCCATACTCTCTCCCTGAGAGAAGGCCTGTGCCCTACAGTGGGACCTATATAGGCTGCTTATGCTTATGCTTAGTGAATAGTAAACATTGACTCTAAAGTAGTAGTTATTTATCTCAAATAAAATTTTGAAGAAAAAACATTAGGGGCCGTTCATGTGTGACGTAAACAGATTTGTTCCAATTATTTACCCCCCCCCCCCCTGACCCTCGTCAGTAAAAGTAAAAGCTCTTACCCCAATGCTTACGTAACCATTGGTAAGCATGTGCATTTTTCTTTTAATTTTAATAACTGCCTGGTTGGTCTAGCTGCTAAGACACTTAGCTATTAAAACAGAGGTCGTGGGTTCGATTCCCACTGGGGGCCGACGTACATTTGTACAAATGGCATCTGTCTGGGTTCGTTTTTATGTTTGTGACGTTCTTGCCTGGTTACCATAGCTCAGATATCCTATTTTGGGACCAGGTCAAGTGATTGTATTGTGTGGAGGATTTTTAATGTACTTTTTCAAATCGTCAATCGTACCGAAACGAAACAATACATTGGCGGAAGAAAAGACAAGTGAATAGCGCGCGGTACTTCCGTTACTCGGTTCTAAGCGAATACCTAAACGTGTCCATTATTTTCGGGAATCCATGAAAATGAGTTTCGTTTTCAGCAAAGCAAAATCGACTAAGTTTTGTAGAAAATCCGAAAAAGTAAGTAAATAAATACCTGCCGCTGGCGTTATCAACATCCAGACCCCCCACGCCTTATGTCATCCAAAATAAGCGAAGCTAAGACCCCCGCGCCCTGTAGTGCTTACATAATACTTGAATGACTCCTTAGCTATTATATATACTTGAACGGTTGTGACATTTAGTTTTTCAAATTGAATTCCCAATCACCCATTTCGCCATGACCGTGTTCGGCTCTAGCTCTGCAATCGTTTCGTTTCTTTTAAAAGACCACATCGTTATCTGAGGGTCCGTTCCGTTCTCGCTCTATTCTCAGTCCACCCACCGCGTGTACCACATGAATGTGGGCGACGTCCATCGCTTCGAGGAGAAGCTCCGTGACGTGGAGCGTTCGCTGGGCGTCCGGGAGAGCGTGCGCCTCATCTACGACCGCAACGGGAGCACGGCCGGGAAGATCATCACCACCCTGCTCATCGCAGCCATCCTACTCTCCTTCCTCTACTCCACCAAGTCTATGAAGATGAACATCAACCTGGGCGGCATCGTGAGTATAATATACTAGTAGATTTTAACCGATGGTCCGTGGATCACTAGTGGTTCTCGAAAAAGCCCGAAGTGGTCCGCGAAAGCTTCCTAATATTAAAAAAATTACGCACAAAAATAGTAGTGTAATAATCTCGGTTTTGAATTATTTCCATGTTTAATTTCATACAACAACGAAATAATTTAAATTAACGATTCGTGGTCCGCAACAGGACAAAAAAATATTCGAATGGTCCTTCGTCATTAAATTAAAAGGTTAGGAACTACTTTATCACTGTTGTTTCCATTTTTACGGCTGGTAAGGAGCGTCCCAAGCGGACATATGTTCTTCGGCCTAATAGGGATGCAGTGGCAACGTAAAAAGTACCCAGCACCGGAGGGCATGCATGCAACGACCAATGAATGTGGATTAGGCGAAAGAGGTTTGTCAGGATGGTGGCTGGTGCCATACTCTCGTCTCTGCCTGCCCCTTCGGGATACAGGCGTGAGTTTGGTAATGTATTCCATGTTTGTGATGTCTGGTTACCATAGGGTATCTCAGTGTGCGGACACGGAGTGTGGGAGCTATGATTAATATTGTACCAATTTGGAAATTTGTAAGGCTCCCGATTATTATTAATGGATCCCACCAACAGACTTGACCAAATTTATATGGGGCCACCCTTGAGGTACCCCCCCCCCCCCCCCGTACTAACTAAAAAAGAATTAATCTAGATCTAGTTAGAAATCTAAAATTGGTTACGTGTGGCTCGCGTGACGCATTCGGCTCGCTTATGTGCCCACTGTGATCTAAGCTTCCAGTATCACCAGAGACATCTTCAATTTGCAGAGTCAGCTGGGCCGTGCCAAGTTCACCCTGGTGGACTCGATGAGCGGGCAAGGCAAGGGGGTCAAGTTCGAGGACGTGGCTGGCCTCCGCGAGGCCAAGATCGAGGTGATGGAGTTTGTGGACTACCTCAAGCGGCCGGAACACTACAAGAACTTGGGCGCAAAGGTAAAACTTCTAGAAAGAAAGAAAAGAAACTCAAACTAAAAATTTTTATTAACTACTAGCTGACTCAGCAAACGTTCTTTTACCATATTAATTAGCCTACGGCCTGTTGTCAGACCTACGAAATATACACAAAAAAATTAATTAAAATCGGCGAAGCCAGTTCGATAACAAACATTGCGACACGAGATTTTGATATATTAGATAAAAACAAAACAAAACTTCACGAACGTCATATCTGTTGTATTATCTTTCTTCTCAATATAAAACAATGTCGGATTAGTTACACCATTGATGAGTCAAGAATGGCTGGCCCGATTTTTTGATCTCTGATTACTTGGATTTGTCTCCGCCACGAATAGCAGAGTAACTATTGGAAAATTGACTAAAAATCATCAATTTTCATCAATTTTGTGAAAAATAAACCGAAATCCGATTGCCTCGTTGGCCTAGCGGTATCACGTCTGATTAACATGCCGGAGGTCGTGGGTTTGATTCTTCCTGGGGGCCGCCGTACATTTGTACAAATGGCCTCAGTCTGTGTGTATTTCCATGTTTGTGATGTAACTTGCCTGGCGGTCGTAGCACAGGGTATCCTAGTTTGAGATTAGGACAAGTGTGATTTATTTATTGTGTTCAAATCAAAATTTTTTTTTTTAATTCAAAGTTGCACGGAAAATGCGACTTAATGAACGTTACAAGTTAAACTAGGTGTCCATTTCAAAATCTAGATCATTGTGTGTTGATTGTGTTGTGTGATTTATTTATCGGTTAATGTTGATTTATGAAAATGCATCTTATTCGCAGGTGCCGAAGGGCGCGCTGCTGCTAGGCCCGCCGGGCTGCGGCAAGACGTTGCTCGCCAAGGCCGTGGCCACCGAGTCCAACGTGCCATTCCTGTCCATGAACGGCTCCGAGTTCATCGAGATGATCGGCGGCCTCGGCGCGGCTAGAGTCAGGTTCATTATTGTTATTGGATCATTATTTTATTACAGGCGGCGTCATTATTGTTATTATTACATACGTTATTTTTGGGTACGGACAAGGGCGGGGCGGAATAGTACATTGTTCACCGAGAGGAGAAAGTGACCGATTATCGCAGTTTTTCTCGAGTGAAACATAGTGCTTTATACTACACCTGCTTGATAGTTTTATTTTACTTTCTACGAAAACTGAATCCTCAAACAACACACAAATTGGAAATGGCGCCAATGGCGTCTGCAATTTTCACATGTTCTTTTTTCAAATTGTTTATCCTGCCGCCGCAGGGTCGCACTGCCAGCCCGACACCATCCAACACACAGCTAGTGGCCAGTGTCATTTTGCGAACTTGGAGATAAAAACTCACTGTAAAAACTTTTTGGCTTTTGATATTTAGGTTACCGGCGCATAGTCTTACCCAAAATTAAAAAAGAAAAACCACGTAAGAAATGGATTTTCATACACTTTTCTCTCCCGCTCAGATGCGTTTTCTCCCCGCATATTTGTTCGATATGCAATGACGTACTTTCTACCGTAAATTTGATAAAGTATCAAGGTACTTTCCAAGCAGGTGTAGTATAAAGATATTTTTTTTTTCAATTTTAATTTGATTTTCTTTTAACACATTGAGGAACATTGTATTACCAGTACAGCCTCTCCCCAGGGACTTGTTCAAGGAGGCGGCGAACCGCGCCCCCTGCATCGTCTACATCGACGAGTTGGACGCGGTGGGGCGTGCGCGCAGCACCGGCGGCTCCTTCGGTCCCGGCGGCGGGGAGAGCGAGCAGACGCTCAACCAACTGCTCGTCGAAATGGATGGGATGAAGAGCCGCGAGGGTGTCGTGGTGCTGGCGTCCACTAACAGGGCCGACGTCTTGGACAAGGTCAGTGTGGACGTGTATCGACTAACAGGGCTGACGGCTTGGACAAGGTCAGTGTGGACGTGTATCGAGTAACAAGGCTGGCGTCTTGAACAAGGTCAGTGTGGACGAGAATCGACTAACAGGGCTGACGGCTTGGGCAAGGTCAGTGTGGACGAGCAGGAGAAAAAAAAAACGGCGGCGAGAGCGAGCAGACTCTCAACGAAATGCCCGTCGAGATAGGATGAAAAGCTGCGAGGGCGCAGTCGTGCTCGCCTCGACTAACTTTTTTATTTTGGATATTTTTTTAATTGTATCAATTATTTCAAAAAAGTCTTTGCTGACACCTAGACCAAAGCAAAATGAAACGCAGTATACATTCGTGTGGAAAGTAATAAAACATTGAGTGTTAGACTGCCTCGTATGTGTAGCAAAACAGGTGGTCGGTTCAATTCCCAGTAGAAATCACCATACTTGATTAATTGTACAAAATGACCGCCTTTTCTCAAACCATCTTAAACATAATCAAAACAATTCATCTAATTTAATATCAGTTGATACATGACAAGATTCCCTGAATAACTTTAAATGCCTAAACATTAGTTACTTCTCTTACAAAAGTAGTAGTGATGTGACGCCATGTGAATTAAAAACATAAATCAGTCAGTAACTTTAAAAACTGTAGCTAGCCAAGACAATGTAAGTAGGTACTAGAAATAAGCCTAAACTTTTGTTCCCAGATTTAGGCCGGCATCATTGTACTATACGATTCTACCTCTACGATGAGATGCCTATAATAAGCTTGCCAGAAACGCGGTTCGGAAAATGTGTGCAAAAGGGTAGCCCTTTCATTAACATTAAAGATTATTTGGATGACAAAGATGTCTGGAATTAAACTTCAATGCATTAGGTTTCAGAATAATAAGTAAACTCTGTTAATTGATTAGGTTAGGAGCTTTTCGGTCCATTCTTTCTCCAAAATGATCTAGATTTTGAAACGGACGCCTAGTTTAACTTGCGACGTTCATTAAGTCACAATTCCTGTGTTATTTTGAATAAAAACACTTTGATTTTTAATATGTTCACAGGCGCTCCTACGCCCGGGCCGCTTCGACAGACACATCCTCATCGACCTCCCGACGCTCATCGAACGAGAAGAGATCTTCCAGAGGCATCTGAAAAACATCGTGCTCGAGGATTTGCCCGCGCACTACGTCAAAAGGTCAGGCCGTTCGGAATCCTACTGAACACCCTAAAATCTTCTTTTTTATTTTTGGTCATAGCCTCGTGACTGAGGGACGTGATATGAGGCTGCTTTCGTTACCAATCTATTCGTTACTAATCTTTATCGTCTCCATTCGGTCCGATCATGAGCCAGAACTCAAATTTACTTAAAGTGCTAATTTTATGAATGTTAGTTTGGATACATTTACTTGTGACTTTGGCTGGGGAGTCAGTTTTTAGGGTTCCGTACCCAAAGAGTAAGGGACCCGCTGTCCGTCCGTCCGTCTGTCAGCAGGCTGTATCTCATGAACGGTGATACAGTTGAAATTTTCACAGACGATGTATTTCCGTTGCCGCTATAACTACAAATACTAAAAACAGACTAAATTACGGTGTCCTCCCTGCAGATTGGCCTACCTGACGCCGGGCTTCAGTGGCGCGGACATAGCCAACGTTTGCAACGAGGCGGCGTTGCATGCGGCCCGCCACAAGCAGGCCATCGTCAAGCCCGCCAACCTCGAGTACGCCGTCGAGCGGGTCGTCGGTAAGAGGAGTGGGGCAGAGATAGTGCGGGAGAGAGAGAGAGAGGTATATAGAGAAAGGAGGGGATACAAAGGGAGATAAATGGAGAGAGAGAGATGACACGGAGAGTTAGAGAAAGGTATAGAGAAAGAGAAACAGAAATAATGAGAAAGAGAGGCAGAGAGAGAGAGAGAAAGAGAGAGAGAAAGAAGAAGAGAAAAAGAAAGAAAAGAGAAAGAGATTAGAATTCTTCTTGTAAACACTGAGAAAGAAAAGAGAGTTTAGGACACCTGGATAGAGAAAAAATGACACGAAGAGGTAGAGAAAGGTGTAGAGTAAGAGAGGCAGATATAATGAGAGCGACGTAGAGAGAGAGAGAAGTGACCTCTGTCTCCTTAGACATAGAAAGAGGAAGATAGACAGAGACTAGATTAGAATTCTTCATTGTACACAAAGAGAAAAAAAGAGAGTTTTAAGACAGATATCAAGGGAGACACTTAGAGAGAGAGAAAATGACACGGAGAGTTAGAGAAAGATGTAGAGAAAGAGAGGCGGATATACATAGAGAGAGAAATATAGAGAGAGAGAATGAGTGAGAAAGACAGACAGACAGTTAGAGAGATACAGAGAAAGCGAGGCAGGTATTTATAGAGTTGAGAGTGCGAGATCCGGAGATAAAGAGAGAAAGTGAAAAAAAGTAAGAGATATAGAGAAAGAGAAGCAGAGATACAGAGAGAGCTTTAGAGTGAGAGATACGGAGATAAAGAGAGATAATGTGGCAGAAAGTGACATGAAATGTTAGAGAGAGTATGGGCTTAATCACCACGCCTGCCCACCGTGGATTGGCAAATCGAAGCTCTGAGGTACTGTACCACTCTCTAACGTTGAAGGAAAGCGTCACGAGGAAACCTGCGGCGAAGTGGGCTTCGCACCTATTGACATTGTTAGGGTTCCGTACCCAAATGGTATGGGACCCTATTGTTCAGACTCCTTTGTCCCGTCAGTCTGTCACCAGGCTGTATCTCATGAACCGTATAGGGAAAAGCGGGTGATCGTGCTCTTCCACTATAAAGGGAAATTTCCCGCCAGGCAGATCGTATGCCTGGGGACGGCCGGTCCGACTGATGTTCGTCGGACGTTATATTTATGATATGTCATGTGAAACATTTTGCTTGCGCGATGCAGGAATGTTGGAGTTTATAGTGCGCGCGCAGAGTTGACATGTGCTCGCCACAGCTTGATAAAATTTTCACCGATTATGTAATTCTGTTGCCGCTGTAACAACAAATATACTAAAACAGAATAAAATAATTATATTCTTTTTGTTGCACTAACCTGTGCTGAGGACAATTTTAAAAAACCTATTTAGAGGCTAAAAATTCCACCCATGCCGGGACTTGAATCCGCGACCTCTGGCTAACCGTGCCCGGATAAAATAAATATTTAAGGGGGGCTCTTATACAACAAACGTGACTTTTTTGCCGTTTTTTGCTCGATATTAATAACGGCAACAGGTAGACGCTTCAAATATTAAAATGTTGTATAGATAATGGTACGGAACCCTTCTTGCGCGAGTTCGACTCGCACTTGGCTGGTTTTTATTTAATATGAATGAAGAAGATTTTTATTCAGATAAATACAGTAAAATATCCGTTTGTCTTTCTGCTAAACGGCAGATGCTCTTGGTTGTACAATTTCTGTAACTCTTAAGGCCGTTGTTACGTCGGGCATGCTGTGTCGCTCGCACAATCTAACATTTTTAAAGATTGTAATAAAACTTGTATAAATAAAACAAAAAGAATATACAATTTGTATACTTTTATTAAATGTGATCTAAGGGTTTGATAGACAATTATATTACGGAGGTACATGACATATTTTTCTTATCCTGAACCTAATTTTCGATTAAGAATAATTTATTCCAAAGTAGTCATTTTGCAAACACCTTTTCTTTATTAAAAACAATTAATAGCAAAACAAACATGTGTTTAAAATGTCCGTAATTTCATTATGCATCAAACCCTCAGACCACATAATTTATCAAAAGTTTACTCATTTTATTACAATCACTGTTACGGGTCCCTTGCCATTTGGGTGCGGAACCCTAAAAACGTATTTTTGTGCAAGCTCTCCACTGTCACGGTCGTCCACAGGAGGCACCGAGAAGCGGAACCACGCGATGTCGCCGGCGGAGAAACGCATAGTCGCATATCACGAGTCCGGCCACGCACTGGCGGGCTGGCTACTCGAGCACACCGACGCTTTGCTCAAGGTAATAACTGCCGTATACCGTTTACCATTTGTATTGTTACAAGATTATGTACAGGGTTCCACATAATCTTGTAACGGTGCAAATCTTCTTACACCATTTCTGTTATTTTCTTTCATTCTGTGTATCATCTGAGCTATTCACATACCTCAGCGCTTGAAATCGCCAAGCCGCGGTGGGCACGCTTGGTGATTAAGCCCATACTCTCTCCCTGAGAGAATGCCTGTGCCCTACAGTGGGACGTATATAGGCACCCATTCTAGATTTCTTTCGTATTTTCATTGCTACGTCACCCTTTGACTACAGATTATGTGAATTGCTTATTTTCCTATTTTTATTTTGTTTTGATCGAAGTTTTCTGTTTACCGCCACTTATCTACAGTTTTCCGAAATAAGATCACAGTTTAGAAAGAAGAGGGCGTTCTGCGACGTTCGGACAGTGAACCGCGTTCTGTGTACGCTCCTACTTCACCCATCTAAATAATAATTAAAACACGTATTTTAAAAGAAATTTCTTTACAGTTATAAAGTTTAGTGTCTAATTCACTTAAGTACAGTGTCTAAACTAGTGAAAAGTGCCTATTTGTGGTATAAATCACGATCTGATTTTCAAATTGCCGATACTGTTTTGCGCAACGCATCGCGCCGGGTCATTGACCGCTCAGACCGGACATTGGCCGATCGCTGTGCCACAGTTTAGTGTGCGGAGCGTTTGTTTACATCGGTCGGCCGCGGCTGTTTCTATTCGACGTCAGCGCTCGCGCAGAGTTGAAGTTCGGCGTTCTCTGAATAACCAGCGATGAATTGCAGGGCGTGCAATAAAGCCATTATTCTGGGAGAACAGATTAAGTGTGTTGGATGCAAATACCTTTATCACTACAGCTGCCTCAACATGACCACGGCCTCATTTATGGCGAACAAAGCCAAGTTGGAGGCATCCTGGCTATGCCCCAGGTGCTCCAACGTAACTGCGCGGAGACCACTGCGCGATGATACACCTGTGCGTGGGCGGTCCGACAGCGCTCCTAAGGACGTCGACATGTCTATCTGCGACGAGTCTCAGAATATCTCCTTACTCCTGTCTGACCCGCCAGGACCTTCTGCTAACCCTGACGCTCTTTTTGTAAAGCTTGAATCTCTTCTCGATAAAAAGGTCAAAAACATAGTCCAAGAGTTTCATACGGCCGTGGACTCAATTAAAACGGAGTTCACAAAAACCACGGACTTCCTCAGCGAGCAAATAGCTGATCTCACCAAAACCGTCCAGTCGGTCAGCAATAGAGTGCACAGCCTGGAGAAAGAAAATGAGCGTCTTAAGACTGAGCTCGCCGGCGTTGCTCGCTCACAGGCTGAGCCGAATGGATCAGGTCTCCAGGAAATTGTCGAGCAGCTGCGTTTTGATCTAAACGATCGGGAGCAAGCCACGCTGCTTAATGACATCGAGATTACAGGGGTACCTGAGTTCGAGGTCGAATCCTGTGTCCACATAGTCTCCACGTTGGCCACCAAGCTGGGAGTCTCGCTGGATTCACGCGATGTGGTGAGCGCGTCTCGCGCCGGCCCGCGCCGCTCCACGCCGCTGCCCGGCGAATCGGTTGCGCGCCCGCGGCCCATCGTCGTGTCCCTAGCACGCCGCGCGCTACGAGACGAACTTATCAGGGGCGCGAGAGTCCGTCGGAGTTCAGTCACCACCGCCGACTTCAGTCTTCCCTCCCACGACGTTCGTCGTATTTATGTAAATGAGAGGCTGACTAAGGCTAACAGGAAGCTTTTTGGTCAAGCTCGAGAGGCTGCCCGCACCCACCGGTGGAGATTTGTATGGTCCAGGGAGGGGCGTGTCCATGTTAGACGCGACGAGTCATCACCAATGCACCGAGTCCGATCTGAAAGTGAATTGAAACGGGTTTTTGAGTCACCGTCAGTTAGCGCCAGCATTGCTCAGGCATTACAAGAATAAAATGAATAGTGCTTTATTTACCAATTTGCTACGAACCTGGCTTTGTTTTATCGGCTCCGCTGTGTTACATTGTATTTGTTTCTATTTGTTGTGTGTTTGCTTGTTGGCTGGCTTGGCTTTAAACCATCCATCCTATTTGTTACTGCTTTGGCAGTGGGTGCTGGCATCTGCAAGTGGGTTACAATCACAATATAAAAAATGGCGCATATTCTACGGTGAGATGAACTGTGAAGTAAATTTAAATTGCATCTATAATTCAAAAACATTATTAATTTCATATGAACCACCTATTCGACATATCCTAACTGACATTTTAACAATGAATCCTTTATTTAATTATTTTATAACTCAATGTAATAGTAATAATAATTTTATAATTTCATCTACTCTATATATTTTTATTGACACTCAATACAAACAAATAAAATACTACTTTAACAGTCGGGCGTGCATATTAGGCATTTATTTAGTTAGGTATGGTTAAGTACAAGCCATTGAAATTGGGTCTTTTCAATGCGGGGTCCCTTGGTACAAAACACGATGAGCTCGAAGTTGCAGTCACGCGTGAATCCCCTGACATTCTTGCAATAAATGAGACGTGGCTGCGAGCCGGCGAGGAGGCGCGGGCGCCCGTCCTGCCGGGCTACAGGCTTCGCCACGTGCCCCGGCCGCGCGGAGTGCGCTCGCGGGGTGGCGGTGTCGGATTTTACTTAAGAACAGGAATCTCTGCGCGTACCTGCTCTCATCCGCCTGCGCCGGCCGCCGTCGAGCAAATGTGGCTCCGTATAAACATCAACACTCGAACTCTTATTGTAGGTACTGCATACCGACCACCTTGGCTCAATGTCGACATCTTCCTAGATGCGATAACCGAAGCAATTGCGTCTTTTTCTCACTATGATTATATTGTTTTAATGGGCGATTTTAATGTTAATTTGCTGGGCTGTAATGACCTAAGTACAAAAAAGATTTACCAGTTTCTTGATTCACTAAGTCTAAAAAATTGCGTTTTTCAGCCAACACACTACACAAAACACAGCTACTCTCTAATAGACTTGGTTTGTACTGACGCGCCCGTAAATGATGTCTCTGTACTAAATATCGCGGAACTCGGTGGCCATGCGTTAATTGTAAATTCATTGAAAATTAAAAAATATATCGCGCCACCAAAAAAAGTTACTTTTAGGCCCTTGAAAAATATTTGTTTAACCCAATTTGAAGCAGACGTGTCACAGCTACCCTGGAACTCTGTAATATCGGACTCTGATTTAAGTTTGAACATTTCAGTGCAGCGTTTCAACAAATTAATTATAACATTGTTCGACTGCCATGCCCCTGTAAGGACAATCTCAATCAGGGAACAAAACAAACCGTGGTTGACGTCTAACATACGCCACATGATGCACTTACGGGACAAAGCACACAATATTTTTTTACGCAAAAAATCCGATACACTAAGATCAGCCTATAAAGATTTAAAACATCTAGTGAATTTGAGCATGTTTTTTGAAAAAAAAGCGTTCTATGAACATCACATTAATAAAAATGTGAATAATAGCAAATTGTTATGGAAGAATTTAAAAAAATCCGTATTACCTGATCACAAAGACCTTTTTCTACCGGAGCATTTGCAATACCCGGATGTCATTAATGAGCATTTTTTAAACATTCCAAACAATTATGAGCATAATAACTCTTACTTGACATTTCTTCAAATTCACAGACATCGAGATAATATTAATTTTAATTTAAACACCGTTGACGAATCCACCATATTGAAAATTATTTTAGAACTGACGTCAAATGCAATGGGCAACGATAATATTAATAGGGACATGATACTTCTATCTCTCCCCCACTCCCTAAGCTCCATCACAGACATGGTAAATAGATCCATCTTGACCTCCACCTTCCCTGACCAATGGAAAGTCGCGAACGTCAACCCGCTCCCCAAAGTCAGCAACCCTTCTGATTTTAATGATCTTAGACCCATAAGTATATTGCCGTACCTTTCTAAGATACTCGAAAAAGTAGTTTCAAATCAGGTGACGCAGTATTGCGAAGATAATGACATTTTACCTGAGCACCAATCCGGTTTTCGTAAACATTACAGTACGTCGTCTGCTCTACTTGATGTTATAGACAATATACTTGTAGACCAGGATGAGGGCAAGGGCACTATATTGGGCTTGTTGGACTTTTCCAAGGCGTTTGACTCTCTGAACTTGGATCTTTTGCTTTCCAAGCTAACCTATTATGGGTTTAGACGTGAAACAGTTAGTTGGTTTCGCAGCTATTTGACGAATCGTCATCAACAGGTACTTGTACGTAAGTCTGACGGATCGGTCGTCAAATCTAAGCTACGTCAGGTGGGGAGAGGAGTTCCTCAGGGCTCGATCCTGGGTCCGCTCCTTTTCACCTTATACTCAGCGGATATCGTGAAATGCATCAAATACTGCAAATACCATCTCTATGCGGATGACCTACAGATCTATATTTCCACGGATGTTAACAGTGTCGCAGCATCTGTAAGCGCCTTAAATGAGGACCTAGAATGTATTTCTGCTTGGTGCACAAACAATGGCTTACTACTCAACCAAACGAAATCAAAAGTGACGATCCTAGGTTCAAAAGTGCAAAAGCAAAAAATTAAAGCTTTAAATCCCTCTGTATTTATAAGAGGAGTTCGCTTGGAGTTTGTTGACGAAGCGCGCAATCTAGGTGTAATAATGGATAGCTCCTTAAAATTTGAGAAGCACGTAGTAGAAATTGTTCGCAATTGCTTTTTCAGGCTTAAAATTTTGTACAGACTAAGGAAATATCTAAGTGTTAATACCAGAACCCTTCTCTGCGATACTCTAATAATGTCTAGAATTAGCTATGCAATTACTGCTTATGGTCCTTGCCTTTATGCGAAAACTCTAAAACTATTGCAGCGCGTTCAAAACGCTTGCGCTCGTTTTTGCTATGATATACCTGCTCGTGCTCACGTTACACCTTTCATTAATAGCGCTAACTTGCTGAAAATGGAGAATAGATTAAAACTCTTCATAGCAAATTTAATGTTCGGTGTCGTCAAATATAGGAAGCCTGCTTATTTATTTAAAAAACTCATCTGGCGTTGGGATGCACATGGCAATCGTAACAGGGCTAGGGCTTGTTCAGACCAGCTTGGTGTGCCGCGACACCGCACTGCTGCTTTCCGAGGCAGTTTTCGGTTCCAGGCCACCAAATGCTGGAATGACATTCCCCCACCCCTTAGGCAGCTTAAGTCTAAAACGTCATTTAAGAATAGTTATAAAATAGTTTTGCTCGCCGAACAAAAGTTGGCTCCCTAACACCTTGGGTTCTTCTGCATTTTATGATGTACAGAGCTGGTTAGAGCGTGTATGATAGCACAATCTGCTCAGCCTATAATTAATATAACTCTCCTTGACATTCGTGCATAACTACATCAATTTAGTTCAATCAATTTACACAATCTTTGACATCCCACAATTATTTATGTTTATGATTACTCTATTTATCGTTATTTTGTTTATTAGCCATTTGTACTCACTTCGCCTGTTCGAAGTATGACAAATGAAGATATTATGTACAATATTATTATTCTATTCACGCGAAATTTTTATTTTATTATTTATTTTTCCATTTATCAATCAATTTCATTAATTATTTTACCCACATTTGACATGATCACACTAATTTATTTTATTTTTAATCAATTAAATAACATATTTATACAATTTTTATTAACGATTCGTAATATTACTACATGATTCATTTATATTTAATTATAACTTCCGCACCTCCGATCCATGGATATATCTCTCCGAACCTGGCAAGCCGCCTTTTACCAAGTAGGTACCTGGTACTGACGTAATACCAGCGCTGGAGTAGCTCGCTTCTCCAGCACATGCTGAGTCAGTACCATTTTGCATTTGCCGCACCCACAGCAATATTATGTCGTACGTATTTGATGCAGGTACATACCGTACCTTGCATCCTTGTACTTTATGTTATGTATGTTTGATTTGTTATGTTTGTCTCTTTGTTTTGTTTCACCTACCCACTGTACTCTTTTTATGCTGTTTTGTTTATGTCCGTTTTAGTGTGTGTGTGCAAGTGCAAATAAATGATTTATCTATCTATCTATCTATCTATCTTATTGAAGTTCTACATTGTATTAGTTTATCATTTACATCGAGAAACCATCATCTACGCCGAACCCCGCTAGACTGGCGCCCAACGTGGGGCATAAATATGAAAATCTCGTGTCACAGTGTTTGTTATCGAACTCCTCCGCTTCACCGATTTTCATGTATACATTTTTCTGTATATTTGGTAGGTCTGATAAAAGGTCGTTCGTAGGCTAATTAATATGGCAAAACAACGTTTGCCGGGTAGGCTAGTAAACAAGCTTGACAAGTTACAAAAAAATTATACTTCATTTTAAAGGTAACAAGGTTGTTTTTATTTTATTTTATTCAAAAAACCAACAGCGTTACAGAGTTTCATAACTTAAAGTGATGTCTAATAATTCTTTTTGTTGCACTAACCCATGCTGAGAACAATTTGAAAAACTAATTAAGAGGCTTAATTTTTTTTTATTTCCAATCCGTAATACAGAGAAAGTTTGTAAAGAGGTTAAAAATTTCGCCGATGCCTGCACTTGCATTAGCTCAGTTGGGAGAGCGCTGGCACGGTTAGCCAGAGGTCGCGGGTTAAAGTCCCGGCATGGGTGGAATTTTAGCCTCTAAATAGGTTTTTAAAAATGTCTAAGAAGTGAGGCTAATAACAGGTTGAACTATTTAAACTGATGGGATACTTATCGTAAGCTTAGTGTTAAACGTGAGTGACGGGCTTCGGGCCGACCCCACCAAACCCGTGCGAGTCTTAGTGAATATAATGCTATAATTATAAATTAATAATATTCAATGATTTCTTATATTTAAAATAACGCCATGATATTCATATCTCGGTATTTCGTAAAAAGAAACAAATACATCTTTTACATTTGCACAGATTTTTAGTTTTGTTTATTTAAAGAGTTCTTGTATCGAGTCATGGTATCACTAGAAATCTCAGTTGATTCTTCCGGTTTCGTTTTTTTAAAGCAGCCGTTATCGAAATATACAGCCCAGGCATATTATCGAAGAAAAAAAAACAGAACTTAATTTTTTCAGGACAATATCCATTGGACATATTCTAAGTAGACATATTCTTGGACAGCTCCGAGGGCCACCTCGCCGACGAAGACCGGATCCGGCATGATTCTATCGTTGAACATGACCTTAGTCTTGGCCACGCTGATGCTAAGGGCCACACGTCGGGAGGCAGGGTTAACACTGCCGAAAATCTTACTCTGGGTCGCGGAGTATCCCGTTACTGCATCCATATCCCGCCAATGAGACCCGAAATTTAAGTTAGTCACGAAGAAGAAGAAGAAAGACATTTATTATACCAACAAGATACATCACAGAAACAAAATAAGCAGATAATTAACATAATATGCACAACAACAGAAAGAAAACTAAATACACAACAGACAAAACGAATAAATAAAACAGGACCATAGATGTAGCCTGTGGTGTATCTACATTGCCACAAAAGGCAGCTGACTCAGCGTTGTGCTGAGGAAGTGATCCCTCAGCGCTGATTTTCAGTCAGTGCCTACGGTAACCCATAATTGTACTACGGAGTGCGTGCCGTGGTGCAGTTAAAGAATTAAGTCAAATTCAATAACATACATACAATAAAGTAAAAAAAAAATATCGTCATAAAATACTCACATATATTATTTGTTTTAAATTATATTAGTCATGTGTCAAGGATATACCTAATATTATACCTGATGATCGCTAGTGATAAGGCAGTCAGCATCGCAAATTTCTGCGTCGCAACTGTTTAATAAAGACGTAATAGAATTTGTCTGCTGTCGACGAGTTAAGAAGAAGAAAAAATACCTTACTAGAAAATGATAGTGAGGTTCTCATCAGGATCTTTCATTTTCACTTCATTATTACTTCTTCTACAGTCATTTTATCTCTCCTTCTTGCAATCTTTGCCAGTAGCATAAGCAGCCTATATACGTCCCACTGTAGGGCACAGGTCTTCTCTGAGAGAGAGAGAGAGAGAGAGAGAGAGTATGGGCTTAATCACCACGCGTGCCCACCGCGGATTGGCGATTTCAAGCGCTGAGGTACGTGAAAAGCTCAAGCACTCAGGTTTCCTCACGATGTTTTCCTTCACAGTTAGCAAGTGGTATCGCTACTATAACTTAACAAATGTACATAACTTATAGAAAACAAATTCATAGGTACATGCCAGCACTGGGAATCGAACCTGGGCATCTCGCTTCAAAGTCCAATGTTCTACCCACTAGGCTACCACCGCTTTGCCACTAAACTTACTTGATTCAATTCAATTCAATTCAAGGTGACCATTGTCCCGCGAACCAACATGGCGCTGGGATTCGCACAGTACACCACCTCCGACCAGAAGCTCTACTCTAAAGAGGAGGTACGTTGACCCGTCCGATCTGAACTCTATTCCTAATTCTTAAGACATTTTCCAAGAAATTGTGTTGTTTTCAGTGATTTTTGCTTCAAGCTAAGCGGTAAATATTTTCGCGCGTTGGCAACCCTGAGGTGGCATAAGAGCGAATTTAATTCGCTCTACGAATTCAGAAGGTGTTCTGGATATAAGCAAGTTGAAGTGGTCACGTGTGCCGAAGGTACCGATGATCATCATCATAATCATCAGCCATTTGACGCCCACTGCAGGACATAGGCCTCCGTCGTGGTTTTCATAACCATGTGAGGTTTTGCCATAATCGTATTACCGATAGTCGATTTGGTGTAAAGTTTCTCGAGTGGAAAACGCAAACGCAGCGTAGGACGCCCACCAGCTCGATGGACCGACGATCTGATTCAGATTGCTGAAGACAGACAGAAGTGGCGTGCCTTAAGGAAGGCCTATGTCAGCAGTAGACGAATGCGGGCTTATCGATTGATTTAACAGTGTCAGTTTTCTCGGTTTCAGTTATTCGACCGCATGTGTATGGCGCTGGGAGGTCGCGCGGCTGAGGCTATCACGTTCAACTCTATCACCAGCGGTGCGCAGAACGACTTGGAAAAGGTTACCAAGATTGCCTACGCGCAGGTGAGATTCCTCACTATATGCAATATTTGCTGCAGCCGCGACTTCGTTCGAGTTGATATTTTCTCCGGTTTAAAATAAAGGTTATGTGCTAATCCAGAGGTCTAATGTATCTTTGTGCTTGATTTCATCCAGATCCGTTCAGCCGCACTGGTGTGATTGTGTAACGGACCTCCATGCATCAAAACTTTCGCAATTGTTACAGTGGTATTATTATTTACCTAACCGTGAAGGAAAACATCGTGAGGAAACCTGTGTGTCTGAGTCTGTGTGTTCACATACCTCAGCGCTTGAAGTTGCCAATCCGCCGTGGGCACGCGTGGTAATTAAGCCCATACTATCTCCCTGAGAGAAGGCCTGTGCCCTGCAGTGGGACGTATATAGGCGAAATAAAAAATATTAAGCCTGCTTTTACTTCTGGCATCCCTCTCGTCCGCACATATAAGCATTTTTAATGGTTGACAGATGTGGCCTGCGGTGGTACTAGAAATTAACAGACACTTTAGATATATGTTAGGTATCCTATACTCAGATTTTGATGAAGAAAAGTTACCACTAAAAGTATGAACCTTTTACCTCTCTTCTCTCTATAAAATATTAAGCGTATAAAAATAAAAAATAAAAATGCCTGAAACGGCTGTTATTAAATTTTCTACCCGCCTCAGACGACATATAGTAAAATGGTTTTTCTGTCGCTTTCAATATTTTAATGTGAGTGAAGGTGCCACTGGACGCTGTATAAATCGACTAATTACGTAGATATTGTATGTATATGTGTATGTATCACTTTATTTCGGACAAAACAACCCATAGGTTGTTAGTAAAATTAAATTAAATAATTAAAATAAATATGTTAGTGAGATCAAAATTTCTGATGTATTATTTCAGAACTCAGAATTTTCTCCTCCTAGATTGAAATTGTGACGCCCGCACGTGTAACAGCCAAAATGCGTAAATCTGGGGTCAGCGGACTAAAGCATATAAGTCATTTGGTCAGTAAATTATTGTTCTATGCAACATAACCAATTAAAATAGTAGTTGGCGTAATTTTTGTTTTTTTTTTGTCACTGCCCCAAAAGAAAGAAGATATTTAATATATACTCGTATATAGGAGCTTCTGTGCTTTAGTCCGCCGACCTCAGCTTTTGAATTCAGAATTTTCTTCTCATTGGGCGCTTATATACGGCGGCAAACGCCGTCGACACTCGTCGATAAGCGACGCTGACATGTCGGCGACTGACGTCGGCGCCTGTGCACAGGTGCCGTCCGTGTATAAGCGCCCTCAGATCCAAACCGTGACGCCGGCACGTGGTCGGCCATTTTAACGTGGCTCCTGCGTATCCAAGGCGTGAATTTGTCCCGCTCCCAGATCCGAGTGTACGGCATGAGCCCGAAAGTCGGGCTGGTGTCGTTCTCCGACCAGAAGGAGTTCGGCAAGAGTCCCTACAGCAAAACCCTCAAGAATCTGATCGACCTGGAGGCGCGGACACTTATCGCCAGCGCCTACTACAGGACTGAGCAGCTGCTCAAAGACAATAAGGATAAATTGAAAGTGGTAAGTTTAGGGGGTACATTTAATCTGTTAGATTATCACTTTGAAAAGAACAATTAAACGCCATTGTTGGCCTGATCGGTTCCTTTAGAATTCTACAGATTAAATGCAATTTGAAATTGTGGTTTTTAAGTTGGACACACCTATACGTTCCATTCCGCGAGGGCAGTTCGGGGTTTAAGGCTGCTGCCTAACATTTTTAATGATTGCAAAGAAATGAGTATAGTTTTGATGAATGTGATCTGAGGGTTCGATAAATAATAAAATTACGAACATTCAAGACTTATTTCGGCATGTTCCGTGTGTCGCCGGATTAAGAATAGCGTCACTCCATTTCCTTCCGTGGATGTCGTAGAAGGCGACTAAGGAAATCAATTACCAGGAGACGCAGCAGCGTCTTCCTGAGATTCCAACCGCATACTGCGATCGCCAACCCGCCTGCCAAGCGTGGCGATTATGGCAAAACCCCACATGGTTATGAAAACCATGAGGGAGGCCTATGTCCTGCAGTGGGCGCCAAATGACTGATGATGATGAAGACATATTTTTCTTATCCTGTGCCTAGCTTGTTTTTATGTTGAAAAATCATTGATATTAAAAAAAACTTCTTTATCAAAACCTAAATTAAGAAAAAACATGCCCAACGTAACAGCAGCCTTAAGTTGAATTAACAAACCGGCGCGCACGAAGGGTTCCGTACCATCAATACAACATTAGACAAAGATCGAATTTGCAGAACAGCGCCATCTATAGAAACCAACAAGAAGCGTTTAACATTGACATTTAACGACTTTTTTGTGGCTTCTGAAGTCTGGAGTAAAAGTTGTCCATAGACTGAGCCGAATAAGATCTCCCTAACACAAGCCTCTGCTTCCTAGCTCGCCGAAGAGCTGCTGAAAAAGGAGACGCTGAACTACAAAGAAGTCCACGCGTTACTCGGGGCGCCCCCGTTCCCGAACAAGAAGTTCATCGATCCCGTCGAGTTCGAAAACACACTCAAGAACTTGGAGAAGCAGGCCTCGGCTGACGAGCCGACCTCGGTAGGCGCGCCATCGGCGAATTCAGACAGGTTCAGTTCGACTGAGGCAAAGACGGTCGACGCAGGATTCGGCCAGACTCAGCATTGCGTGTAGACTGGGACTCTGATAAGGGGCTCCATGCAGTACCACTGGCGCCACCAATGCGAAGATAAAAACCGGACAAGTGCGAGTCGGAGTCGCAGTTTTTCCGAGCCTCTCGAACTTGGAAGACTAGTTTTTTAATGGTTTAGTTACAAATGTATAGTTTTCAGATTTTCCCCTCTACTTGTAGTATGCGACGATATTGCTTGCCAAATTTCATAGTTCTGGGTCAACGGAAAGTACTCTATGAATTTTGATTCCCTTGTGTGTCGAACTATACGCTTTTTGCGGCATAAACGGCCGTATCTTTTTTCACGTTAACTTAAAAGCTTGATTTTTTTAAAGCTTCAAGGGACTGTAGACCTGAGTAGGTATATGGTTTCAATTTCAACTCGTTACCTCCACGCGTACCCGAGATGAAGGGGTCTTGACAGACAGACGGACGGACGGACGGACAGTGATCATTTATAAGGGTTCCGTTTTTCCTTTTGAGGTAAGGTACTCTAAAATAATATATTTTTTGAACATCATTTTTGCAAAATAAAAAAAAAATCACATCAATCTTTTAATCATCTTTTAGGACCCACGACCGAGAACCTCTGTGATGACCTGGGAGTGGATAGCATTTACTAGTATGCCAAAAAATTTGTGTGCTAGTGTTACTGCATAAAGACCTTTATAGCACATATGGTGCTACATTACCGCACTAGTGCGATAATGAGCACTTTACGTGCCTATGTCGAAACTTCAAAGGGCCATATGTACTATAAAACGTTGTACGATACACGTGCGAATAGGTAATCCGCAACTCGTGTCGATATAAAACACTCCCTTCGGTCGTGTTTTAATTTATCGCCACTCGTTGCGAATTTCCTACTTTTCGCACTAGTATCGTAATGTACTATTAACAAACTGTGGGCGAAATTTTTTTAGTAGTTTTTTTGTTGGCCAAGGTCCAAACTGTCGTGTGTGTGACTGTTGGGTCACGAGGATCACGTATTCAGCGTTTACTTCATACGTCCGCTTTGAACAAAAGGATTAGATGCCTGGCTCCGTTGTGCGGATAAATCTTTTTGGCGGCATTTTCAACAATACGAGGCCATTTTAATGAAACGATTCAGACGAACAAAACTTTTTTAAATAGCTTTTTGTATCTCTTGCTTTTTTCTACTTCTGTAAAAATCTCTAATGCTATGAAATTATAAAAACATTAAAACTTTGGCCTTTGCATCTACGTAATGACACGATTTATACAGCGTGCAGCGGCACCTTCGCTCACACTAGATGGGTAAAGGGACCACTGTGAGCTAAGATTTGAGGGCTCCGTATCCCCCGAGCCGTTGTTGTAAAATAAGACAATCTGCGAGTCAATAAATGTATAGACAATGATGTATTTATTAATTAAGATAAATATGTTTGTTTGGAATTTACCTTTTTTGTTTTACTCTACTTACCTCCGCTGATCAAGATGACATATTTTCCGCTTTGCACGCAGTCACGCTTTTTATAGTCATATCGAATAGCGCCATCTTGTATGTCGCTGCGTAAAGCAAGATGGCACATTAAGGGGATCCAGTGGGCTAGGCCACCATTGAACAGAAATCATACGTTCTTTTACAGACCGTATTTGCAAATAATAGTTTATGTGAATGTCACATAATGAGGGTTATTAAAACATGAGCGAGATTTTAAAAAACGAGCCTTGGCGAGTTTTTAATAGCATTCGCGAGTGTTTTAATACCAAGTTATGTGCAGTCTCATACACTACTTTATCTACACTCATAATGAAATTTTTGAAACAAAATGGCGCAATTTCGACAAAAGTATCTTGACATTCAATCGTCTGCACTCAGTTATGCGCGCGCAATTTTAGGTATTTTTAGTTGCAGTTTGGTACCACGAAAATGAAATTAGGTTTTTTTATAGAGTCAACTTTTGACATTAAAAAAAAAAAAACTTAAGTTTTGTTCCGTGATCATAGCAACACTTTAAAAAAATAACTGTAACATAATGAAAAATCTGACCTTTAATGTAACTTTTCAACACACCTGCTCGTAAAGTAGGTCTTATTACAGCGTATTTACACTGATAATGCAGAATATTACCCATGCCGTGCCTTTTACATTACATTATCGCACTAGTGCCTTTTCATTACATATCTTTTTAAATATTAGCAAGAAGTATTAATGTAACTTTTCAACACACCTGCTCGTAAAGTAGGTCTTATTACAGCGTATTTACACTGATAATGCAGAATATTACCCATGCCGTGCCTTTTACATTACATTATCGCACTAGTGCCTTTTCATTACATATCTTTTTAAATATTAGCAAGAAGTATTAATGTTTCGAAAACAGCTAAGTAGTTATTTGCGTAAATATAAAATTCAATTCAAAATGTGATAAATAATTAAAGAATTTCATGAAACTGCTTGTTAGCTTGTTGGTATTTATATTTTGACGGTGTATTTTTACCTATAAATACCCAATTTCAAAATTTATAAATATGTGGCTGATTAGCTACTTTGCCGGTGCCCTTATCTCAGACTTGCGCGCGCATGCAGCGCTGAGCGCGCGAAAAATAATTCAAATAATTCAAAATTCAATTCAAATAATTCAAATATTTTTATTCATTGTAAAAACAGAATGTTTACTTAATGAACGTCAAAGTTGTTAGTTTCACAATTAATGGATTATGTGGAGAAGAAACTAACAAAGAAACTCCACATTTATTCTTTTCAAAACACGTTTTAACTTAATTAACAGAGTTTTCAACTTAAAATATTAGTCATGAATGTGTTGAACACTAGTCACAATCGTCCTTTAAATAATATTAATCTACTGTTTAATGCCAAACATCTTTGTCTTCTAAGTAATCCTTGATGTTATAGTAAGCCTTTTTGCACAGAATGTGCTTAACACATTTTTTAAATCGCGTTGGAGGTAACTCTAATATATCTTGAGGAATTTTGTTGTAGAACCTTATGCAGTGCCCCATAAATGATGTGTTAACTTTTGCAAGTCTAAATAGTGGAAATGACAATTTATGTTTATTTCTAGTATTAAAATTATGGTGGCCACCAACATTTTCGAAGTCTTTGATATTTTTTCTAACGTACATAATATTTTCATAAATGTATTGACATGCAACTGTTAAGATGTTGGTTTCTTTGAAGAAATCTCTTAGCGAATCCCTACTACCTAACTTGTAAATAAATCGGATGGCTCTCTTCTGTAAGATGAAGATCGTCTCAATGTCTGCTGCCCGACCCCACAGTAGTATGCCGTAGGACATAATACTGTGGAAGTAACTAAAATAAACAAGCCTAGCAGTTGCAACGTCAGTGAGCTCTCTAATTCTTTTGACTGCATATGCTGCAGAACTAAGCCTGTGTGCTAGTTTTACAATATGAGGACCCCATTGCAATTTTGAATCGATTGTGATGCCTAGAAAAACGGTATCTTCTACAAATTCTAGTTTTTCTTTTCCGAGTACAATGTTGTTTTCAACTAATCTTACGTTTGGTAAGGTAAACTTTATACATTTTGTCTTTTTGGAATTTAGAAGCAGATTATTTGCCGTGAACCAATCCAACACACGCGAGAGAGCATCATTTGCATCGTCAAGATTATTTTCTTGTCTCTTAATTTTAAAAATAAGTGACTTGTCATCTGCAAATAATACTATCTCGGACATGTTTTGTACCATAAACGGCAAATCATTTACGTATACAAGGAAAAGGAACGGCCCCAAAGTTGATCCCTGTGGTACTCCCATTTTTATTTGTGAACCTGTGGATTTTATACGATTTATGTCCGCTTTTTGAACCCTTCCTTTTAGATAAGATCTCATCAGTTCTAAACCTTTCCCCTTTACTCCGTAATGCTCTAGTTTTACCAAAAGTGTCTCGTGGTCCACGCAATCAAATGCCTTTGACAAGTCACAAAAAACACCTATAGCATCCCTACGATCCTCCCATGCACTATAAATATGTTTAACTAGCAAGACACCAGCGTCCGTCGTCGACCGTCCCTGCGTGAAGCCGAACTGCTGGTTATGGAGAAGTTGATAATAATTAAGTGCGTAAGTAGTTGAACTAAAACAATCTTTTCGAATATTTTGCTCAATACGGGTAGGATCGAGACTGGTCTGAAATTTGTGGGATCATGCCTATCGCCACTTTTAAACAACGGAACGAGCCTACTGTATTTCATTAGGTCAGGGAATGAACCCTCACCTACACATTTGTTAAAAATTTTTGCTAAATGAGAAGCGAGGACATCTATTACTGAACTAACTATGATTACTGACATTCCCCACAAATCTTCCGTTTTTTTAAGATTTAATAGTTTAAACGCTTTAATTACGCTATGGGGATTAATGAAGTCGAACGAAAACTCGTAACCGCACGAGGGGACATTGTCTTTTAATAAACTTGCAGCAAGATCAGGAGACGAATCTAAAGGAGCCGTAGTTTCAATTGGAACATTTGTAAAGAATTGTTCAAAGGCCGCAGCAATGTCCTCATTTGATGTTATTACTTTATCATCTATCTTTAGAGAAAATTATTTATTTATAATAGTCCAGATTGTTTTAGATTTATTTGAAGACTGGAGGATTTGTTTCTTTATATGTTCGCATTTAGCTTTGTGGCAGACGGCCCTGAATAATTTAGAATATAGTTTAACATACTCTTAAATAAAATTACGGCCGCCATCTTTTAAATGGGTTTCTGTTTGTTAAGTTTAAATAAATGTGAACTTTTATTTACTTTTTCTCGCAAGTGTGTTGAAAAACGTCATATGAAACACGTGAGCATTGGTCATTACACTTCTCGTCTCCATTAAGCCTTCGCCTTCGGCTCAGGCTTAAAAACCGACTCGAGTGTAATGACCAACATACCACACTTGTATCATAATGTACTATTATATTACACTTTTTTTTTGTAATTTAATTATGCATCAAACCTTGAGACCACGTTTATCAAAATATTACTCATGTTATAACAATATTAAAAAGTGTTAAATTAGGCGAACGAGACAGCATGCTCCACGTAAGAGCAGCCTTAATGCTATCTAGTCCTAGGTTTTTTGCCTTAGGCTCACGGTCATGGGTCCTAAAAATCACTATTAACATGATTGAGATATTGTGCAGACCCTTTTTGCAAAGTCGATCTGTAAAAAAGATACGATTTTTTCCTTGGTGGCGCTAGGGCAACTCCCTGGAGCCCCTTAAAGGTCCTATTCACACTACACGGGCCGGCGTGGCGACGTGCGAGCGCAATGATACAGACAAATAAACCTTTACGGTAATATTTATACGAAGTAGATTCCTCTAAAACACTTTTAAGACGGAGTTGGCTTATAACAAGAACTCCCATCGGCTCCGTACACAAAACTGCGAAAGGCGCGATGCGATTTCGCAACGCAGAAAACTGCGACACGAATTGCTGCGATGCGATTTCGTGCGGCAAGGCAACTCCCTTCCACGAGTCGGGTGACCATTCCTTCAACAACCGTCAACCGTACTGAACGTATTTTGTAAACTAGGTCGTGGTATGGATCGTAAAAAGAAGTGCTCACTTCTGTTATTGCTAAGAAGATACAGGTAAAAGAAACAAAGAGGATTTTGGGTTCCTGCATTTATTACAATAAAAAGAAAATCCCTAGTCGCTGGATAGATGGCGCTGCACTTGGTACGTTACTGCAAGGAAGGGAACGTCACATTATTTTTTGATTAATTCACTTGGATGTAGTTTGAGATCATAATACGAAACGTACTGACAGCATTACTTCCTCTCTTTTGTTCATATTGAAGATTCGTATGCGAAATTAGCAGGAACCTACGACTTTAATGTCTTCCTCATTGAAGTCGTATAATTTAAACGTTTTCTATTAATTAATCTGAGTATATAAGCGATCTGCAGTGCGTTCAGGTTTGCCCACGGTCGCAAATTGGAACGTTCGGCTGGTAACGTAGTCAGTTCAGCGCCATCTACAGAGTACTTGGGAACTACTTTTTTTTAATAGTCAAAAAGAAAACCTCCCATTATGAACGCTGCGCACCGATGCGAATCAATTCGCAATTTCTTGCGACGCGTTGCGCGATCTCGCAGATTTTTACGATGCGACTACGCATCGCAGTTTTGTGTACGGGCCCATAAACCAGCTTTAGAGTGTTTTATTGGAATCAACTTTTATAGTTACAGTCTTATTTATGAAACTACAATTACTTAAAACTCTTCAAATGCTGTTCCAGTTTGTCTGTCCCTTTACCACAACCTCACGAGCGTTTCAGTGGAATTGTGTTTTTATAAATAACACCATAACGGTCTTATTATGCGTTAGCAGTTTGGCAAACTAGTGAAGTTGTGGTTTTTCTTGTTTTGTTAATATACCTATAAAAACACGATTCCTTAAAACACTCGATAAACGCCGATTAAAATAGTCTGTGGAGGAGACTTTACAAGGAAAAGACGTAGTTAACCGCAGATTAACTAAACTTCCTCTCAGGAGTGCTTTAGAGGAATCGTGTTTTTATAAATAAGGCATTTAATGTTTATACACTGCTGCGAAGGGTGAGTTCTAGGTACTTGTATCGTCAACACGAAAAACTTTTACTATGGGTTAAACTTTACTAAAGTTGCCATCGCAATTTCGAAGCTTTCTCCTTATACTCTTAGGGAACCAAATACTCGCATCTCATTGGTCATTGCGCGTGGCTAGAGATAAGCGAAACAATAAGCGAAGACGGTCCGCTATTGAAGGTTACGCGCATTAACCAATGGGCGCGCTTGGACGATTTTCTTTGAGAGCTCGTTTCGTGGAATGAAGTATAGTAGTAGTTCTCACTAACGAGTAGAACCCGCCCATTTTCCGCTTTAATCGGGGAATTTGTTACAACTATGTCAGGAATGCGGCAGCAAAGAAAGCGTTATGCCCAATTAAATATGATTTATTTCATTCTCACAATCAAGGATAGACATACATGGGGATAACACCGATTAATCCATACTGTATAGGTTGGTTCACAGTCGTTTCTAAAACTCTCAATACACAGATCAGCCCTGCTGAGGGTAGAATTTACCAGAATACCAATTACATTGTCAAATTTTATTTAGAATAGTATGCTTATTAAAACTGTCGAACATGTATAGAATATACAGATACCAGGAAATTCACATTTTAATACAGTTAGTATACAGCTAGAAGATAACATGTATAAATTGTGTACAATTGATTAAAGTTACTTCACCCTCATCCATTAACACGAAACTAATCGAATATTATTAATATCAAATAAATTGCAGTCTTTAAAATTCAATTAAATATTATAAGTCGCAATTGGACACCTATTCACAAGGTACACATACATTAGTAGTCATTTGCTATGATTACATTGACGAGTTTCCTTTCGCTGCAGCGAGGGACTTGCACAGGTAATTGCCGGCACCTCGGCTGTCTCAAAATGGAGTAACAGGCATTTTTTTTTCAAAACTGAGAAATACCCCTATTTGTTAATATTTGGTCCAGTAACCAATAGTGGAAATATCTCGATTTAGAAAAAAATGTCCCTTAAGGTGTTTCTTTTTGGGACAGCCGACCTGTTTTTAGAGTTAAAGCAGCAACTGGGGGACTAATCTGAGAGAATGTTTGGTTCACAATCACCGTATTGTTTCCACATCGCTCAATACTGATGTGACGGTGTCTCTAGCCAGAACTGTCTCAGTAAATTGCATGCTGTCGTGAAGTTTAGGGCAAAAACTCTGGAAATTATGCATTTAAATTGCATTCCCTTTTTGCTACAAGATCGGAAATCCCGCCTAATGTAAGCATAGTTATTTATATAAATTCGAAGATAACAATGACATGATTCCGAGCCACCTTTCAGACAGGCGCGTGCCTTGGATAGCTCGTTTAGGTACTAAACGGCCGGAGTTTTTTTTAAAATTAGGACTTGTTGACACTTGACCTCAGTTACGCCTGATGGTAACCGAAGACGGGATCTAAGATGTTACATGTTTACCTGTTAAATGCCGGTTGAATCTAGGTAGTTTTAAAGACACCCAGATTACCTATATGTCTCTGGAAAAACAGACGACGGCAACGCGTTCCACATCTTTACCGTTCTTAATATAAAAGAATTCGGGAATAGCTTGCTGAGAATTCGCGGAATTTCCAAAAATGCGTGAATACGATCCAGCCGTCTTTGTCTGATGGGAGAAAAAGGATGGGGGTATAAGTTCATGTAGACCCTGCGCACACTCTCCAAAATATAGGTATCTTGTAAAAGACGGAAAGGCAAGTGATCTAACGACGCTGCTCCTGAGGCTGTAATCTTGCCTTCGTCAATTCCTCATCTCCAATTAGCTTGATCGCTCGGCGCTCAATCGCGTCCAAAGCCGCAATCAGGTACTTGGCTGAACCATCCCCGAGGTGGCTGCAGTACTCCACGCATGACCGGACCTGTGCTTGGTACAGGTCCAAAAGCTGATTTGGCGTGAAGTAAGTACCTACTGTCTCACTTTATTGTGTACCTATGGACTCGATGAAACTGCAGAAGTAAAGATTGGAGGTAAGGTTCATACCCAAGAGCACTAAATGGTTAGAGATCTCTGTAGATGTATTCTGGAGAGTCGGAGTCAGGGTGAAAGGACTCCGTTTAGCGGTAATGAGGCAGGCGTGCCTGTGAACTTGACTAGGTATCGCTACCCCTCGACAAGTTACAGCCTCTAGACTCATAATCTGTCGCTCCACCATGGCCTCTCTCATAGCATGGGTGTGCTCTCCATCGGCCTGTGCATTGGACAAATACCTCTCCGTGACGGTGCTGTCATTAGCGTATCCAAATGTGTTTGGCTGCCGGAGGTCGTTGATATGCAGTAGAAATAAAGTCGCTGAGAGTATCGATCATGAGGAAATCCGGCATTAGTCATTAGTTCCGACGAGCAACCATCGATGACTACTCGGATCGAACACTTTTTTTTTTAAATATAAATTTTAAAAAAGCTTCACATAGTACAGCCGAAAGCACAACAACCTTAACATACGTGCTCTCTTATCTTGCAACAATTCCGTAGGGAAAGTAGACCATTTGGAAAAGTGGACCGATGGGGAATTTAGGCAGATGGTTTCGTAGACCGATGGGGAAAGTAGCTGGATGGTTCTGGAGGGAAAAATGTAGAATGACCTGCTGTCGACTGTACGATTAAAATACGTAAAGTGTAATTTAGTACCTTCGCAGTATTTTTTACAATATTTTCGTGTTTACTATTGGACACCCATCCACATAGTTTGTGTGCTTGTAAAAGTGTTAGGGTTAATTAATACAAGAGCAGAGTTGAAGCGCATCGAAGCGTCAAATTCATCACAAGTAAAGCGAAGTTCCACAAATGCGCGCTTCTACATTTTCCGATGTAAAACATGTGGCCTAATTACGCTCACCAAATCCTGTGCGATTCCAATCGTCTAACTGTCAAATTCCATACTAATTTGACAGTTAAACGATTGGAATCGCTCAGGATTTGGTGAGCGTAATATAGGGGCAGACCAGTTTCCGATGCCGACTGACGACGCGTTGATTCGCGTAGTAGGCACTGAGGTTCGCGTGAACGCGTGCGCACCGCACCTATCAGCGTTAGTTGCGCTCCGACGCGCGAATTCTGTCGACGTGCTTCTTTTATCTTAGAAGAAATATATGTATTATGTTGTGGAGATAAGGGTGAATTTGCTATGTTAAGTTTCAGATTGACTATTCGATGCACTTCGACTCGGCTCTAGTATTAATTGACCCTTATGTAAAAGATGTAAACAAAAAGAAAACAAAACAAAACCATTAAAAAAAAACTTTTATTTTAAAGAAGTTTAAGTACCTATGACATCAATATTGCATGCTGATAGAATTTTGATGTGTAAGCGATTCGTTCCTCTTTAGTAAGGGGACGCCCAATTACGTGAAAATGGGGGTGGGGCAGGGAGAGGGGGGGTTCCAGCACCAAATCTCACTTGGAGACAGGGGTCAATGAAAAACTCAAATCAACTTTTTAATTCACAGAATGTAGGTACTACGTTCTACATCATTAAAATATGTCATTTCATTGCAAAGAAAATAAGGGGAAATTTCAGGCGGGCAGGTGAGTAAAGTAAAAACCACGCCACGTAATTGAAAAACGTCCCCAAAAAGTTTAATTTATTTTGTGATTATTATTTGTTAGATTTTAATCTTTGAACTCTTACAAGGACATTATACGTACAGTATTAAACGTTGTACTGCGTATGAACTTTTTCTTGACTGCCTTCTGAATATGTTGAACCTTGATCAACTGCGCTCATATAGTTAACAGTTCTAAATACTAGACATATGGCTCTTTTCCAATTTCATTAATAACCGATGTTCTTTCACTTTTCTGACGCTTTGACGTTGATAGATGATGTCTATATTGGCACAGTTGACTGGTTATTTAATGATTAAACGAACTTACCTGTAAGTGAAGTTTAATTATATGATAGCTTAATCCGAATATATTAGCATAGATATTTGTTGACACAGTAGTAACACATACGGTGTCGCCATAACGCACTGTATTTGAGAGGTAAATATTAATAAAACCCAGCGACCTGTCACTCGAGCGGCCATCGTTTAGTTCAGAGCTTCTGTATTTTGGTAATGACATGGTGTATAATTGAATTTTAAGTTAAAATTCAACGGTATTTCAAAAGTACACACTTTTGAGGGTGGTTGGGATGCTAATATATTCGGATTAAGCTATCGTATAATTATGATAGAACTTCACTTACAGGTAAGTTCGTTTAATCATTAATTATACTCGCTTTAACCTTCTATATTAGCATAAATGTTTGCAGACTAAGTAGATGTTGAGATTTATCGTTATTAAAAGGTCAACAACCCTAAATAGGTGTGAAGCCACACTCAAATGTTCATTTTAATGTACCTATATAGTAAGTTTGATAGACAGTACATATGACTAATTTATAAATCATTGAATCTATCATAATATTTTCACTCGATTTTTTGTGGGATGCGGGTGAGAGTAATCCCGCAAAACTATCGACAGAGAATTTTGCTCTCTTGCAACACTGAATGCTATGAAATTTGTAGTGTACATTTTAGAATTTTTCTGAGGTAAGGCTATTTTGAGTTGATAGAAAAAGCCTAGCAAACCACAAGTAGTGTCTGGAGAGACATAACTTTCGTTGGTATTTATGGTTAAACCCTTCGTGGGTATTTAAGGCTCTGAAAAGTCTGGTTGTAACAAAAGTATTTTTATGCACGGCTCGAAATATTTTGTGAGAATAAGTTTTTTAAATTGTCCTCAGCACGGGTTAATGCAACAAAAATAATATAATCATGTAGGTACAGCGATATCATTCCGACGTTAAAATCTAACTGCAAAGTGGGTTACTCGGGGCTGCAAGTGATGTAAATTGCTTCGGCCACATGTCGCTGCCTGTACGTAGGTAATACGGAGAAGTTTGTAAAGAGGCTCGAAGTTTGTAAAGAGGCTCGAAATTTCATCGATGCTACCACTTGCTCATTAGCTCAGTTGGGAGAGCGCTGGCACGGTTAGCCAGAGGTCGCGGGTTCAAGTCCCGGCATGGGTTGAATTTTTAGCCTCTAAATAGGTTTTTGAAAACCATATTGTCTGCGCCAGTTTCTTATATAGATCTCGCTGTTCATTGTTCAACCATGACCTCGCCAAGAAGAAGCTGGTAAATTTGCTATGAATCGTCACTTTAGGGAGGACAAACTTGATGCGCGTAGCGGAATTCGATTGTTGATTATCACACAAGATTTTATTTGCATACAATTACAGATCTGACAAGAGGTCTGGTCTTGGTTGACGTAGGTACAGAGAAAACTTTTATCTTGTTTTATAAAGGAGCCGAAACCTATTTCGCCATAAATTAATGCCTTTAGCCAGTTTGTAGACGGTGTTGGTAGCAGTAGCCTTTATTCTGGGCTAAGATGCGTGTGCAGTCAGCGAGAACTAGGCAAGTCAGGTTATATAACCTTACCGTAGGTCATCGTAACACAAGGAAAGAGGCATCGCCCAGTACTCCTCAGAGTTGGCGTAGCGTGGTGGCGCAGCGCACGGTGGTGGGGCAGGGCAAAGAGATGGGGCAGTGCAAGGACGTGGCGCAGCCCACGGAGTCCGCGCCGGCATTGGAAAGAAAACAAACTTTAAAGGCTGCCCGCATTTCTATGTATAGGTTATCTAAGTGACAATCTCGGAGACATATATGAAGTGGTGACGTCCCAGTAGAAAGAAAACAACAGTAAAGTGACAGCCCCAGAAGCTGCCCGCATGCTGTATGTAGAGGTTACGTCCCCGGCAGTAGATTGAAAACAATAGGTAAGTGACAGCCCCAGGAGCTGCCCGCATGCTGTACAAGATTGGTACACGTGCGATCTAGCGGGGCACTGAAATGTCGCTGGGTAGTTGGGTGTATTTTGTTTTTTTATTTACTCAAATACAGTGCGTTATGGCAACACCGTATATGTTACTACTGTTTCGGCAAATATCTATGCTAATATAATTACCATTATGCACTCATAACTGGGAGGTTGATTCATTATCGACTGTACCTACCACCGATGAACACACTTTTTTCTATGTATTATAAAAAATCCATACACAGAACTCAGCCAAGCATATGTAAAGACATTCAAGTTTCTAAGATAGTTAGAATTTTATGATATGCAAGTTTGTTTAAAAATTAAATCTAAAATAAATAACTTAAAATTAAGTCACCAAACATGTTTGTGATGTTATTTTACATAGAATAATTCATTTGTGCCTTAGTTTTTAATGGGATCGACAGTCACAATGGCGCAGTCATTGTAAAACAATATGCCAAAGGTCTACAAAATAGTTTTTGAATGGTTTCTATCCAAATACCTGCCAAGCAAAAGCAACAAAAACTGTTTGTCAAAAATATATAAAAGCGATATTCTCCGAGATTCGGGGTGTATTCATGCTGACGTGATCAGTGTGCCAAGTGGCTCTTCAGCTAATAACTGCAGCTTCTGCAGCGGGCAGCACATGGAATGCACTGAAACGCTGTCGTGTGTATAAAGATCAATTTTATTTACCCACGTACATGAATAAACGATACTTTACTTGTTATAGAGCGCCTTAAGAACCCTGGGCGATGTTTCATAGAACTGCAATATAGTGGTTAACTATGACAATTCGATTACCTACTTACAATGCAAAGTCGACTAACTCACACGTAGGAAGACTCGGCCACGCTCTGTAGGTACATCGAATTGTCATAAAAACTACGAATTATGAAACGCCATTCAGGGTCGAGTTTCATAAAACTTCAATTCGTAGTTTATTATGACAGTTAGAGTTACATTGCGTAGCAGTGTCTACAATGTTATTCTGTGGGTTTATCGACTTTGCAATGTAAATCGAACTGTCGAAATAAACTATGAATTGTAGTTTTTTTAAACGCAGCCCCTGTTCTACTTAACAATAAATAAATTTTGTTTTATGCAGTTTTATGAAACAGGCCACGGGTCGGAAGACGGCGCCGCCATGAACATTGCCTTGAAAATGTAAAATGACTGCGAATCTTGTGTTTGTGGAAACAGTATTGAGAACACTTTTTCCGGTGGAAAAAACTAATAATTGTATACAGATTTTATCAAACACCTCAGCAATCAATCTTACGAGGCAATTTAGAAGATAAACTTCGACTGGGCTCACCTTAAGTCGCACATTCGAGCCAAGACATTTGGTAAATGTCGGCCGCATGACCAATTTCAAATATACTAGGTAAAATATAACTGCGCGCCGGAACAAAGAGAACCACGGGTAAACAAATAGTTGTGTTCTTTGATGGCTCTCGTTGCGATTCTATCGGCAGCCTACAGGGTGACACTGGAAGACTGTTTACTTCTGGCATGTCCCAACAAACTCAACTTTTTATTATAATTTTATATCATCATCAACCCATTATGTCCCCACCGAGGGGCACGGGTCTCTTCCCTGAGGAAGGTATAGGCCATACTCCACCACGGGGGCCAAGTCCGGATTGGTGGAGGCTTGTAGACTAGTGGCTCGTCTACTGTCAGAAGTTGTCAAGCCGCCCTAAGGCCTCTGACTTGGCTTAACGACTGCCATCTATCGACGGCAGCCGGCACCAACAGCTTAACGTGCCTTGCGAAGCACGGAACCGCTCGGAAAAATGCCACTAGCGTTAGGCATAGACGGCGACCCGAATTTTATATAGCACGACTAATTTAAGAAAATACCAAAAAAACTGTTTGCCTCTCGCTCACATAATTTAGACGCCAATATCGTGTGTGCGAGAGGTTAAAAAAGTACACTTTTGGAAAATGTCGGGAAAAATAAAAATAACAAATTTCTACATGGGTTTTGTTAGAGAACAACGGAGTAAGAACTTTTGTTGCCATTAAAATATGTTTGAAATGTCCATGTATAAAATGTCATAGTTTTTCGTTCCGCCTTGGATCACAGTTGTCAAAAGTTTACTCATAATTGTACAATAATAAAAAAAACGTGTATCATATGGGCGATATATCAGAAATAAAAGCAGCCTGGGGTCTATTTAATAGAAACACAATTCATGATTTACTATAGCAATTCGATATACCTACATTGTGTACTAACAAGTAGGAAGACTCGGCTAAGCAATGAGCATCGAATTGTCACAGTAAACTATGACTTGTAGTTTTTCGAAACGCAGCCCCGTTCTACTTAACAATAAATTTGCTTCCAACATCACCCTTTACATGTCAGTTGCAAAGACACCCGCAACGCAACCGAATCGAGTTCGTGAATGTGAAGTTTGATGTCTGTATAATGTGCTGTACTACATCTGGACCAATGATACAATCAGACAATGAACTTACTGCAAAACGCACTAAGCCTGCACACAAAATACAGCGATTTTAACGTTGGCCCGATGAACAAAATGTATTGGCATACCCACTAAGGAACTAAATTTAACAAAATTGCAATGTCGATCCCAGGAAACTAGTGAACTTACACATTCGATGTTTTGTACTGAAACAGACTTAGGTATGAGCGAATGACGTATGAACTGACACGCATGTAACAATAATAACACCTCTGTGCAGTAAAGTAGCCTGGAGCAGATTCACGAGCGTGTTGGCTTCGTCAACTGCTGGGCCTAGATTCTGTCAAGTCATTGGAGTACAATGGTGATTGCATGAACGCGTCGATTTCATTTCATTGCCGCTTCAAATCTACGCGCGCACAGCATCAAACCTGCTTGGCGTCATTGGACGGCACATGTCACGTGAATCTGTGAATAGAGGCGCTGAAATTGTTGCATGCATGTTTAACAGGAATACTGTTATATTTTCGTTCATTCAACTATCATCATTGAGCAACTCAAATATTCCACGATAGCTAAGACAAAATTTAGTTTTGCGTAATTCTAAATAAAAATAACAAATTATATCGAAGGGTTCATCCTGGCCGTAAAACTGATGAACGAAATATGCTTATACGATGCACAAGATCAATACAGTGTGATGTAAAGTTACATACATCCGTATGTAAGTTTATCATTTTACAACTACAAAAAAAAAAAAAAACTAAACAACAATTTGTAAAAACGAAAATTTTATCATAATATAAAAATAAACAAATTATCGTATCCAATAAAGACAAAACAAAATTTAAATAACAATCATAAACTAACAGAACACAATTATTGAACTAATTAAATTTTTAACGTCTAACTTTGTGACAAAAACATCTTTTGTGTCTAACACTGAACAGTAATACTGAGTTTCGTCTTAGTTAACATTACAACGACGTAAACAAGTATCGGGTACATACATACAACATTAGCTCAAAACGAGCGACCTACAGTAAAATGTTTTCAACCTTAACCTATGACTATTTTACCTCAACTCGCAAAATCTAAACCTTACTGAATATGAGACTCTTAGATCCTTTTTCCTTTTTGTTTTGGTGGAAACACGATGAGAATATTAGTAAACCTACCCAGACGTTTTTGTTCCTTATCACTTCTTCAATATCTGTTAGATAAAAATCTAGGACAACGTGTGTTAGTAAAGACAACTCGAAAAGAGAGCTGCCAAGAATATGCGAAACTAGGACACGACACGGCACAGTGGTCGGCCACAGTCACGCATGTATAATATGTAGGTACACACACAACACAGTTTGGTTGACTGGTCCAAGATACATAGTAACCTTAATCTTACACAAAGAGTGTACCTACTTTGTATTGTTGGCGCTAGGACCGCCATTAAGTAACATGTCAATGGAAAAATATATTTTTATTATGCTTCAATTATTTTTGCTATTATGTAACGATGCCTTAAATGTTCTGTAATGGTGCCCTTGACAGCCGGCATGTTGGGGCTTGACCGTCGCGTGAAAAACTCGTAACTTGCGAGACATAAACCTTGAGAGGCTGACACCACAGAACACAGGGCTGACACCGCACTCTTGTATAACTATGTAATGTATTTTTAACCGACTTCAAAAATGGAGGAGTGTTCTCAATTCGTCCGTATATACACCATGAATTTTGGGTGGTTGAAAGCCATAGAAAAATGAACGTGCTTCAACAATAGCTATTGAATACGATAGATCGTTTTTTAAAAAATGGCACTTTCGAAAAATATTTTGACACCAACTCGTAAGTGAGAATCATTAGGTAGCCAGCCAGAGCGGTGAATGCGTGGCGCGGGTCACTGTTCTCTTAGACGGAGAGGCGGTACTAATGGGGAACTTACGTCAACTTAGACATTGCTTTTATACCATAGAAGAAGACATGCTAGATAACTCAAACATCGATAAACGCCTCATACGTTATAGAAGTTACGTGCAAGTTGTGACGTCATAGTTTGAGTCCAATTTGTATGGTGCGTTTTTGTACCACGTGACTCTATTGAGCATATTCATATGCTTTTTACTTTACATGACAGGTTATATTATAAAAAGTATAAGTCGCAGGGAAAAATAAAACCACGTTTATTTATCTTTTAACATAGCCACTCATATCATATTAAAACATTTTTTGTGCAAGTTCTACATTGTTTGCGATTTAAAAAAAAAGATTTTAGGATAAAAAGACATTTTTACGTCTATACTTTAAAGTAATAATGTAAATAGATGGCCCTTTATATGTAATTATACATAACCGCGGCTTTTAAACCACCCAGATTTCAGCGCGTATTTTTTCATGTATATTCAGCCATAATTCTTTACCACGTTTTCTGATTTCATTCATAATTTTTTGTCAAACATGCTTGGAAATTAGAGCATTATTTCGACAACCTTTTTCGAGATAAATCGAAATTGCTGTACACGGAGCAGCGGCCGGAAAAAGTTCTATGAAAATTCATAAGTGTCGTGTTTTGCGGCCAAATAAATTGCATACTAAATAACTCATATCTGTCGTGTTATTTAAATATGGAACGATCTTTTACTCCGAACAATGACAACCAAGGAGGTAACTTATCAGAGGTTTTATTTAAATTTCGAACTGGCTTGCGATATAAATTTTAACGCGGCAAAAATTAATTATTGTTGTTTGTTCCATAGATTACTATCTATATTGTTCGTTCGTGGTTCATCTGATTTTGAAAGTTTATTGAAATACAATGAGTTCAAATGATGAAAATGACTGCGATGAACTTATTTTAACGCCACCTGAAATTCAAAAGGCAGCAAGAGCCGTAATAGAAACCTTGTCACCGCCAAAATTGAAAGAAAAATATTTTTCAAAAAAAAGTTCTGCCTTAGTACTACTTAGTTTTAATTTCCGCGCATTATTTGAGAAAAATCAAATACAAGCCTTGGCCACAACCAGGCATTGATGGACTCACGTATGTGTGCCTCGGCCCACATTTCCACGTTCGTCCATCAATGCCTCTTTTGCTGGCCGCTGCAGTAATGTACTATTATTGTAAGAAACGGGCTGGTACCATATAAATATGGTCAAGATCTGTTGATGGGACCAAAGAGAAAGTCACCGAACTTTTCTTTATAGTGCGTGTTTTTCTTGAAGTCAGTTTTTCTAAAGTGGTTCTTTTACTACGCCAGGTTCAGGCTCTATGACTTATCATCCCGTTCGTGACATTGCCAAGTTGATACCGACGTTAGTGATTACGATCATTTTAATTTAAAAACCTGACCCTTTGGCACCTACTATGGCGGAATAATAAAGCGTGTTTTTTTAGAGTTTCTTTTATATACGCTTAACGTTACATATATGTATAGAAATTAAAATTTGTACTAGCTTGGGATTCCTCGAGTGTGTCGCCAACCTATAATAAAACTACAGTATATTTTGGAACACTTACTAGGGTACAAATTAGAGTTAATAAAACGTATTGTATATCTAATTAAAATCTAAATTGTGATACACTTATAACTCAGTATAATTTAATTCATACATTAAAATGTGATGTCAGTTTTATGACTAAAACGGCACTCTTTCGTATCTTTTAACTCTAGGGTCTTAGCACACAATATATACCTACTCGTGTCCAGCACTCGTATAGAACAAAACTCCTAAAGAAAATATTTAGATCACGTTTAAAGTTAGACGCTATTGTTGCAAGACCGCCAGTTTGACGAATTCAGCTTCAAGTTACGAAGTGGTAAAGAAATATGTTATTTACATTATTCAATTAGTCTTGGCAATCTATAAATGTCTGCCGCGTCATCAACTTACGTGTAGGATTTAGGATCACTCTGGGCGCTCATTCACGTCTACGAAGGGATTATGTAGGTTTCCTAATTTAAAACTTTTTAAATGTAAATATCGAATGTAAACAGCGAAATTCCTACACATACGTTGGTGCCCTTGTAAGCTTGTTGGATGCACAATGGGAATCTTAAGATCTCAAGTGAAAGGTATTACCCAGACCAGTCCAGTTCGGGCTTTGAGCGATACAAATGTGCTCCACACTTGAAAAATTTGTACAGTTGCGATTATAATTTAAAGTCGAAAGACGAGCGCCAGTGTACTACAGTAAACATGGTGGTAATTTGATAATATAACCTTTGCAGTAATTACACAGATTTTTGGAAAATGGTATCAGTCAGCGAGAAAGTGGTATATATTTTTTTTACTATCCCATCGATACTGTTGATGACAGGATTCAAAAGCTTGTGGGGGGGGGGGGGGGCAACTTCCACCTGGAGCACCTACTAGAAACGTCTTTGACCGTACAAATCACCACCTTGTTTAGAACGAAATAGCTTTCACGCAGGGCGCTATACTACAAACCTCACATTCGTACGCCTTGCAGGTGCCGTGTTATAGTATATCGCCCGTCTGTGACCAACTGAGGACTCTTATTTGGAAAAATTAAACGAGTGTGGGCCCAGAGAAAACGTTTTGCGTATTTGCGTATTGGCTATGTCACTTCGTGTGACTGGTGGGAACGGTCGAAACGATCGCGGCGCACTCTTTGACACAAATATGTACCATTTCGGGAATGTAAGAGACGTATTTAAAGGCACTTTAAAAATAACGCTCCTTGGCACCGTACAAAATGGTTAGGTACGTCTGCATTAAAATAAACCACTTATGGTAAAGATAGGACCAATTGAAATAAATTTCGTCGCTAGGTATAAATTAGTGAACTAAACTAAAAAAAAACCGGTCAAGTGCGCGTCGGACTCGCTCACGAAGGGTTCCGTACCATTATCTATACAACATTAGACATTGATCGAATTTGTGAACAACACCATCAATAGAAAGCAGCAAGAAGCGTTTAACATTGACATTTAACGACATGACATCGGCGCTGTGAAAGTTACATAGATGGCCGCTGGATGGCGAACGCTGTCTTTAAACAACGTTTGCTATTTGTTGTTATAGCGGCATGATCATGATCCGTGAAAATGTCAACTGTCTAGCTATCACGGTTCATGAGACAGCCTGGTGACAGACAGCCAGACAAGAGACAGACGGACAGTGGAATCTTAGTAATAGGGTTCCTTACCCCTTTGGGTACGGAACCCTAAAAATAAATATAAACTTATAACACTATAAAATAAGGCGTAAATTTTAACAAGAATTGGTCTAACATATCTTGATAGTGGTATTGTATACAGATTCTGATATGGAGGATCCTAATTTGGTCCACTACTACCTATTCATTTCAATGTTAGTAGAATAAAATTAAAAGTTAAAAAAAGCAATTTTAAAGGTGACTTGATTAAAGTTTCTAGCTGTAAAATTGGCAGTAAAATGCAGCCCTAGGTCAGGGCAACATATTAGTGTATTTCGGGGTAGAGACTATGGGCCGTGGGGTCCAGAGACGCGACCTCGCTTTAAGGAGATCTCGTCGCGCTTGGTTGACGCCTCAGGAGACCCGAGGGCTGGTGCCTACCTTGGCCAAAGCTTAAGCCTCGCTATACAACGAGGCAATGCCGCCAGCCTTCTCGGTACTCCACTGGCCGACAGCGATCTGGCTCAAACATTTCATTAAATTAGGAAATAGGTTGAGGTTTAGTTTTTCAATTTAATTTAATTAATTTCATTTCGGCTTTGTAAAATATTGTAAGATAATATTTTATATTGTTGTCAATATCCTCCTCAGTCCTGACCCTGAAAATAACAATTGAAAACTTTTGTTATTTTCAAGCTCAGGACTGAGGAGGTTAAATTGCAATTTTAATTTAAAGTGCATTTAAATATACCCCAAATGAAAAGCCTGTTTCGATTGTTTCATACAAAATTCGGTGAGTATTTTCACTACTTTAGCTCAGGAGCGAATATTTGGATTTATCAAAAACAGGGCCTAGCACGGAATAGTGTTGCAAGAAGGCGCCACAGTCGTACACATAGCCAATAGCCATGACCGGATCTCCTAGCTACTAGTGACTGACTGTGTGTGTAGACTAGACTTGGCCCGCCTAGAAAATCGGTAATAGACGAGCTTCACCTTCAATCACATACACATTTCATACCACAAAAAAGAACCATAAGTTCGCTTAATTGTAGACGTCTGGGGAGAAAATTAAGGTACAGGGCGAGTGTGAAAGTACCCTTGCACTATGGTGACAACATCGCGAAAGCAATTTGTGTCGTACTAAATTTAATCTCTTTTGCGAGCCCCATGTCCGTGTTGAGGGATAACAGTAGGGACTGAATAAATTAACCGACTTGGTATTACATGGAACTCACAACTTTTTACGGTAGACGAGCCGAGTCCTGCGAGACTTGGCTTTTTACAAGTTATGTTTTTAATGGCATATGTGATACAGCACGGCAGTAGCTGTTTTATTGACAGTTTGTAGCCGACAAACCAATCGCATACCAACGGGACAACTCGTGCAATCTAACTTGGCACCTCGCGCGGTGCGAACTCGTGTTGCGAGTTGCCTATTTAATTCACATGGGTGACACCATCTGAATGACATTGCAACGCGATTGCAATAGTAGACTACAAGGTAGAGTCAAATTACAGCTATTGCTGTGCAAATATCAGTCTTTTGAACAACTACGGGCTTCGAAGACACTTGGCTTTGTTGATCATGCTACTACATTTAACAACCACGACGCAAAAATGTATAGGAAATCTGATGAATTGTTCGAAGTTGTCACCTTAGTAAGACTTGAGGAACACAAGGTTATTTTAATGCACCAATAAAAGAATGACAGACAACGGTCCAAAACCAATAGCTATAGTAAAATCAATAACTGCAGATTTACCACAATAGTTATTTTGGCATATCATCCGAATAAATAAAAATTGAATGTTTTCTATTTTTTTTTTTATTGTTTTAGGGAACGAAACATTGCTCGGAGTTTCGGGAAAAACTGAGAGTGCCCTTTATCTACTTACTTGACCATTTGAAATCGATTGAAATATTGGCAAAATAAATTGTGTGAAAAAAGTATAATTTAAAAACCTATTTCGAGGCTAAAAATTCCACTCATGCCGGGACTTGAACCCGCGACCTCTGGCTCACCGTGCTAGCGCTCTCCCAACTGAGCTACTGGGCAAGTGCAAGCATCGATGAAATTTCGAGCCTCTTTACAAACTTATCTGTATCGTAGCCTCTAAATAGGTTTTTTAAATTGTCCTCAGCACGGGTTAGTGCATCAAAATGAATATAAGTATAATTTAGATTGAGCTACTTCGTATAGTCAGCCTGCCTTAATTTGCTAGTATTTCAACAACGTTTCCGACTTTTTTCACACAGTTCTACGCACTGGGCCGCCTCATAGATATTGCAGTACATCGAAATAGCTTTCCAACAACAAAATACACCTTCCTTCTTCGGTTCAGGACCGGATCACATAATTTTTTTTCCGGTTCTCCTTTACATTACCAAATACAAATGATGTTCGCCAGTCTGCCGCGCACACGTTTGCCCCCGTCACCTCCGGTTCCTGTATCGGAACTGTTCCTGATAGCACTCAACTAGCTTTCAGTGGCTGACTGAAAGCCTGCACCCAACAAATTCAGTATTTACTTCGCATCGTTGAATTACGAACGATGCCGCCCATTCAGTAGCTCGGAGTACCTGGGAATGGAAATCTCCAATTAGATTATATTGCAACTCAATTGCACATCACTACTGTTATATATATAGCTAAATAACGAGATAGTCCTATATTTAATGCTTTAAAATGCCTATGGCATTAAGTCCGCCGCATTGTACGTAATTTTTTAATAAAGTGCAATAAAAGTATCACTAAATAAATCATTCGTGCAGCGCCGGATTAAGAATAGCGTCACTCCTTTCCTTCCGGTTGTCGTAGAAGGCGACTAAGGAAATCAATTACCAGCAGACGGGCAGCAGCGTCTTCCTGAGATTTCAACCGCATACTGCAATCGCCAACCCGCCTGCCAAGCGTGGCGATTATGGCAAAACCCTTCTTGGTTATGAAAGCCACGAAAGAGGCCTATGTCCTGCAGTGGGCGTCAAATGGCCTATGATGATGATAATGATAAATAAATATAAAAATGAATTGCTATTCGTTAGTCTCGCAAAATCTCGAGAACGGCGGGATCGAAAGTGAAAAGAAATATTCGTGGAAGTCCAGGGTTAGTTAAATGGTAAGAATAAAAATGATTTCAAAGGATTTCTCCACAGTAAAAGTTAATAATAATAATAACGCCCACACAACACAACCACTTGTCCTAGTGCCAAACTAGGATACCCTGTGCTATGGTAACCAGACAAGGGCATCACAAACATGGAAATACACCCAGACTGAGGCTATTTCAGGCCATGTACGGCGACCCCCAGTGGGAATCGAACCTACGACCTGCAGCTTGTTAATTTAACGTGATGCCGCCAGACTAACGAGGCAGTCAAAGTTGCCGGTATTGACGGATAGAACACCGTATCATCATCATTATCATCAGCCATTTGACGCCCACTGCAGGACATAGGCCTCCCTGGTAGTTTTCATAAGCATGAGGGGTTTTGCCATAATCGCCACGCTTGGCAGGCGGGTTGGCGATGGCAGTATGCGGTTGGGATCTCAGGAAGACGCTGCTGCCCGTCTCCTGGCAATGTATTACCTTAGTCGCCTTCTACGACATCCACGGGAGGAAATGGAGTGACGCTATTCTTAATCCGGCGCCACACGGCGCAAGATATGCTGTAGAGTAAATCACTCTATGCTTGGCTCATCCTGTGCGCCACGCGTGACGACGTGATCGTTGATTGGGCGATAGTAAATGAAAGCGTAACTTATGATTGGTTTTATACAAATTCATGACGTATAACCCGTCTAAATATCTGGTTACCTCGCAAGATGGCGGTCGGATGGTGGCAGGTGCACAGATATTTTGCCGGGTAATACTGAACTCGCTCCGAATGGTAACACAATTTACAAGCCCCGCCCGCCTTCCCACAATTGAACGTGGGGTCATTCTTTAGCGCTAGTAAGACATCTATGTTTTGAACAATCACTGTCGTAATGATGTTTGCAAAGTAGGGGCACTGAAGGCAACTGTGTTAGCATAAACAAACAGTCAAATAGGCGTGTGTCTTTTTCAATCAGCGTCGCTAAAACATACACTGTCGTGGTTAACGGCCATTGTTTTACGACCATTGGTACCTACCTACAGTGGCAGTCATCGTAAATTATATATGATATACGGGAGGTTCCGACCGTGCTAACCACTTCTAATAAATACACTGGATTTGACCTTGCTCAGTGTTGTGAAAATCTGAGCAACTTTTAAAGCTAACTGCGCGTAACTTCAAACTAATAATCACATTGATTTCCTTGGCCAATCATTTTCGTAAAATAATATGAATACATTTTCTTTTTCTCAAGACTTTTTCACTACATTAATTTCCATTCACTTTAGACTACATTGACGAGAAAGCTATCTTAGAAAACACGCATTAACCCAAGGGAGAAAAAAATTATACAATTGTTAATGTGATAAACGACGATCGAATTTGCGAGCGGCCGAACCAACGCAATGTGCAGTACGCTGTTCACGCCAGATCACCATACCGAACCAGAGATTGTCCATTCGTTTGTATGAGCGGTGCGTAAACTCGTCTCGACAATGCCAACTGTTCTATCAAAAAGTTCTAGTGCGTCAACTACATCTACAGCTACATCACCATTATATACAAAACAAAATAAAAAAATATAAGAATAAGAATAGGCAAAATTCTGTCTCAGAAATCGACAGCATTACAGTCATCGCTATAATTGGGGGATCTATTAGCACCATTACTGGTATCATACTATCCAAAAATGTGCACAATAGTAGATTATGTACTAAGGGAATAAAACCATGTATTATGTCATGGGCGGCATATTGAACCCTGAGCGGAGCGAAGGACTCCGAGTTAACTCGCGAGCGCAGCGAGGGAGTTAAATTTTAACTCCTGAGCGAAGCGAGGGAGTTATGTAGAGTCCTGAGTGAAGCGAGGGGTTCATACCGCCCGAGGCTAAGACATGTTTTATTCCAGAGGTGAATACTCTACTTTTCACACCATCTGGGAGACAATAAAAAGACAGGGCTGCATAAGTTGAAAATATGTATTAAAACCTGAAATTAAATATAAAGTCCACACTCTTTTACGGCTTAGCAACTTAAATTTAATATAACTTTTAAATTCGTATTTGCAATTCGCGCCTTTTTTTCTTTTTTTTTGTTGGTGTTTCGCGCGGTCACAGGACACAGTATTTCAGAAAAAAAAGAAAAAAAAGAGGTGAGTTTCGAACAACAATTCGAATTTCGAATTGCAATGCGGGGCTTCTCCATAGTTTTCATGCGAATTTTGACATTCTAAATTCAAATCACTTTATTCCCTAGGGAAATTCTTCATTATTATTGCCCTCGAGAGACAAGGCCATGCTTTACGATGATATTTGACGGTACGTAATAAGGCATTGTCGAGCAGGAGGTGTGAAAAATAATGTGTCACATACTCGTACAATGCGATTAAAATCAGTTAACGATTCGGCTTTTCTCGGGTATCATCGCCTAAATCCCGAGACGGAAATGACACGAAATACATTAACGCGATTTCTTTTAGGTAGCATTCAATTTGAAGTATCATAAACGCAATGTATAGCACCTGCCAGGATGACATTACTAACCGGTAGACCTAAGAAATGTATTATGCAGAAGTGATCGCAACGTAGGAAGCTCTTTAAATCTTTCATGAAAGTCATATATCATTCGTCGTATCATCCATTTTTAAACGATATTTTTTGCCGGGCGTTTCTTTGGATTGTTGATCTTTAGGTGACTGATCTGAGAGCTTGTCGTTTTCCTTAAAAAAATTTAACACGCTGCTTTTCGAAACTTTTTTATGATAATTACTTTCTTCTTTTTTAAATAAATTAGCTTCTTTTCTAAAATAGAAAATTATTTACCACGCTTTAAATTTGTTGAAGACACTATTGTAAGTTAATTTTGATAAAATTTGATAGAATCGAATATTTTCACGAATGAAATTAGCGTTCATAAACATAAATGTATCATATAAGTCAAACTGTTTTTATTGACACTAAGAAGTCATACTGTCAAAATAGTCAATTATTTTTCTTATTTCAATATAAAGGTCGTGTTAGTTTTGAGCTACAAAGGAGGTTTTGTTGCTCATTTCGTTCTTGTATTGTATTCAATAAGACAACGAGTAATATAATTAAAGGTCATATCTGTAAATTGATAACTCTATGTGAGAGATGAGGGATTCACGACCATTACCGACGTTGGCCGAATCGTTAACTGATTTTAATCGTACTGTAAGCGGGACCTTACAATTTTCCAATGTTTCATTCAGAAGAATAATTTAATTCAAGAATGTTCGCTTCCTTTGAATCTTATGGGCACAGGTAGCGGGTTCGCTCCTGCACCATATAGGTGGTCTTGTTGGCCACTGTGGGCAGACCTCAGGGCCGGGCTTACGACGGACTAAGCCGTATACTACACGGTCTCAGCCTTGACGGGGCGACGAGTTAGACTATAGACAACATTGTGAAAGCGGCTGGGAAACATTGGACGAGACTAGCAATGGACCGGATGGGTTGGCGTGAAAGGGAAGAGGCCTATGCTCAACATTAGGCTCAGTTTATGGGCTAATTAGATAGATATATACTACAGACGTACATACATGTGAGCACCTCGATGGACAGCGAGCTACGGCGCGGGTAGTGCGCTCGCTCCTGCACCGAGTAGGTGGTTTTGGCGACCCACTGCTGGCAGGAGGCCACAGGGCCAGGCTTGCGGGCGGGCTAAGCCGTATACTAAATGGTCTATAGTGTAGACTTACCCGTGAGCACCTCAACGGGCAGCGAGCTACTACGCGGTTAGTGCGCTCGCTTCTGCACCGTATAGGTGTTCTTGGCGAGCCACTAACTATATGGTCTATGGTGTAGACTTACCCGTGAGCACCTCAACGGGCAGCGAGCTACGGCGCGGGTAGTGCGCTCGCTCCTGCACCGAGTAGGTGGTCTTGGCGAGCCACTGCTGGCAGGAGGCCACGGGGCCGGGCTTGCGGCGGGCGGCGGCGTCGGGCGCTGGCGCTGAGCCCCGCCGCCGCCGCCACCGTTCCGCCCCCGATAGCGTGCGACGGAGCAACGCCGGCAGCGCTGACGTCACATCGCGCATCTTCTTCTCCTTGGGCGCTGCGTTCGAGAATTCTTATTATTATTATTATACTTTATTGCTCACGAAACATTTAACAGGGCATTACAAAAGAAATAACATGTACAGAGGCGAGCTTATCTCTGTAGGAGATATCTTCCAGCGAACCTTGAGACGGAGAAGCAGTAAAAAGCGGGTCTATAAACGTGTACAAAATAAACTGCAAACACCAAAATGACCTACTTCGTTATTAAATAACCTACTGTTAATCTCAAACATTCGCTATACCAATCTTTTTGATGGATCAAGTCAGAAATGAGACGATTTGCCAAAGTAATCAGAAAACAAAGAAATATTTCAACGTACAGAATTTGCATTCAGTTTGTTGAATGTCAATATACAATGTTATCCGCTGTATTCGGGTCGAGTTGTAGTGGAGAAAATGACAGCGACATAAACTCCACTCTGACCAACCACTGCAAGAACTAAGGCGACTTGCATAGCCTATACGAGTAACAAGCTGAAGTGGCAGTGGGCTGGTCACATGAGCCGAAGGACCGATGGCCGATGGGCTGCAAAGGTTCTCGAGTGAAGACCACGAACTGGGATACCTACGCAGCGTAGGACGCCAGGATGTAATGACAACCACTCCCTCATCAACCTAATATGTTTCTACCCATGACGACCCGTGGAAGTTAACATCAGTGTCATCAGCGTAGCAGATAAGCTCGGCATTAGGTAACGTCAAATAAGAGATACCGTTGATGTAGACCAAGAACAGGGACAGGCCGGGAATACTGCCCTGAGGAACTCCGAAATTATCCGGGCTAGGATCACTGATAGTATTCTCTACTCTGACGCTAACCTAGATATTTCAATACCATTCAATATAACCAAATACGACACTGGGAAGTTGGAATATTAAGTTGCGAGAACATTGGAAATACTTCCACAATCTCTGGGAACATTGTGAACATTCGCAAAATTCCCGGGATCCGCACCTCGGCGGGGTGTAGGCGAGGATGATTCCCCTCAAAACTGTCGCCGTCATTGTCCTCGTAACTCATCAAATCATCATTGTCAGCGCAACAGGTGTTAATTTATTTTTCTATAATACTAGTTGGATTTGAATGACTTCTATTAATGTGTCTATTATAACTGTGTAATAGTAGTTTATGCAACTGTCATATAATGAAGGGTATTAAAACACGAGTGTGAGTTTATGAAACGAGCGCAGCGAGTTTCATAATAGTAACGAGTGTTTTAATACCCGTGTTATATGCAGTTGCATACACTACTTTATCTTCACTAATGCAATTAATCAAACAACAAATTTATTAAATTAAATTCACGCGTACGTGTATAATCACAGTGGTTTTGCCGCCATTAAAATTTAACAAATGAGAGCGCAGCTTCAATAAAGCGCGACCAACCTGATTGGCCCTGCAATCTAGTTGGTCGCGTTTTATTGATGTTATAATGAGATTTTACGATATCAATGTGAATATTATAACATCATGTGAAATTGCTTAAATTGAGTTTTTTGTTGTCTGCGCTATAACAGTAGTAATTATAAGTCAAGTATTGAAAACATAAGTAGAATGTTACAACATTAGTGTAGATAAAGTATATTTTGCGTGCGGATTACCGTAAGCGATGGACTCGGTGGGCATTGACTTGCGGCGCAGCAGATGGTCGGGCTGCAGCGGCTGCGCGGCCGCTACGTTCTCCCGGAGCTGGCTACCCACGGGCGCCGACTCGCGGCGGTGCGCTTGCGTCTTCGGATCCTGGTTCTCCTTCTCGCCCTTACAGCAATACTCTGTTACATCTACGTTATTATTCTCAGAAGCGTCATCGTGTTCAGTCTTATCGTTGTCGGTATTCCTCTTGAATATATTGCTAAGTCTGCTCTTCGCGTCAGTCTTGCGGGCGCCGTCGTTGCTGGCGTGGAGAGGGCGCGCCGCGAGCGCAGCGGCGCGCGGCCCGTCCAGAGGCGGGAAGGTCTGCTGGCGGAGCAGCCGAGGCTCGGCCAGCGCGCGGAGCCGCGTGGCCTGCCGCGTGGTCGTCAGGGAAGCTATGGACGAGTCGTGGAGGAGCTTCTCTGTGCTCGGCAAACGCTCGCCGCCGCACTGGCCGCGCACGCTGAGCTGCGAGTGGAGCGAGTGGTCGCTGCCGCGGGAGCTGCGGTTCTTTGGGCGGCTATCCTGGAACACGTTGAGCGGTACGGAGAAGCGGCGGAGCTGCTCGCGGAGGCCCAACGGGCGCGCGGGCGCGAGGGATCCCCGGCGCAGCGGCAGCAGCAGCTCCGAGGAGTCGGAGACGGTGTCCAGGTCGTCCGGCGCCAAGTCCGCGTCGGAGACCTCGGTGCAGGTCTCCTCGGCCAACTCCTGGGCCACCAGCAGCTCCCACTGAGTCTGGTTGTGGCGCAGGTTGCGGAGCATCTGCGAGGACAGCTCGTTCTGCATGAACCGGTGCCACTCGCTGATCAGCGGCGTCACCACGAACTTGAAGAACCCTGCGGAGACGGTGGCGTTAGGCTCGTGACAGGCGGACCCTGTACGGTAATGCAACGCGATATGCGACGGAGTATGTTCCATACAGAAATAAAAAGCCCAATTGGAGGCGCTACATAATATACCTGGAAATCGATAGATAGATAGATATAGAGAACACTTTATTACACTATATAGGGTGCATCAAAATCCCTTTATGAAATTTTCCAGAAAATGGGATTTCGTCAACGCGACCAACTTCGGGTATGTTTTTTCGCTACCTATTTCGAAATAAACTCAAACGGTGTTATTTATAAAAACACGATTCCTTAAAACACTCGATGAGCGCCAATTAAAATATGGTGGAGATTTCACAAGGAACAGACGTAACCACAGATTAAATTAACACCCTCTGAGAAGTGCTTTAGAGGAATCGCGTTTGTGTAAGGTCGTAAGTTTTTCAGCTTATCGAAAAGACGGGAGATTTTTGTTATACAATGGATTTTGCGCCAATTTGTTATAAGAACCAGGGACGCTAGCGCAGCCTACTAGTCTGAAAAATGATAGATTAGTTCCAGCGCTCTGTGCCTACATATCAAACAATTAACGTATTGTGACGTCAATGCTCCCTCAACGCTTCGAGTGTGGCAAGGTGCGAATAAAAGGCCATGTATACCTGTCTGTATCTTGGGGATGGAGGTGGTGTGTCGGTCGCACAGCGCGGTCACCGGAAGCTGTAGCTTGCGCTCGTAGTCGCCTTGCCGGAAAAACTCCTCGCAGACCTACAAACAATAAGACCACAGTTAAATTCAACATTTCAATCGGTCCCAGAGTGAGAGCACTGCCAGTAGGGCATGTCTTTCGCGATGATATAATAGCAACAACACACATTTCTAAGTCGGTGCAAACATTCAGAAGTTATGTGGATTAAAGAACGGAACAAACATACATAAACCCCGAAAACATTAATCAATTTTTTGTTTGAGCAGTTGTTCGTACAAAAATACTTAATGTCGACATCACACATGTAAAGAAACTGATCCACGATTGTGTGAGTGCATTTTACTACAATGACCGATACACGGTCGGGTCATGTGACGTGTTTTTTACGTGCGCGAAGACTTGAAGCGGCAATGAAATTAAAGCATTAACCGAATCTAGGTTCAGCTCTATCCACTGTACTATCAACCGTCGAAAAGGCTTCGTTTGACACATTTTACTGTCGTCGCCCGACCATATTCAACCAGCAGCCACCAGTCTCAAGCTCTGGTACTGTGGTATTGTGTGGTCTTGGTACAATACTAAGAAGATTTTTAGTACCTTGAATCTCCTGTGGCTGATGAGCCAGCGGCCCCGCCTTGAAAATGTCTACAGCGAATGCCTGGGACCGCTGAAGATGTTGTTTGACCGTGATTGTTATTGACTGAAGTACCTTGGGACTCCACTTGCGGCTGATGGCCCACGGCGAGCACGGGTTGGCGATATCAGCACGACGTCACTGCCTGCCCCTCGGGCTTGGTATTGTGTGAACGTGATTGTTATTGACTGCAGTACCTTGAGGCTCCACTTGCGGCTGATGGCCCAGGGGCGGCACGGGTTGGAAATGTCCGCACACTTGAGCGCGATCTGCAGCACAAGATGGCGGTGCTCCGGGCCCCGCAGCTCGAGCGTCCCGGTGTCCAGGTGGCCCTGTGGGGATAGCGTAGCCGTTTACACGTGGATCCAATTCATTAGCCGACATTTCTTAACTCATTCGGTCAAATGGAAAATGTACACGGCTCAGTGCACTATCTTTTGTACCATCCCTGCAAGGTGGAGGTCTCTCCTATTTTTCAACAGCGTGTTAGTGTACGAGAAACTGGGGAATAGACTATGTACATAACTTAGAAAACAAAGTCATAGGTACACGCCCGCACTGGGAATCGAACCTTGGTCTCCCGCTTACGAGTCCAATGTTCTAACCACTAGGCTACCGCCGCCCTCTACCCACGAGACTACCACCGCCTTGAACCATGAATTTGGCAAATAACAAGATCTTATAGCACAAGTGAAGGAAAAAAATAGTAGTTGCAGTCGCGGCAAGATCCAGTGGCTTAGTGGTTGCGTTGGCACTAAGCCGGTTCGAATCCCAATTCGGTCCCTGTATTTACTGTTTAATGTACACTAACAATCTAATCATCTAGTGTTAACAGCTATCTGTTGGACAAAGTACATAAAAAAAGCTAAGTCCGTGTCAGGCCACGCGCAGCGTAGGGTTCCGTAGAAAGAATGGTTTATAGAACTAAGAACTTGATCAAAGTAATTTTTAATGGATTTTGTACGAAGTTTGCCTTTTCTAAGTTGGTCGCCTATTAGTGGTTAACTTGTACAGCCTCCTTAGCCGTTTTTCTTTTACGTTCATTATATGTGCTGCTGCACTAAATTTTTTCGTTTCTACAATCGCTTTCAACCTGAATATTTCGCAAACGAACCTTAAATCGAAAAATGGTCTTTCTACACCCACAATATTTTTAAACGACCTGTCTAACTATACCACACTATGATATAGGCGATGAAAAAATGCATACCTAATTAAGGTGCAGGGAAAGTACCTAACCTAAAAAAAAATGTTTTTTCGAGATTTTATTGTACCGTTTTGTCGGCGTAGTAAATATGTATATCTATGCCAAATTTCTGCTCGCCGCACTTATCGTCTCTGTGCTGAGCCGCGGACAGACAGACAGACGGACACGGAAAGTGAAAAAAAAAATCCTTTGTAAAACAAAAATTAAACAAATTTACGGAGAGACGTTCCTAATACCATCATGCCGAACACATGGCGAAAGTATAAGGGTTCCTTGTTAACTACGGAACCCCAAAAAAAGCTGTTAACAGTGGATTAACAGATTGTTAGCGTACGAGAAACCGGGCTGAGAATTACTGAAACGTTTGCAATAACCAACATTGGGATTCGGAATCGAACCTGGGCCTCGCTTCCGAGTCCAATGTTCTACCCACTAGGCTACCACCGCTTAAACATCATTAAAAACTATTTATTTAATCTATTCAAACCAACTTTTTTATCACCATAATCAGCAGAGTACTTATTGTGGGCCATGGAAAAGGTCAGAGTTATTTATCGAGGTACAGTGGAGAACTGATAGACCTTTAAATTTTCGCCGGAAAGTCGCCCGTAACGTAACCTAAACAAAATTCACGTAAGGTCGACGTAAAGTCGATTGTACATTCTATGCACACAACCTGTGCCACAACTTTGTTCTCAGGGACTATATTTTGTATAGCAAACATCGAAATCTATTCAGCAGTTAATGGGCGACTGAATTACTAACATTCAAACCACAGGTTCTCGAACTTCTTTCACCCGCCGTTCACTTTGAGAATACCTATTATTTTTATAAAACATACAAATTATTTGACTTAATATCTGTTGCACATTTTAACAACGTATTTTAACAACATATTGTATATAAAAATATAAATTTGAAACTAGTATTATAATATAGATATACAGGGTGCAAAAAATCCATCCGTCTAAATATGGCGTTCTACTACTTTTATTTTCTGGAAACAGAGAAATTGCGAAAAAAAATCTGCCATTTCATACTAAATTTACCATTCATAATCATCATCAGCCATTTGATGCTCACTGCAGGACATAGGCCTCCTTCGTGGTTTTCACAATCATGAGGGGTTTTGTCATAATCTCCACGCTTGGCAGGCAGGTTGGCGATCGCAGTATGCGATTGGAATCTCAGGACGACGCTGCTGCCCGTATCCTGGCAATGTATTTCCTTAGTCGCCTTCTACGACATCCACGGAAGGAAATGGAGTGACGCTATTCTTAATCCGGCGCCACACGGAAATTTACCATACGCAACAGTAAAATGTATGGAATAGCTAATACGTTTTTCGAGATTTCAGAGTTTCTCCATAGTAAAAGTTGTTCGTATTGACGAGTGGATGTCCCGTTATCGGATGTGTATGGGGATTACTCTCTGTAGATAGATAGTATGTAGGCCATAGGCCATGTCCTATCCTAGACGACCTCTGTGGCGCAATGCATTTGCCTACCATGCGGGAGGTCCCGGGTTCGAATCCCGGCTGGGGACAAAAAAAACCCCAGGTCTTGGGTGTTTACATGTTTGTGATGTCGTTGTTTCTGGTTCCCACGACATAGGGTGTGCTAGTGTGGGGCCAGAAGCAATGTATGTGCCTTGTGCCTGTATGTAAATGTTTATTTCTGAGTCCAAAGAAGAATGTTGTTCTTCTAGATCTCTTTTGCGTCCCGTGATTTTCTCTACAGTTTTAAAGTACTGCACCCCAGGAAGCGCTCAGCGCATTATCGCCTACTTTGAGAAAGACTGATCAAAACTAATGTTAAGCCGCAATATGACAACTCGTTTATTTAGTTCGACTGAACTCAGCGTGAAATTTACTAAATCCGTAGTTGTCCCGTGAAATAGCACGGTAATAACTGGGTTTTGGAGCATTGACTTGTTTTTTTATTATTATTCAGGAAACCAACCGGCTTCAGAAATAACTTACTTCTTAAAGTAGACAAGCCTAATAGCGAATTATAGGTTACGTCAGAAGATACAATGTACTGAGTATTTACGTTTAAAAAGACTAATTCGCAAAACCGGATCAACCAGAATCAACTCACATAAGTACTTATTTTAACAAAACTGAATTGTGAAATGAAACTTAATCTGCTAACATAATTACATCACCGTAATTGTGATGGACTATATGTTGAATGGTTATGAGAACCACGAACGAGGCCTATGTCCTGCAGTGGGCGTCAAATGGCTGATGATGATGATATGTTGAATAAAAAGTTTTGTTATTATTTTCTTTTTGAGAAAAAACATGTACTTTCAGAGCTTAAGCCAAACTTTACGAATTTCGCTTATTTTGAAAGCGAAAAGAAAAAGAATTTTCAAAGAAGAATCTGCGTTTACGAAACCGGAAGTACGACACCGGAAAGGTAGCGTACCTCATCGACTAACACAAAAAATAAATTACAAGCTCTATGGCAGGCTGACATAGCGCATAGTCTAGTGATACCTAAATCCAATTGTATTCCTAATACCACTGCAGCATTTTATCAAAACTCTTGCTCTCAGATTCCAAGTATTGTCACTATTTAATACAATGCCCATTATACTTTATTGCACACGAAACATATGACAAGACATTGCATAAGAAACAATAATATGTACAAAGACACTATTTGTAATAAATAATCCCACAACAATGTCATCCCAGTAATACCTCAAGGATGACACTCACCAACGCGGTGGCGGTGCATACATAAATAATTTACGGCAGTAGTATTTTGTATGGATCGCCACCGCCACCGCGTCGGTGTGTTTTGCCCTTTATTCTCAAAGTTCTACGTCATTTGAGGTTGGCAGTCAGCCCTTTAGAACGTTTTCTCTTCAGTGCAATTCTAAATAAATCTTCGCCGGTTTTAGCACTGGTCCACTCCTTGATGTTCCATTTTGCCACCTTGCTCATCATTATAGTCTGCTGAAGCTGGTATCTTTTATTTCGTGGCACATGACCTAAGTATGCTACGTTCCACTTCTTGGTAGAACTTATGGTATCCTGTGCCCGTTAAAGGCTATTCACACCAACGCGGTGGTGGTGGCGGTCCATACATATTATTATATAGGGAAGAGCGGGTGATCGTGCTCTTCCACTATAAAGGGAAATTTCCCGCCAGGCAGATCGTATCCGACTAATGTTCGTCGGACGTTATATTTATGGTATGTCAAGTGAAACATTTTGCTTGCGCGATGCAGGAATGTTGGACTTTATAGTGCGCGCGCAGAGTTGACATGTGCTCGCCACACATAAATCATTTATGCCAGTAGTAGTATTTTGTATGGACCGTCACCGCGTTGGTGTGTTTTATCCTTAAATTGGCATCTCGCAACATTGGTTAGTTGACTACGAACTGTGTCAACAAAACAGTTGTTGCAGTGCTAATACCATTCTATTAACCCGGCGTGAGTGAGGTCGGGTATGTCATACCCGGGAAGTTTTCAATCGTAGATTATTTAATGTTATTGTTGTCATGCGAGTCCTGACGTTTCAGTAGCTGGAGGTAAGGGTGTGAAAGGCTAGGTACACTGTCGAGTATAGTGTTGCGCCGCCGGTGACGGTCGATACACGATTCGCAGGTGCAACTTCGGTGCTATGTTACATCTCATGATCTCATAAGACTTTTCGGATCCTTTTTAGTTATAATAATAAGGAGACACTGTTATTATGTTTATTTATCATATAATTTGCAATTTCGTTTGATTTTACATGAAAAGAACTCAAAAACATAAAACATTAGGAATTTTACTAAACTTGTATTTTTTTGAAGGAAATTAAGCACTTTGTTATTTGAAGAAAAAAAGAACGTTTTTTGTACTTAATGCTGGTATTTTACTTGCGCATTTTCTTGAATTATTACTATTATTAATATGTCTTAATAGCTGGTGTAACAATTCCTCACCTCACTCACGCCGGGTTAAACCACTACGCAATTTAGTACACTCGGCCCCCAGTTCTACCAGCGGACTATAATTATTTTTCTCAGCAGTTCTACTTTTGTCCGACTATATCAATCAGGTCGAGCTTTCAGGTGTAACTTTTTTAATTCTTTTTCTCATGAGAAAATGTAATATAATATACACTTGGCGCAAGAAGTTATAATTTTTTGTAAGAAGTTTTCGTCATCAAAACTATGCATAGGATAACCAAAATATACGTAAAATGTCCCTGATTTTACTTTCTAGTAGTTACAGCCTCAAACTAAGTGTACTCATTATTGTACAATCACAAAAAAAAATTTGGTTGTGAGCCCTAAGAAAAAAAAAAACTTGAAGAAAAATGTGCACATTTAATCTAATATCATTATTAATGCACTCAAAAACTGGTTTTCGAGACACTAGGAGGCCTACATCACATCAATCCATTAGGCAATTTCATAGACATAGAGCTGCGAAGTACGATTAAAGTGCCATTGGAATGCCACCTAGTTACTATGCATTTGGTAGACTCGTCTCTCGGTTCGCCATGCCACAGAATCTAGTAGTATGTCAATGACGGCAGGTGAAACCCATGTTTGGCCGGCAAACTGTTATCAGCGCGGTGCGCCCACCTACGCACGTCCGTCCTTATTTATAAAAAAAAACCCCCGACACAAAAAAACTAACTCTTTAAAAGTAAAACCGCACCAGTGTCGCTAATTTCAGCCAAATCAAAGCAAAAAAATTTTGACGGCTATTTCTTTCCGCCACTTGGTTTCTTTTTTTTATCGCACTTCAATTTGCTCAGAGTGTACGTTGTTTTAGTCAAAGCACCACCCCTTTATCTCTTACCGTTTTGTCAGGCATTTGACCATGTCCATGAACGGCTGAGTGGCTAAGAGCCATCAAACATGGCTAAGAACCATCAAACATGGCTAAGAACCATCTCGATCAATCTAGCTTTCAATTAAAGAAAACCGCATCGAAATCGTTTGATCCGTTTAGGCGCTACGACGGAACGTACAGACACACAGACATAGTCTTCATCAAACTTATAACACCCCTCGTTGCGTTGCGTCGGGGTTTAAAACACGATTCTTTTAAACACCTCCATAAACACCGTATAAATAGTCTGCAGTAAAGGGAAAATCATTACCCCAGACAATTTTTAGTGCGTTTATGGAGTGTTTTAAAAGAATTGTGTTTTTAGGGTGCCGTAGTCAACAGCGAACCCTTATTCGCCGTGTCTGTCCATCAGTCTGTCTGTCAGTCATAATTGATAATTGTCATTGATTATTATAAAATAACTCATCCAATCTGTTGGCTCTCGTCAGCTGGATAAATGCCAATTAAATATTAATCCAGTTATCGACCACTGCTACCAACAATCTCGGCGACGAAGGTTGACACATAACACGTACATAAATACATACATACATACATAAACTCACGCCAGTATCCCAGAGGGGTAGGCGGAGACCAGGGACTGCCACTTGCCACGATCCTGACCGGTCACTTTGGCTTTCTCAACATTCATTAGTCGTTGCATGCACGCACGCCGGTTTCGGGTACTTTATATCTTGCCCTTTCCTAATACATCCTATATTTGGTCGATATTAGTTAAAAACTGCAATATTGTTGTATGAAGCAGGTACTACTTTTATTTTATAGCGATTTTTGTTGAAGTTTGCACGTGTTTGGCTCGTATGTAGTATGTCCGATTCTGTGTTCCGTCATAACTCCTTAACCAATGGTCAGATTTTGACAAATGAGAACTTAACCGATTCGTCATGTTTGCGCGAGTGTCAGAGGCTATATGAAATTAGCATAAAACAAACAAAAACTAATTATATTCTTTTTGTTGCACTAACCCGTGCTGAGGACAATTTTAAAAACCTATTTAGAGGTTAAAAATTCCACCCATGCACGGTTAGCCAGAGGGCGCGGGTTCAAGTCCCGGCATGGGTGGAATTTTTAACCTCTAAATAGGTTTTTATAAAGAAACTAAATTAAAAAATAACCTACAACCCGACTACCAGGCAGCCGGGACCCAAATTCAGCATTGTAACTCCTTGCGAGGTATCTAGGTTGGTCCCGTCTGCTATATGCTTAGCAGTCGGGTTGTTGGTAATTTTTTTAGCTATTTTTTTATATGCCATTAGTTTACACTTAGATCTTTCTTTAGGTGGATGTGGGTACACTAAACTGTTTTGTATTGAACTGCTGATGGCTTTCGACTGTTTCCTATTCTATTTATTTATCCATCGATAGGTAATTTATCCGACATGAAATAGTTGAAGTACATTCTATGGATATGATAGATATCGATAATTTTACATCCAACTATCGAGAACACGAACAGCGCCGACTCTCCAAGGTTAGCTGGAGGAGTTCGCTTTGGTACATGTTATGTGATAGCCTGTCAAATGTTTCGTCTGCAATAAAGTATGACAAATAGACGCCCGCCAGCTCAGGTGAGCTAGCAGGTGTTAGTAGCGGCTGGATGAGGAGGGGCGGGGACGGAACGGAGTGGCGTGCCTTGAGGGAGGCCTATGTCCAGCAGTGGATGAATTTGGGCTGATGGATTGGATCTTAAATAAAAATATAAAACGCCAAAGCGACCAGTGTGAAGACAGCGCAAGACACATTTGCGAACACCTTGCGAAACACATGATATCTTTATCTTGTACTCCGGTGCCAATGAACGACGCACGCCTATTGTCGAAACGCACTAGCGGACACATCATCCGATTTTTACCCAACTGCGAAAGGGACGGCCGTTTATGTTTTTCACCCGTCTGTCTGTAGGTGCGTTCCTTTCTAACCTTGCGTAGGCTAAAGGCAGGACGAGCGCGGTAGAACACCTGGTTCGGAACCCGGCATGCACCAATAACTTTGTTTCCTAAATTACGTACATTTGTGAAGTTTGTAGTAGCAATACTACTCGCTAAGCGTGCAGGAAAACATCGTGAGAAAACCCCAGTGTCTGAAGTATTTACGTACCTCAGCGCTGGCTACGTACGATGACCGAACTAGGAGGCTAAGTGCGGAAATCTCAAGTCGAACTAGAACTATAGGCTAGGGGCTCTAACACAAGTAATGCGCCATGCGACGCGTTCCGACGGACACTCGTGTCGAGAGAATTCTTATCATAAATCTTCTATGACCGGAAACTTCCAACATCCGACGACGGCGCGTCGGGTCGTGGCGTAATAACGTGCTCCGTCTTTAACCGCTTCGACGGTTTAAACTAACGAGGTTTGAAATCAAATACTATAAATAGTCAGTGGAAGTTCACTGAACAATATGGTAGTTAGAAAATGTTGTACCTGCTATAAAATACACACACATAAAACATGATCACGCCAAAATTACTAATGTCATCTGTTAAAACAATGTCATCTGTTTCACCAATGTCATCTGCTATACCAATGTTATCTGTTATACCAATGTCATCTGCTATACCAATGTTATCTGTTATACCAATGTCGTCTGTTATACCAACGTCATCGGTTATACCGGGATACCTCAAAAATGGAGAATTCCTGAAACATTAGAGTTAGTAATATGTAGAAAAAAAATTCTACGACTCGAAAATTGGATGGTAGAACATAAAAATAATGTACATTATGATATTCTGCTTTAATACACAATGCTTTATTAAATAGAATGTTAGGAGTTTTACTGCGTGATCGAATCAGGAATGAGGAGATCCTCAGAAGAACCCGAGTTACTGATATAGCTCGAAGAATTGCCCAGTTGAAGTGGCAGTGGGCGGGGCGCACAGCTCGGGGCGGAAAATTTCTGAACTGGTGACTGCGGACCGGACGTTGCAGTATGGGCAGGCCCCGCACCAGATGGTCAGACGACCTGGTTACGGCGGTGAGGAGTCGCTGTATGCAGGCGGCACAAGAACGGGAAGCTTGGAAAACCATGAGGGCGGCCTTATGGCTATTGCAACAAGGCCGCCAATTGTACTGTATCTTTAGATATCTTATCTTATCTTATGAGGGATGCCTATGTCTTGAAGTGGGCGTCAAATTACTGATGATGATGAAATAGGTTGGAGGCTGTTTTATGTAGGACAATGATTTGCCGGAGACCGCGATATTGGTAGAGCGCTTAAAGCGAGTTTTTATTAAATTTGTGCAAACCCTGATGTTTAGAAAAGTATCTGCGAAGAAAGTATAACACTCCTCTTACGATTGCGTCAATTCAAAATCATTTCCAAGTTCATCCCGTGAAATCAGATACTTATTTCAACGTAAAGAATTTACATTCTGTTTGTTGAATGCCAATCGACAATATCGAGTTTACATTGTAGACTGGCATTGAGCAACAGCCTTCGGGTCGAGTCGGTAGTGGAGAAGAAGGCAGCAAAGAAACTCCACTCTGACCGTCTTTTCTTAAACTAATGTATTAGTTGGTGGTACCTATTTAAAGTACTTATTAAGTGCCGTCCACCACTTTAAATGCCAGTTTTACATGGATCATCACTCAAAACATTGTCCTTCTTTATACCTTTACTATTTTCTCTTTCTATTGATTTGAAGTAAAACGAATTATTTCAAATATAATTTTACCATTTACCAAAAGATAACCAATAAAAATAATACTAATTGCGAGAACATAGAATACTTCGAGATAACCAGTTAGCCACGAGAAGTATTTTTTTTCCGACAAATAACCGTTGGAACCTAAAATCGTATAACTAGTTATCTCGGAGGCAAAATCTCTTCAAAGGTTATCTAATCTGATCTAATACAGACCAACGCTTTTATTTCACGCCAAGCAAATTTCCAATACTTTAATTAAGTAAATAGGTTCTTCTTACGTAACAATGAGAAATTGAAGGAGATATCCCGTCCGGTAAAGTAGGAAATGCAATGGATTCATCTACGTCCGTTTAAAACTAGTTAGCGGTCACATTTTTTGTTTTAATATGATAAGTTTTTTATTTGAGACGGTTTTTTAATTTAGTACGGCATTGCGTGACCCACTTTTGTTTTCAAATCATTGTGTTAATTTTCGTTGTATTGACCTTCAAGGGAACTTAGTCGCATGGGAATAGTCTTCAAATTATCGGAAAATGACTGCTATTTCCAGGATGGTGAACTATTGATTGAATGTTTAAGTAAATTATGTGTTTATAAAATTATCTGTACGAGTAACTGCATTGGACTGAAATTACAATTTCAGTCCAACGCAGTTACATATAATTTTTTTTATCAATTATTTGTATTCATCAATGATATTTTGAAGCCCGTTAAAATCTGAAAATTTGCACTTTTTGGACGCTGACGATTTGTATTTGAAACGAAATTATAAAATTGTTTTCAATGCAGATATCACAATTTCGATTAAAACCACAGAGTTTTTATTGGCAACCTCGCGAAAGGAACTTATAGTGTGGATAACGCGTGAAGTGAAGGACAAAGTATACAAACACAGTTAGTACAGTAGATGATTGAATACACACATGTATTGAATACTGCACAATCCACGCCAAAACAAACTGAAACAAAGAGTCCCACAGGAGATGGGCGGTATCGGGCGTCGTTATTTGACTGGTACAAGCCTAACGTCACGGGCGACATTTCAACAAACTAAATTTCATCTGCCGTCATTCTGTGCTTTATTCATAAATTAATGAAAATTGAAATTAATTGAAGGTTACAATATTTCAACATAACAAAGATATTGAAGCGTACAATAGACACAGACGACCACACCCTGTCAAATGAATTTAATTATGTTGGATAATATAGTTCGATAATTAAATTAACTTGAAATATACAAAGGGACGATAATGGTTGGCCGATACTATGCGGTGAGCACTGGAAAAGGTCGCCAGTCTCAAAGTGGTGCAAAATGTAATATCAGTGATATTTTTATTCGTAATAATAAACACTTTATTTATTGTAGCGAAAAATTAAAGGTATCCAAAGTGTATGAAATAAAAAACTTACATTACATAAACTCACGCCCGTATCCCGGAGCGGTAGGCAGAGACCAGGGTTTGCCACTTGCCACGATCCTGACGGACCTCTTTCGCTTCATCAACATTCATTAGTCGTTGCATGCATGCACGCACGCCAGTTTCGGCTACTTTTTATCTTGGCCTTCTCTAATAGTTTCCTATTTGGTAGAAGTGCAGGCAAAAAAATATCATTGTATCATCCTCATCAGCCATTCGACCCCAACTGCAGAGCATAGGCCTCCCTCAAGGTTTTCATAACCATGAAGGGTTTTGCCATAATCGCCACGCTTGGCAGGCGGGTTGGCGATCGCAGTATGCGGTTGGAATCTCAGGAAGACGCTGCTGCCCGTCTCCTGGTAATTTATTTCCTTAGTCGCCGTAGAAGGCCATCCACGGAAGGAAATGGAGTGACGGTATTCTTAATCCGGCGCCACACGGAAACTATCCATCCGATTTCAAAAATTCTTTCATCAAAATTTATAATGGACCTGCTGGATGGATGTAGTCTAGTGGGTAGAACACTGGACTCGGAAGCGGGAGACCCAGATACGATTTCCAGTGCGGGCATATACCTATGACTTTGTTTTCTAAGTTATGTACATTTGTGAAGTTATAGTAGCAATACCACTCGCTAACTATGAAGGAAAACATCGTGAGGAAACTTGAGTGTCTGAGCTATTCATATACCTCAGCGCTTGAAATCGCCAATCCGCGGCGGGCACGCGTGGTGATTAAGCCCGTACTCACTCCCTGAGAGAAGGCCTGTGCCCTACAGTGGGACGTATATAGGCTGCTTATGCTTATGCTGCTGGATGGACATGGACATGGATGTTTGAATTCCAAGCGAGCGACGAAATCGGCACAGATTGGAGCTCTATAAAACTCGGCCCTGGGGCCTAATCACGCGCACCAATTATACTATATATACACTATACAAATTAATATAGTGGTGTATGATTTTTACTGCACCGATCCATTTTAACTGAATTTAAATTTTATTAAATATGTTTTTTTTAATGCACTAACAGAAAGAAATATAATAGGTAATAAAGTGTACCTAATAATAGTTATTATAAATGTAATAATTGTTATTTTTTTTCATTTTCATTATATTAACGCTAAATTGTTTAATTTTGTTAGAGAGCTCAGCTCTGCCCTTGGCCTCGTTGCGTCTCGTATAGGTCCCGACTGAAAATCGGCGCTGCAGACCATCGCTTTGCAACACCTGAAGCATATGCTGAGTTCGGGTACCATTTTATTGCCATAGCACATAATATGCAGCCAATAATTTATTGAAGGGTGTGTGTATGTGAGTACTGGTCACTTAACACGGACAATCTCCTCCTTCTCCTTGTTACGATTGTATCATTTGCATATACCTATTGAATTTTGTTAGCATACTATCCCCCAGTTTGTCGTACACTAACACGCTATTAATCTACTGTTAACAGCTGTCAATTGACCAAAAAACCACTGACAGCTGTTAACATAGATTAACAGCTTGTTATTGTACGAGAAACCGGGGGTAAGCCTGTTAATTTTTTATCTTTGTGTGTTGTGACAATTTAATAAATGATCTATCTATCTATCAAATCCAATCGGAATCCAGGCGTACCTATGCGATATCAAACGACAGTTTGATAGTTACCTAGTTAGTTAGTTAGACGAGTTTTCCGCACTTACCCCCGGTTTCTCGTACAAAAACAAGCTGTTAATCTACTGTTAACCCAAATGAGCAACTGGCGTTCTACGGCCCCGCTACCACCGCTCTCGCTCTCAGTTTGATAGTGGATTGGAAACGCCCAGCATTTGGTGCGCGTAATAAAGGGGCTGATATTTGTTTCGCGATTTCAAAATTGGTCGCCTGTAATGAAAGTGGTATGTACTCTTTATTCCGTTAATAACTCGTGTAAACTCTTAAGGACCTTCCTTTATCACCCTGTAGATGTAAAAAGTATTAAAGTTGGATGTTATACAACTTCTTATTGAAATAAGGTAGGTATTGAATGTTTAAAATTCCCAATCTTAAAACTTATCGCGGTCCATTCAAATCAAATTCAAAGGTCTAATTAAGGAAAAGGTTTTCAGATTTTGCGCGAGATTTCGCATTCGCAAATGTAGAATATTTGTCCAACTGAACAACGAACCGGGCCAACCACCGAGCCAAGCATTGCTACAAACATTTTCACGTTCATTCTAACAAACGCTCTTGTAACTGCTGGTAATCATCATCATCATCAGCTATTTGACGTCCACTGCAGGACATAGGCCTCCCTCACGGTTTTACAAAAGATGCAAGGGTTTTGCCATAATCACCACGCTTGACAGGCGGGTTGGCGATCGCAGTATGTGGTTGGAATCTCAGGAACAGTTAATAACCTTATAATGAATTACATGCAGAAGGAAGGCCAAAGTTTTTTTTTAAGTGCTCAAGTCTATCAGCAGCTTTGTCTAAGGCACTCGAATTGAAATTCAATTTCTAAGACAGTGAAAATGCGTCACCAAGACAATTTATCGATTGCCTCGTTGGTATAGTGGCAGGAGGCTAGAAACTAATAGCGTTCGATTCCCGTAGGGGGGGCCCGCGTTCATTTGTACTAATGGCCACGGTCAGGGTGTTTTTCCGTGCTAGTACTTGGCCAAGAAGGCGGCGGCGACACGACCGATAAATGCTTGCGGTTGCTTAGGGCGGCCGGCGCCGGCGGCCCAGGGGCGCTTTTGCGTAACAAGTCTACGTAGGTATATTGTCTACCTACACAATATGGACTCGTGCGGCCCGGTTTCTTGTGCGCTAACAGTCTGTTAATTACTTTTGCAAAAAGTGTCAGACGAATCTCTCTATCATGTTAATATTGATTTTAAACAGATTTTTAGCTTGCAAAAAGGTTTTGAAACAATACATATGATTTTTTTCCATTGCTGGCATCAATGGAGCCCCATAAATAAAACGCTGTATGACGAACGACAATTTAATTTTTTTATGATTCATGAATCGTTCTAACTGACACGCTGATAAATGCATTCACAGATTTATATATTTTAATATGTAAATATGTCAAAAATAGCTTTTTGTTGTAGCTAAGTACTACGAGAAGTCTATGATCAAGTCTCCGGTAAATGGCCACCGCGAAGTTCTTTCGAAAGGTAAACAACAACAATTACAAGGGTTTCGTTTGTAAGTCAATCCGTGGTGTAATATAATCTTATCGGATAGTTAAAAGTTTATTTGCGTTTTGGAAAGGGTCCTGCTGTAAGCTGGCTGTCTCCTTCCTAAGTGTTTTAGTGAAATCGACTTTCTACAAATAAGACTGTTCTTTTTTAATTTGGCTGTGGCAGTGCCGCTTGCCGCACGAAGTTTTGACCGAGTTGAACAATTAGATTAATTCTCGAACGAAAATTTTCGTAAGCACTACACATAAGCTCGGCGAATCAGAGCGAAACGGAGACATATTATTACATATTACATGTTAAAAGTTACATATTAGGTTAAAGAAATCAGATGTCAATAATTTATTTCAACGTAAACAATTTACGAGTACAATCTGTTTGCTGAATGTCAATGTAATATGTTATTATGTTATTCGCTGCCTTCGGGCCGTATTTGTAGTGGGGTAAAAGGCAGCGGGAAAAAAAAAAAAACTCCACTCTGACCATCTTTTCTCAAATCATCTTAAAATTAATACATCTTCTGTTTGCTGAATGTCAATGTAATATGTTATTATGTTATTCGCTGCCTTCGGGCCGTATTTGTAGTGGAGTAAAAGGCAGCGGGAAAAAAAAAACTCCACTCTGACCATCTTTTCTCAAATCATCTTAAAATTAATACCTAAATCTTCTGTTTGCTGAATGTCAATGTAATATGTTATTATGTTATTCGCTGCCTTCGGGCCGTATTTGTAGTGGAGTAAAAGGCAGCGGGGGAAAAAAAAACTCCACTCTGACTACATCTGTTTGCTAAATGTCAATGTAATATGTTATTATGTTATTCGCTGCCTTCGGGCTGTATTTGTAGTGGAGTAAAAGGCAGCGGGAAAAAAAAAAACTCCACTCTGACCATCTTTTCTCAAATCATCTTAAAATTAATACATCTTCTGTTTGCTGAATGTCAATGTAATATGTTATTATGTTATTCGCTGCCTTCGGGCCGTATTTGTAGTGGAGTAAAAGGCAGCGGGAAAAAAAAAAACTCCACTCTGACCATCTTTTCTCAAATCATCTTAAAATTAATACATCTTCTGTTTGCTGAATGTCAATGTAATATGTTATTATGTTATTCGCTGCCTTCGGGCCGTATTTGTAGTGGAGTAAAAGGCAGCGGGGGAAAAAAAAAAAACTCCACTCTGACTACATCTGTTTGCTAAATGTCAATGTAATATGTTATTATGTTATTCGCTGCCTTCGGGCTGTATTTGTAGTGGAGTAAAAGGCAGCGGGAAAAAAAAACTCCACTCTGACCATCTTTTCTCAAATCATCTTAAAATTAATACATCTTCTGTTTGCTGAATGTCAATGTAATATGTTATTATGTTATTCGCTGCCTTCGGGCCGTATTTGTAGTGGAGTAAAAGGCAGCGGGAAAAAAAAACTCCACGCTGACTACATCTGTTTGCTAAATGTCAATGTAATATGTTATTATGTTATTATGTTATTCACTGCCTTCGAGCTGTATTTGTAGTGGAGTAAAAGGCAGCGGGGAAAAAAAAACTCCACTCTGACCATCTTTTCTCTAATCATCTTAAACTTAATAACATCAGAGCCTATATGATAAGATTCCGTTATTGCCATCAATAACTTTTAAACACTGACGTAACTCCTAAACTAGGGCAACCTGTATCTTAGGAGTCGGTCCTTCCTTTTTACATTTAGCACCTAATTATGTCGTTTTATTTATTCTCTCTGGTAAATGAAATATTTAAAAAATACATCACTCTTAAGGTTTCTGCGCCTGCAGAAAGTTTGTGTGCGTGCGTCCGTTCATGCGTACACACGTGCGTGCGTGCGTGCGTGCGTGCGTGCGTGTGTGTGTGCATTTACATGTTATTGTCGAGTGTTCGTATAGTAAGGGTAGGGCCGTTTCACCAGCATGTATGTCCTGTTTTGTCTTGGTAATCGAGGGAAATTAACCATTTACAAAGTTTTCTTCTACATTAACGCGGGGTTAGTGGATGTATATCTAGGAGTTATTATTGTACAAAAATGGACACAAAAAGATAAAGAAACGACAGTAAAAGGTAATTTTTGACCTTTCGGTGTGGCAAATTTTGTCTTTTCTTCTTAAGCCGTTATAGATAGTTCTGTAAATTGTACTCTCTAAATTGCACACCAGTAATTTACAAAGATAATATATTATAAATACAGTAAGATATTCCGTCTTTTCGTATTGCTTCAAAGTAGCAATAAGATCTCTGAGATAAGATCCCTGAGGATATAATAAGCTTGCCAGAAACGCGGTTCAAAAAATGTGTGCAGCGCACTTTGTGCCAAAAAAGCTACTATAACATTAAAGATTATTTAGATGACAATGATGTCTGGAATTAAAGCCAGTTCAATGCATGAGTTTTAGAACATTTATATAAATCCTGTAAATTAAGGACTTGAAAAGACTAAGTTTGGAGTTTTTTTGTCCATTTTTTCTCCAAATTGATCTAGATTTTGAAATGGACACCTAGTTTAACTTGTAACGTTCATTAAGTCGCAGTTTCTGTGCTACTTTGAATAAAAAAAATTGATTTTGATTTTTAGCTTTTAGGATAAATAGTTGTCTAACAGTAGGTAATTGACTAAGGCCGAATTGCACTGTTTGGTAAAAGAGTAAACCACGCTCTGCTACCAGAAATTGTTTGATACAGGGACTAATTTACCCTGCTACCAAAACTGTCAGACGTAAAAGCCAAAAGGGGTTCTTCGCTTGGGGCCCATAAACAAACAGTATGGTTTGACCCTCTGCGCTGACCTCAAATCTAACAATAAAGTTAATAAATAAAGAACTCACTGAGTAGTTCGTCCTCGCACGGTCCGCGTGGAGGTTAGAGTGTCAGCCGGCTCCTCCCGGCTTTGGCATTTGCAATGGAGCCCCTAGTCTTCCCCTAAGACTGTCCCCCTAGAGCGCTCTTCCCATGAAAGCTACTTACAAGTGCCGAACCTCTTCAGGACACGATCCGCATGGCTGAAGATTGCGTTTTGTCGCAAACACTATATTTCGCCGTCGAAATCACTCACGGTTACCGATCCCGTATTGCCTTTGCCTCCCCGGCACGTACCACACGAAACTACTAGGAATCCTCCCTTATTAGATACTTCACTCCACGCAAAATAAAAACAAACCAACAAAATTTCCACGTAATCAGCTATTTGACAAGTACCGTCTGTCACAGATTAAAGAAACCAGAAATAAGAACATCTGCCACAGATTAAAGACCAAATTTTTTTTTAGGGTTCCGTAGTCCGACAAGGAACCCTTATAGTTTTGCCATGTCCGTCTCTGTCTGTCTGTTCGTCCGCGGTCTAGCGCAAAGACCGGTGGTACTAGAATGCGGTAGTTTGGTATGTGTATACATATATATAACACGCCGACAAATTTAAAGAATGGTGAAAAAAAATGTTTTTACTGTACCTCCCCTAACATGAAAAGTGGGGATGATTTTTTTTCTCGTCTACCTCATCATGCGGGGTATCGTTGGATTGGTCGTTGAAAAATATTGTGGGTGTAGGAAGACCATTTTTTGATTTAGGGTTCCGTTTGCGAAATATTAAACATTAATGGAACCGCTAATTTTTGTCCGAGTAGGGTGTCCGCCCCTCTCCTGGCTAAACGGTTGACTGCAGAAACGTGAAAAAATTCAGGCTAGTAGCACATATAATGAACTTAAAAGGGAAAGTATCACGGCTAAGTAGGCTTTACTAGTTCGAGTAATAGGCAACCAACTATAAAAGTAAAATTTCGTACAAAATCCATTGAAAATGACTTCGATGAAGTTGTTAGTCCTGGAAAGCAGATAAAAAAACCCTCTTTCTACGGAACCCTACATTGCGCGTGGCCCGCTACGCACTTGGCCGGGTTTCCGATCCTCTAGCTCAGTCAAGCGTATAATAAGTTACTCTATGGTCAACCGGGAGGCAAGAGAGTGTTGCTACGGCTCGTCGCAGAATCAAACCATCGACCAACACATCCGCGACGCGTGGAGTCCCATCCTCGCCAAAAAGCAACTTTAAAATGCGGCCCCGGCGCCAAAACAAGGATGGCCAGTTGGCCTCTTATCAAAAGATGACAAAAAAGAGGGTGATCTATCATCATCATCAACCCATTATGTCCCCACCGAGGGGCACGGGTCTCTTCTCTGAGGAAAGTATAGGCCATACTCCACCACGGGGGCCAAGTCTGGATTGGTGGAGGCTTGTAGACTAGTGGCTCGTCTACTGTCAGAAGTTGTCAAGTCGCCCTAAGGCCTCTGACTTGGCTTAACGACTGCCATCTATCGACGGCAGCCGGCACCAACAGCTTAACGTGCCTTGCGAAGCACGGAACCGCTCGGAAAAATGCCACTAGCGTTAGGCATAGACGGCGACCCAAACATGCACTGAACGCGCCCTGTGTTGCTTAACCTTCGTGATCGTTTAAGATCACTCAGGCACCCGGGGCTACGAGCGATTCAGTTGGCCTCTTATCAAGAGATTACAAAAAAGAGGGTAATCTATAGATTGCTACAGTGGCTAGTTCTTTGCTTATCCTTATAATCAAACAATTAGCATTTTCAAATGGCGGTTTTTGATTTGGGTACGATAATTTATTTTTTAGTTCAGTTGGATCTATAAGTTCAGTTTGCGATATACACATATCATCAAGATCATTATTTATGTTATCAAATATAATAAGAACCTATTTAGAGGCTAAAAATTCCACCCATGCCGGAACTTGAACCCGCGACCTCTGGGTAAACGTGCCAGTGCTCTCCCAACTGAGCTAATGGGCAAGTTCAGGCATCAGCATGGGCGGAATTTTCAGCCTCTAAATAGGTTTTCAAAATTGTCCTCAGCATGGGTTAGTGCAACAAAAAGAATATAAAAATATAATAAGACCAAGAACTTTTATAGACGCTCGCGAGGAGAGATACTTTATCACATCAAGTGAATCTTGCTAGGCTAGATTAATCCTCTTCGCCAGTTCATTGAATCCGCTACAAACTTACAAATCCACCGCGGCGTCTGCAATGTCCTATCGTCAATTACATTCACGAGCGGTATTACGAGTGTCCTATAAATGTTGAGCAATGATTTGGTTTCCCTGCAACGGTAATTCGGTTAGCCTTAAGAATACTAAGCAGTAGGTAGGTGAAATAATGCTAAGACAAATCGAGGTTCTAGTCTAGTCTGTGGGCATTCTTCATATTTACATAATAAGTAAAACAAAACTCGGTACGATGATTTGTATTTGTTTAATGGGTGCAGTTACGGTCGACAGCAGGTCATGCTTTACATGTTCATTACGAAGTAGTTCTTGGCGTAACTGATTGGAGTGCATGTGAAAATGGAAAATGTTATTTGTACCCAACACCAAGTGTTTGACAGTGAATAAAATGTATACAAAAGCAACTGTTTATTAAATGAAAAAAAAAAGCAAGGAAGGCGCCATAATTTGCAATATGTTTATTGTATCAGCTCTGATGCCTAGGCTAGGTAATAACCTGTGTTACAGCCATCAGCGTTTCCCAATTGTAACCATCATTACTATTTATTTTCAAAACAAAAAATAACCAATACATATATCGCTACTAAAGCTAGAAACGTATGTTAATGTTGATGTGCTATCGACCCTACGTCTGGCATCCGTCCCGCTCACACTTTCTGACATATTATGGTGTGGTCTGATGATTCGATAGATACAATTATGGACATTTAAGATAAATTTTATTTTTTTTATTTTACGTTTTTGATAAAGGAATAACTTCTTCCGAGTCCAATGTTCTACCCACTAGTTATAGTAGCAATACCACTAGCTAACGGTGAAGGAAAACATCGTGAGGAAACCTGGCTGTCTGCCTCAGCGCTTGAAATCGCCAATCCGCGGTGGGTACAGTGGGACGTATACGTATATAGGCTGCTTATGATTATTATGATTACCAATTATTATTATTACCAATCCGGACTTGGCCCCCGTGGTGGAGTATGGCCTATACCTTCCTCAGGGAAGAGACCCGTGCCCCTCGGTGGGGACTAATGGGTTGATGATGATGATTATTATGATGATAAAGGAATGTTGATTGGTACTAAAGTTATTATTAATTTCACTACAACATTTTCTTAAGCCAAAACTATATATACGGCGTCCGGTGGTACCTTCATTCACACTAGATGGGTGAAGGGACCATTCGGATGCTGCCGTGCTTGGGACATTGTTCTTTAGATGGAGTAGGCTTGCCCAGCACCTATAACTTCCTGACAGCTTAATCGGCCTAGCCCACAGGAAAGACGAGTCAATACGTGCGGAGCCAACCAATACATGGGTTTCCTCACGATGTTTTCCTTCACAGTTAGCGTGTGGTAATTGCTACTACAAATTCGCAGATGTACGTAACATTGTAAATAAACAAAGTCATGGTACATGCCCACACTGGGAATCGAACCTGGGTCTCCCGCTTCCGAGTCCATTGTTCTACCCACTGGGCTAGCACCACTTCAAGGTGTACGTATTATAAACATGAGTATTATAAATAGTTCAGGAATCGAGTCTCGCAGGTTTGTCCGAGCTTTTCCAGAACTACTGACTATTTAAAAAAAATGTATTCCCTGTATTTGTAGTATAAGACTATATAACTTGCCAAATTTCATAGTTCTAGGTCAACGGAAAGTACCCTATAAATTTTGATTCCATTGAGTGTCGAACAACCGTTGTTTGGGGCATAAACGGCTGTATATTGTTTTACGTAATTTTAAAGTTAGATTTTTTCACAGCTTCAAGAGACTGTAGACCTGAGTATATGGTTTTAATTTCAACTCTGCACCTCCACGGGTTCCCAAGGTCTCGACAGACAGATGGACGGACCGACGGACAACAAAGTGTTCCTATAAGGGCTCCGGTTTTTCCTTTTGAGGTACGGAACCATAAAAAACGCAAAAAATATACATAAATAATAATAATGCATATATACACACGCCTGTGTCCCAGAGGGGCCGCCAGATATCAATGTTTATCACTTGCCACGGTCCTGTCAAAACTCTCTCACGTTCCATTCTCCTCACTCACGCTAGTTTCGGCTACTTTCAATCTTGCCGTTAGCTAATTAGCTCCCAATAAAAACAAATTACTCTTAAAAATAAGGTCACCAATTGTACTGTTCTCTATAAATGTTTAATCTAGTGACTTTAAGAGAAAAAGTATATTCTATCTATCTGTCTACCTAAGCGAGCAGTATGCCCTAGTAATGTAGCTGGCGTACTGAGCCTTTGTTAGCCCTAGATAAAACTACCGAGCGTTAATAAGCTAAAGCCTCTCCCGTTACCCACGTATTCCCTGCAGCATTGCGGACATCTTTTCCAAGGCATCCATGCCCGGGGAATCAATGGCTTAGGAGATATTGAGATTAAGTCATATTTTGAGTCGTATTTTTTATTGTTTTTTTGCAGCAACGCCTCTAAATAATAAAATAAATAAATTAATATTCAACTTTCATATAACACAATCACTTGTTCCGGTCCCAAACTAGGATGCCCTGTGTTATGGTAACCAGGCGAGGACATCACAAACATGGAAATTAAATACACACATAGTTGGCTAAGTTAATTTTCTATTTATTTTTTCTTTTGTAATATCATCTCAAACTAAACTAGATTAATGCTATGGAAGAGCGGAGACACCTAGTACAGGCATTGTATGCTTAAAAGGTGACTCCAATTACTATGTACCGAAAAATAATGAAGATAAAGAATAAAGATTTTTGTATTTTTTTTTTGTATTTTTTTGTAATACACCCAGACTTAGGCCATTCGTTCAAATGTACGGCGGCCCCCAGTTGGAATCGAACCCACAAACCGCGGCATGGTAATCAGACGTGATACCGTTAGACCAAGGAGGCAGTCACTAGGATCCGAAGAAGGCGAAGTGCTGATTTATACTTACGCTGAATGTTACGCGTCCATTGGGTACTAACATTTTTAATACCCAAAACCAATTATTGAATTTATAGGTAATCTAGCTGACCGGGCAAACATTGTTATGCCATTCTAATTAGCCTGAGGCCTATTCTCAGACCTAGCAAATATTCATTAAAAAATTTCACAAAAATCGGTGAAGCCGTGTCGGAGGAGTTCGATAACAAACACTGTGACACGAGATTTTTATTTTATGTTAGTTTGTTTTGGACTACAGTTGGGTTGCTTACGGGTCGGCTAACAGTTTTTTAACAAGCTAACTTCCCCGGTTTCCCAAACAAAAGCAAGCTGTTAAGGTGGGACGATTCCCGTACAAATGATTATTTCCCAATTTGTTAAAAAAATTACATAATTATACACTGGAATTACGTCTGTCTGCATTAATTTGATTTTTATTTGCGCCAATACATATTTCCTTGAATAAAACTGTAGTTACATACATATATACATACATAAACTCACGCCTCTATCTCAGAGGGCTAAGCAGAGACCAGGGACTGCAACTTGCCACGATCCGGTCATATCACTTTCGCTTCCTCAACACTCATTAGTCGTTGCATGCACGCACGTCGGTTTCGGGTAGTTTTTATCTTTTTTTCCTTGAATAAAACTGTAGTTTATAGGTTAAATAAGATCGATAATGTCAATGTTTGTATGGACTAAATTGTCGAACTCATTTAAGCTATTAAACCAGTGTTTTTTTTAAGAAACTGTGTATTGGCGCAAATAAAAATCTTAATTAATGCAGACAGACATAATTCCTTATTCCAGTGTATAATTATGTTTTTTTTTTAACAAATTTGGAAATAATCATTTGTATGGGAAAAGTCCCACCTTAATTTACAGCTAACACTGCCTTTTGTCTAACATCTCTTTCGCGAGCTTAGACAAAACGCCTGCCATGTTACGCCTACCGAACTCGGTCAGCGGTGTGTGTACACAAACACTTTTTGGAACAGTCGGCGTCATAGCACGTTCGCGTAATATGTAATAACCTGAATCCCAATAGGCGATTGTTATCTCGGTCAGACGTTTTGTCGTGTGTGCAACTTATTTACGGATTAGCATATAACGAGCAGGCTCGTTCCGAAGAACTAAGCCTTTAACCCTTCTGTGGGTAACATAAGCAGCCTGAATACGGTGCTCAAAATCCCCATATTTAGACTTACAAAAGTTAATACATCCTTTATGAAGCACTATATATGGTTCTACAACGAGATTCCTAAGATACATTAGAGTTACCTCCGAAGCGGTTTTAAAAAAGGTGTTAGTACACTAAGTACAAAAATAGTCATTAAGGATTAATTAGAGGACGAAGATGTCTGGCTGGTATTAAAACTATGATAACGGGGACGATGGTGTCTAGCGTTCAACACAGTAATCATTATTTAATTCACCGAAAATGACCCTTGTTTTTAAAAAAAAATTTTATTTAACTTGCACATCTGTGTTTGGATAATAGGATTATACCATCCTATCAAATTTCACCTGATTTGGTCCAGTAGATTCGGAGCAAATTGGCTGTGACAGACGGACGGACAGACAGACGCACGAGTGATCCTATAAAGGGAACCAATCTAGTACTTGCGAGAGAGCACTATTTCCATCGTCAATATTAAATTCTTGTCTACTTATTTTAAAAATAAGTGACGTGACATCAGCAAATAACACTCTCTCAGACATTTTTTTCCATAAACGGTAAATCATTTACATACATATATACATACATAAACTCACGCCTCTATCTCAGAGGGCTAAGCAGAGACCAGGGACTGCAACTTGCCACGATCTGGACATATCACTTTCGCTTCCTCAACACTCATTAGTCGTTGCATGCACGCACGTCGGTTTCGGGTAGTTTTTATCTTGCCCTTTGCTAATACATCCCCTATTTGACGGCCCTTACCGGCCCTTCCACCCACATTCGCTCGTTTCGTCAATCTTTCTTCCTTCATCCTCTCCACATGCCCAAACCAACGCAACATTCCTTTCTCAATTCTAGTCAATACTTCCTCTTTCAGTCCACATAATCTCTAATCAAACTATTAAATCATTTACATAGACTAGGAAAAGGAACGGCTCTAAGATAGATCGCTGCGGGACTCCTGTTTTTACAAGTGAACCCGAGGATTTAATACGATTTATGTGTGCTTTTTGAACTCTTTCTTCTATACGATCATAAAAGATCTAAATCTGCTCTCTTCATTCCGTAGTGTTTTAACTTTAAGAGAAGCGTTTCGTGGTCTACACAATCGAATGCTTTTGATAAATTTCAAAATACATTTACAGCATCCTTGTGATCTTCCAACGCGAAAATAACATGACTCCGGCCTCTGTCCGCCTTTTAGTAAAACCGAACTGCTGACTATGGAGGAGTTGGTCATTATTGAAATGTGTAAGTTATTGATCTAAGATAATCTTCTCAAATATTTTGCTTAATGCAAGCACTAAGACGGGTCTAAAATTTGTTGGATCTTGTTTATTACTGCTTTTAAATAAAGGTACTAGCCTACTAAATTTCATAAGGTCCGAAAATATCCCCTCATTTACACACTTATTGAAAAATTTTGCTAACGGCAAAGCACTGAACTACCGATTTTTACCAAAATACGCCACAAGTCCTCGGTTTTATTCAGATTTAAGCTCAATGTAATCAAATGAGAAATCGTGTTCGCACCCGAGAGTCTTTTAATAATGTTTCCGCACGATCAGGTGAAATATCTCGGTCTCCTAATTTAGTTTCACCCGTTTCTCTGTTTATTATTGTCCAAATTGTTTTAATTTTATTCGGTAGTTGTAAGATTTTATGCTTTATATGATCGCATTTAGCTTTATAGCAGACGTCCTTAAATAATATTGAATATTTTTTGAGGTTCTGTATGAATTTGGTGTCATATGTATACGTATTTTTGTCATATAGTTCATAAAGTCGGTCTCTACTTTTCCGGAAACCCGAGGTTGCCCTTTCACTAAATCCTACTTTATTATCTTTATTTGTTAGCTTCCGCAGTTTTAAAACTTTTTCAAAACTACTCGACATGACTTCGAAAACGTCCACATAATGAGCAGCAGCAAAATAATTGTCAATTTAGTATTCAAAGCCGAGTCTACCATTAAGTCGATATTGAAGTCGCCACAGACTACGACTTCCTTATTGCTGCTAGAGGCTACCTTCAACACATTCTCTAATATTGAGTCAAATAAACTATAATTTCCGCTAAGGGGCCTGTATAATACTGTATATGGTTACTAAAATGTGTCTAGATAGTTCAACACATGATAATAATTTTTTTTTAAATATATTTATTACTTAATACAAAGAAGTTAAATACATTCACAAAAGCTTCGTCCATAATAAAATAGGTAACTTAATACAAATTACACTCAAAATAAAACATGCACAATTATAACACTACGAAAATAAGCCACCCCGGGACACATCCGACGCAAAGGTAAATTAATTCAATTACTTTTTCCACAGAAAGTCTGCAAATATCTTTCCGTTCCCTAAATTTCAGATTTTTTGCTAGTAATAAGGATCCCCCGTGCCTTGCAGACTTTCTACTGAAGCAACTGGCTATCTGATAGTTATTTACAGAAAAAATAATTTGAGTCTCTAGTAGCCAGTGCTCTGTGACGCAAAGTATGTCCACTCTATGTTGTTCTAAGGACAACTCTAATTCTAATAGCTTTCTAGATAAGCCACCCTGTATGGTCTGAGTAGCCAAAATATTTTTTAAGGAGGACTTTTCTTTTGTCTACGCTGACAGTTTAAATCAGCGGTCAAGTTTAACCTACTTCAACTAAGTTTTTTCACAACCTCAGAGTACAGAGGTTGGCAAGTGTCAATTGTCTTACATTTTGAATAGCCTAGAGCTCCCTGTGCCATTTTTTAACAATAATGGGATCATATATATTGAATACCAATAATTTGGCAATACGTCGCTCAGGAGAGAGGGGCCCATGGATTGTGTCAATAGTAAATATAAAATTCGAATAAATTTATTCGTATTGAAAATAAGTACTCGGTCTCTAGGACCAAAGGTAATATTTATATAATAGCCGGTTTAATTTATCTATCCGGTCATTTTGCGCTTCGAAATCTCCTATATCCTTTGTAGGCAGCAATCCGAACAATGTTAGGAAAATTTACATGGTTAGGAAAACCATGAGGGAGGCCTATGTCCTGCAGTAGGCGTTAAATGGCTGATGATGATGAAGATTTTTATATATTATATCTCGTGTCACAGTGTTTGTTATCGTCCTGCTCCGAAACGGCTTCACCGATTTTTATGATTTTTTTTGTATATATTTGGTAGGTCTGAGAATAGATCGTAGGCTAACGTTTGCGATGTCAACTAGTTTGATCGTTTTATTCAAAACATGTGACGAATGCCTATTTTTTTTAAACCTATTTAGAGGCTAAACATTCCACCCATGCCGGGACTTGAACCTGCGACCTCTGGCTAACTGTGCCAGCGCTCTCCCAACTGAGCTAATGGGCAAGTGCAGGCATCCGCTCGTAGCCCCGGCTGCCTGAGTGATCTTAAACGATCACGAAGGTTAAGCAACACTGGGCGCGTTCAGTGCATGGATGGGTCGCCGTCTATGCCTAACGCTAGTGGCATTTTTCCGAGCGGTTCCGTGCTTCGCAAGGCACTTTAAGCTGTTGGTGCCGGCTGCCGTCGATAGATGGCAGTCGTTAAGCCAAGTCAGAGGCCTTAGGGCGGCTTGACAACTTCTGACAGTAGACGAGCCACTAGTCTACAAGCCTCCACCAATCCGGACTTGGCCCCCGTGGTGGAGTATGGCCTATACCTTCCTCAGGGAAGAGACCCGTGCCCCTCGGTGGGGACATAATGGGTTGATGATGAGGCATCACTTGCCTATTAGCTCAGTTGCCTACTTGCACACTTTTTCCTTTAGTCATTAAAGTAGCTAAAGAACAAGTAAATAAAATTAACTAAAACGGATTGAGTACAATGACTAGGAGGACGCAAATCTGTGACGAGGTATCTGTAACAATGACACATTGCGAAAGAGGCGACAGTGCCTCACAAAGGATTACTCCGTTAGGTACCACCACGAGAGTACTGTAAATTTTCCGCCATACTAACTTACTTTCTTTTCGCCCGACAGCGGCGAAGACCAAAAGGAATATGTATTTCTGAATGAACGTATGTAAGTATGTTCGTATGTATGTATGTATGTTCGTTTATAATTGATACGTGAAATAGGCTTATATTGCACATACATAGATAAACTCACTACTGTATCCCGGAGGGCTAGGCAGAGACCAGGCTTTTCTACTTTTCATTGAAAACATAAAGCGGACAAAAATCTACAAATATTTTATAATCCTCTATGTATTTTCCAAGAAGTTCCCTTCAAAGTGACTAAATGGCACTAAATTTTTGTTTCGTCTTATTAAAACCGGACTGGTACTGGTCGGAGTCGCCCACCGAGGGTTCCGTACAAATTTGTAGGTACTTACATATGATAAATAGTTCGGGAATAGAGTCTCGCAGTTTTTTCCAATGTTTTCCCGGACTTGAAAGATAATTTTATTTATGGTTTAATTACAAATGTATGTTTTTCCGATTTTCCCCTTACTTATAGTATAAAACGATATTACTTGCCGAATTTCATAGTTCTAGGTCGACGGAAAGTAAACAATAAACTTTGATTCACTTGAGTGTCGAAATATACGTTTTTTGCGGCATAAACGGTCGTATATTTTTTTACGTTAATTCAAGCTTCTAGCTTGATTTTTCACAGCTTCCCGCGCGTTCTTGAGATAAAAGGTCTCGATAGATAGACAGACAGGCGGACGAAAGGACAACGTGATCCCATAAAGATTCCGTTTTTTTTTCTACAAACAAAAAAAAACAAAACTAAACAAAGAGAATTAACTAGAAAGCAAGCGGAACACACATTTATTACAGACTCTAGGTTAGTATTTCTGCTTGGTATTTAATAATAATAATATTTATATATTTAACATAGATCCAAATTAATCGGCACAAAAATATTTACAATAAATTTGATTTGTAGGCATGTATAAATTACTAGCTGACCGGGCACACGTTGTTTTGCCATATTAATTAGCCCACGATCTATTCTCAGACCTACCAAATACACAAAAAATCTCATAAAAAACAGTGAGGCCGTTTCGGGGGAGTTCGATAACAAACACTGTGACACGAGATTTTTAGATAAACATTACATAATTATGTGATCGACACACAGGCTTTATGCGTAACTCGGCAACACAGGCTTATCTATATATTTAAATCGATTCATATAACTATTCTGACCTGCCCCTATATTACGCTCACCAAATCCAGAGCGATTCCAATCGTTTAACTGTCAAATTAGTATGGAATTTGACAGTTAGACGATTGGAATCGCTCAGGATTTGGTGAGCGTAATTAGGCCACTGTACTGTAGATCCTTGTAATATCTCTGGTAAATAAACTATGACCATTGCCATTGTTTTAAAAACCGGCCAAATGCGTTCCGTGCCACGCGTAATTAGGTAAGAGGGTTTTTTTATCTGCTTTACAGAAGTAACAACTTCATCAGTCATTTTCAATGGATTTTGTACGAACTTTTACTTTTATAAGTTAGTTGCCTATTACTCGTTAACTAGTAAAGCCCACTTAGCCGTGTTCAATACATGTGTTATTACCCTGTTTTTTTACGTTTCTACAATCAACCGTTTAGCCAGGAGAGGGGGGGAAGTCCTGCTCGGACAAAAAATTGCGCTTTAAAGCTTAATATTGCGCAAACGGAACCCTGAATACAAAAATAGTCTTCCTACAACCACAATAAAAATAAAATAAAATATAAGCAATTAAGTTTTTAATTAGCCTGTAACACATCTGTCTTATTGGCAATAAATGGTTATTCATTCATTCAATATCATTCAACGGCCAATCTAACAATGCCCCACATGATGGGGTAGACGAGAAAAAAAAATCATTCCCACTTTTCATGTTACAGTAAAAACAAAATTCCAACATTTTATTCTTTACTTTTGTCAGCGTGATAAATATGTATGCACATACCAAATTACAGCTTTCTAGTACCACCGCTCTTTGCGCTAGGCCGCGGGCGGACGGACGGACAGACAGACAGACAGACGGACATGGCGAAACTATAAGGGTTCCTTGTCGGACTACGGAACCTTAAAAATGAGTGTCGTGTCGAGTGTGCCCTTGAGCATAACGGTGGTACAGATGAGGACATTTTATTTAATAGGGCATTCCATTTAAACGCCATGAACTCATTCTTTGTCTCACTGTACTTTAGTCCACGCTCTCCCGCACGTCGAGACACGTGTAACTCAGTGCACTGATCGTTGTCGGGGCCTTGATGATTAGCAGTCGGGTATTTTGCTTTTTTTTAACCGGGTCAAATTTCACTGAGTGTTTGTTGTACTCAATTGCCTCGCCGAAGGTACATACAGGGGATAATGTACAAAATCAACGCTGAGTCAGCTGCTTTTTGTGGCAACGTAGATACACCACAGGCTACATCTATGCTCCTGTTTTATTTATTCGTTTTGTCTGTTGTGTATTTAGTTTTCTTTCTGTTGTTGTGTATATTATAATCATAATCATAAAGCATTTATTTGTGGATCATAGGTACATTTACATTTGGTGTTCAGTCAGTTTTCGGATCGCTATGTCCTGCCTTAAAGGCGTACAAATATATTTTTTGTCAGAGTAGATAATAACCAATCAATGTCACATGCATTTGAATTATTTGGAAATAAAAAAATGTCACAATCTAGGTATATAAATCTTGAAATTAAAATTAAGCAAAATAATAAGTACATGTCAAATAGGTATTTTTTTTTAAAGTATGTCAAATTATAAAATAAGTTGAAGAAACATTAAGTTACATCTGTAATACCTACTTCGATATAGTTATATCGATATAGTTATGTTACTTCGATATAGTTATGTTACTTATCTGTTTATTTTGTTTCTGTGATGTATCTTGTTGGTATAATAAATGTCTTTCTTCTTCTAATATCTGAAAGACATTTTCAGTTTTCTGTATCCATAAATGAAGCAACAAGAGTGAGTGTGAAGTCTAAAAATTAATTAATGGTGTAAGCTCGTCGATTTTCAGGTACATAATGTGTGTAATATGTTCCAAAAATGTGTGCAAAGAGTGGTCTATTTATAATTACCCCGTCTACCAGTTAACAGTTGTTAACAGCTGTTGGGTCAGTATGCACATTGGCCCACTGATAGCAGCCGATTAACTAATTGTCAGTGTAAGAGAAACCGGGGGGTTTCAGAAAGGTCCGGTTAGAATAGCCCCCTTAATACTCACCGTATCTTTCTGAAACACGTTCTGAGATCTATACCGTCTTTTTGGTTTGCCTGGAAGAAATTTCTTTCAGTGATAAGGCCGCCAATTGTACCACATTTCTATTTATTTAATATCTGTGTAAAATTGAGCATAATAAAGATACTCTATCTATGAGTTATACAGCGTCAAGTCGCAAATTCTACCTACACTAGATAGGCGAAGTGACCACTCGGACGCTGTAGGGCCTGGGAGATATTTTTAAAAATGAGTAGGCTTACCCAACACCTTCATCTACCATCATCTCATAATACACGTTCCAATAAGCACGCTAATAATAATTATATAATACACGTTCCAATAACCACGCTAATAATAACTATCCGCTTAGAGATCGCTCTAAGCGATCATCATCATCATCATCGGCCTACGCTTGTCCACTGCTGGACATAGGCCTCTCCTATTGCACGCCACTGAGCACGGTCCTCGGCTACTCTCACCCAGCTCTTGCCAGCCGCCCTGCGAGGATCATCGCTCCACCGAGTCTGAGGACGTCCTACACTACGTTTACCGATCGATAAGCATAAGACCGCCAACTGTATAGTCCGCACAGATTTTTTTGACGGTACCGTGAACATAGTCACACACAGATCGTTTGCACATCGCAGTGTCTTTACAGTGTATGTGTGAGTAATTGACTACTTTAGTAATTGACTAACAGTAATCTACTACGCATCTCACTACCTCACTTACTCACACTTACACTGTTAAGACCGTAAGCAATGTGCAAACAATCTGTGACTATGTTCACGTTACCGCCAAAAAGATCTGTGCGGACTATATACCACTACTTACATATAAGAAACTATGTGTAATTCTTTCATCTGGTTGTGCAATAAAGGGTTTTCTTTCTCTGTCTATTTATATATAATACACGTTCTAATAACCACGCTAATGAAACGATATGAAATGAAATTTATCTGGCAGAACGAAACCTTTTACGTTTGTTTTTCTTAAATTTCGAGTACTTACATAAGTATTATAATGTAGTTCAGTTTTCAGGAGTTAAGTTACAGCCGGTATCTAAGCTACACTGGGTCTGTAATTTAGATATCAGCTTCCATCAATTTGTGATCTGAGGCTACAGTACAGTAGAATTAAAGAGAACTAGAACGGCATACTAATTGGTTTACTTTTATTTATTAACAAGAGGTTTACTTTGTAAGTATTTTTTTTTTGTTGTTTTTTCCGGAGTAGAATAAAGATTTTTGGTATCTTATCTTGATTACCTAAACTTATCTTATAAGCCAAGATAATTTACATAACCATGCCACTATAAAGCAACAAAGATGTAGTAAAGTATTAATACATGTCAAAACAGATTGTGTGTGTGTGTGTGTGTGTGTGTGTGTGTCTGTGTGTCTGTGTGTGTGTGTGTGTGTATGTGTGTGTGAGAGAGAAAGTGTGTGTGTGTGTGTTGGTTGTGCGTGTATGTGAGGGAGGTGGTTTGTACTTTAGTTCTTAGCCAATCGGATGGGTTTGTTTTTCTGTGTCTTCATACGATAGATTCTGAAGCCACGTCCAAAGCTAATAATAATAACTATAAAGCTACACATCTACAGTTAATTAATAGATCTGTCAGCAAAATGGATCGGTTGAAAGATAAACTTTACCCTATTAGTCTCCAGGCGGGTAGACCTTGAATAGCCCAGCCCTTCACAACAGGGTAGGTACAGTCGACGGCATGAGTATCTTAAAACACGATGCATTAATGTTGTATAAAAATTTTTAAACTTTCAATTAATTGGAAGTGGGTTTGTCGACATTAAACATTGAAAAAAGCACTTTGAGATAAGATAAGAATATTCTTCATTGTACATAAAAAAAACACAAAACATTTGCAAAGGTATATAGTACAATTGACGGCTATGCGAGATTTCTTTCAGACAACCTGACGAGGCATAGTTGCTGTAGGAAATGAGAAAGACGGTTAACGGGTTTTTCTTTTTTGCTCCGGTTTTCCTCCAACCGTTATCTTTATCGATATGGACGAGACCTGGTGGGCGAGTCTCTTAAATGCACAGTTGTTCAATACCGACACTACTGGCAGTCTATAAATCAATCCCATTCCAATGGCATAACCCGCCTCGCGCGAATCGATCCTCGCGAGAGTTGCTTATCTGATATGCGCGAGTTATACCATTGGAATGACATTGCGCTGATATTGCTTTATGGACAACCAAATAGATGCAAATACCAGCTATTGTCGTGCTAATATCATTATATTAACAACTACGTGTTTTAAAAACCTATTTAGAGGCTAAAAATTCCACCTATGCCGGGACCTGAACCCGCGACCTCTGGCCACGTTATACAGATTTGTGAAGAGGCTCGAGATTTCACTCATGAATGCAGTTGCCCATTAGCTCAATTGGGAGGGCGCTGGCACGGTTAGCCAGAGGAATAATATAATCAACTACATGTTTATCAGACTTGGCCTTGATTATCGGCGTATAGAAAGCATTTCACCAGTAACGCACCTATCCCTAAGCCACAATAATATTCGGCTAACTTGCGCATTAATTACGTGCATTTTTAAACGCTATTTACCGAAGAGTCACAAATTAAACTTGACTTGATTTTAAAGTTATAGAGAGATTTAGTTAGGAGCAGGGGCAAGGATACTTCAGCGAGACGCCGAGCAAACTCAATTAAGCGGCAAGAATGGGGGTCAACATGGCAGGGCACACCACGACGTTCAAACCGCGAGCCCTCTGAAATACAAACACACACGACAGGGGCCAATTCTCTCCATTAACTAGGTGAAGTAACAAAAAAATATTAAATTATTTCGAAATTCTCCGACAGATTCGTTAAAAGATAATTATAAAAAATTTAATGTCCTTTAATGGATCGTGGCAAATGGCGAACCCTAGACTTCGGGTTATGATTTTATGTAATTTAATATAAACATAAACATTTACATACAGGCACATACATACATACATGTAGATAGGTACGTGCTCCTGAGCTGATTAACATAAGGCTTTTAAAGTTTTTTGATATAAAAAATATCAATGAAACCGAGTATTTTATTTCAAATTCTAGGTTTCCAGTAGCAGAAGTGGCTCAGACTGAGGGATCCTTGAGCTGGTCATCATCATCAATTCTTGAGCTCTCAAGTCTTCGTACGTATAAAATAACTTACTTGACTTACTTAAGAATTTGAGTGAAAAAGTGGTTTCTAGGATTCTAGCTGCATTCACTAAGACATGGGACTTCTTCATTGTCGCCGTTAGTCTTTCACTCGCTCGTAGTAGACAAAGAGCGTAATAAAATTAAAATTTTAGCAATTAAAACGATAAATGTTCGATCCGTCCGTCGGAACCGACGAGTCGAAAGGTACGAGAGTTGGAAAGAAATGTGAGCCAATGAACTGCTGAACGATAATGAACTATGAACTACTCGGAGCTACTAAGAAGAACTACTTCTTTGAAGGAGATGAACTAAATCATCCTTTTCTTTTCAATGTAGCGTTTGCCTCACGTATATAATTTATAAATAAGATAGTTTTACTTTCTAAGAAAATCACATTCAAATAATAACCACAACGAATAAATGATTCACTGCAACAAAATGTACTATTTGGGGAAAGACCGCAGCTTAATCTAGATGGAAATAACTGTATCTTAGGTTTCCAGGCCATCCAAACTACCTCCCAAAACTTCACAAATGTTTGTCACATATTACCGGTAATACGTTAGGTACCAAAAGTGACAGATGTTACCAAAAACACAAACAAAAGGGTAAAAGTATAAGGTAGGTAAGTAGTAACGAATGTGTAATTTTCTCTATTAAGAAATCAGAAATGTATTTTAACGTGAAGAATTTACATTCTGTTTGTTGAAAGTCGATGAAGAATGTTAGCCGCTGCATTGGGGCCTAATTTGTAGTGGAGAAAAGGGCAGCGGGAGAAAACACTCCACTCTGACCATCTTTTCTCAAATCATCTTAAATCTAATACATAAGTTTGCACAAGTATGCTGTATTCGTATTGAAACCCCCCGATTTCCGAATTAAAATTACTTTGATCGCACTTAAAAAAATGTTTACACTCATGGAGAGGGTACCTGGCACGAAGCATAGGTACATTGTGTTTAGACTAGTGATGTGAACCGGTTGTAAGAAAACAGGTAGATTCGGTTAAAAAAAAACGATACTTACCCAGTTGATTAAAAAAATAATCTATTACTTTTTATAGTATCATAATATATGTAGAGCACGGCCTACTGGCCTAACTCCAAGAGAAAATAACATAAATTTTTCAGGTTATACCCTTACTTTGAAACTAAGACATTCTTTAGTTAAAAGTAAACTCTTTGAACTAATTTTTGGCGACAAACGATAAAAGGCATATAAATACGTATTTTGTCAATCTGAGGCGACGATAATCCATATCTCCAGGCTGAGCAAGCTGTTGGATGGTGCTGTTAGCCTGTTTTTTGCACCAAAGTTATGATTTTTAGGGTTCCATACCAAAAGGGTAAGGGACTTTATTAATAAGACTCGGCTGTTCGCCCTTCCGTCCGTCCGTCTGTCACCAAGCTCATGAACCGTGATAGCTAGACAGAATAAAAACAGAATAAAAAAAATATTTGAGGGGGGCTCCCATACAACAAACGTGTTTCTTTGCCGTTTTTTGCTCGATATTAATAACGGCAACAGGTAGACGCTTCAAATATTCAAATGTTGTATAGATAGTGGTACGGAACACATCGTGCGCATAAACTCGCATTTGGCCGGTTTAAAAAAATGATGTAATCACTTGACAGACAGTATAGTATTTTCTAAGGTTACTACGAGCACTAGACTTAATAAAAACTGACATTAGTACTTTGTATTTTCATTACTATACATAAATATTAAGAATTTAGAATTTTAAGGAATTGCAAAATGCCGGCGCTGCAAAAAGTAATCGGTTGACATCACTAGTTTTGACGTCAAGCAAACCTCTGGAGCGTTTTAATACAGACATGAGCTCAAGTTCAAAGCATTTACGTAGTTAGAGTCAAGTTGTCGGGATCCGATCGCAAAGGTTTCCGCAGATTTATTTCACTCCGAGAGCAACTCGATTATCCGCTGAGCTGTGGGTACAGTAGGAGACGGAGTTAACGAATTACAACTACTTAAAAAAACGGACGGCTAAGCATTAACTACTAAGCAGGCGGGACCAACCTAGGTACCTTGTTGAATTTGGGTCCCGGCTGCTAGGAGTTAATGGCCAGCAGTTGGGTGAGTGGTTATTTTTATTACAGATTTTTATTTTAGTCTTATTTGTTAAAATCTGACTATTGGTTAAGGAGTTACGAGAGAACATAGAATCGGACATACTTACATATACAAACATACGAGCCAAATACATTACCACCCTTTTTTGGGCTCCGCCGCAGTCGGGTAAAAACTACTTCAATAAAAAACACGCGCTGTAAAGAACAACTTGTCAACAAATCTTGACCAAACGTGAACAATGAAGTTTAAATTAAGACCAATGCCGAAAGAAGTTAAAAATTTTTATTTTTCTTTACACTTCCGAGATTTGTATACAACTAAAAATAATTAAATTGCTAATTTTAATCTTTTGATTCTTATATTGGTAGTTGTTTAATTATTGATGCTGAATAAACAGATTTCTGTTGTGTATTTAGTTTTCCTTCTGTGTTGTGCATATTATGTTACTTATGTGCTTATTTTGTTTCTGTGATGTATCTTGTTGGTATAATAAATGTCTTTCTTCTTCTTCTTCTTCTTCATTTCAGTGTTTGTATAAACTGCAATAGAAACTGCCGTTTGAAGGGAATAGGAAGACTTTTTGACATCAGATAAGTAAGTAAATAGATTTATACTTATACAGGGATAAACGAATAAATATCTTGTTAACAGGATTGACAGTTATTCTTGTAAAACTGCAAATGTCATGGTGAATTTTTTTTTACAATTATTCTTTGGACAGAGCTTACCCCTGGATAAACAGACATATAGTACCATCAAATAGCGATGGAGCAAGCCAGCCTTAGACAAAATATTTGTATCTCTGACCGCTGACATTTTACCATTTAATTCCCAACGGAACATCACAGCGCGCAAAACAGGATAGAGACGGAAAAGCAAATACTTAATTAAATCAACGGACGTCCTTGATTAGAATACCTCTCGCAAGCTAACTCATCAAAGGACATAAACATTCCCAGTGCTGAAAATTCCAGAGCTTTCGAGGTAAATACTCAAAGCCCCAGGAAACTGATGGAATCACGCAGAGTATTGTCGAACCGAAATGAAATACCCTTCGCTTGTTAGGCGGCGATTTTTGGACTCCACTCGAAGAGCTACTGTGCTATTTTGTCGCGTTCGCATGGCCGCGATAAATATTATTGGGTAGAATTTAGTCATATTTTCATAGAGTACCACGACTTGCTCAATTCAACCCAATGTTCACGCATTTTTACACTGTTTCTGGCGGAAAAATAATTACGTGATATTTGCCAGGACCCCTCTCCCCCATGTGAGATTGGGTAAGATTCGGCATGACCCCCTCCCCCCCCCCCTTAACGCCTCACGTAATTAATGGATGCCCCCTTACATTGCACTGAAGCGCGTTTGAATCTGATATTGCTAGTTTGCTAGCCTTTTAGCAGTAAGGCCGCCCATTGTACTTTTTCATTGTAACTTTCATATTTTATATCTCGCTTCTTGTGTGCAATAAAGAATATTCATATCTTATAAACTAAGAATAATTATATCGAGGTGCACGGCTGCGCGCCGGGCAAGTAAAGGCAATGCAGGTGCGCGGAAAGGACTTTCTGTGGAACCTAAAAAGGTTAAATTATAAACGATTTAACCTTTGTAGCGACTAAACGATTAACGTCGACGTCGAAGAATCATGAAGTCAAATAACGATTTAATAAACGTCAAATAACGAAGATTTGTGTGCAACCTTTGAACTTACACGAGAAAAAGATAAAAACGCGCGTAAAGTGCAGGTACGGTATGGTACGTATCAGCTCGTAAAATAAAAATACCCATCACTATTTTTCAAAATGACAAGTCCATAGAAGGTAATTTGAATAACTTTTCGTAGTGGATTATTTAAAAAAATATATTTATTCAAGAAATTTCACAAAATACGTACAACATACAAAAAAAACCCTCACAGAAACCAGTATAGGTTTATTTGTGAATTGAGTTACCCTTTGCTTTAAATTACCTTAAGACTTATTGTTTTAGGACATACATCCTCTCAACCATGACAGTTATAAGGCGAGTTAAATATATTGTTTTTCTTCAAACTTGGCCAATTTACGGCAACGGCAGCTTACGTTCAACTTACCTTGAACTGGCTGAGGTACTCCTGTTGGCGGGTGATGTCGGTGGCGAGGATGAGGGAGCTGATCTGCCGCTCCAACGGCGCCTGCAGGCCCTGGAGCTGATCCAGCAGCCCGCTTTCCATCAGGCAGCTGATGGCTGACCGCCAGTGGTGGTTTTCCAGCACCGACGTATTCTGCAGACGGAAACTTGGCCCTTTAATCTTCATTGCACTCAGGTCACATGTGGACATTTGATTAAAAACAGCGCAATCGATTGGCATAACTAAAACCGCTTAAGTTCGTATCGGACTCGCGTACCAAAGGGTTCGCATCAGCACACAATATAATTTTGTGGTATAAAGAATATAAATTATAATCTTATAGCACTATAAAAGAAAGCGAAAATTTTAATTTAATGTGGTTAGATCGGTGGTATTGTTTAAAGATTCTGTGCTCAACTATTAATTTGAATGTTTGTAGAAGACAATTTAAAGTGAAAAGTAGCAATTCTAACGATCATTTCTTTAAGTTACTATCCGCAAGAGGTAGAGCAAACCATTTATTTTAAATACCACGAAGTTGGAAGCCTCTATTTTAAATTCTATTTAGAATAGCCCTCCAACACGTCCGAGAGCTTTAGTACAATTTTCGGATACCAAAACCAATCTATTGATGGACGATTTCAAAGGCCACTAATAAATATGACCGAAAAAGACCTAAAATGTGTAGCTCTGTGCAGCTGACCCAAATAGTTGAAACGTCAAAAGGATTGGAATATAGCCGAGGCTTTGAATTTCCCATCAATATATTGGATGCATTGCACACGATATTGGCTTCATACGGGTGCAATTTACTAACACGGATTAAGAGATCAAAAATGTACTTCAACGTAGAGAATTTACATTCTGTCTGTTGAATTTCAATTTAAAATGTTAGCCGCTGCCTTCGGGCCGAATTTGTAGCGGAGAAAAAGGCAACGGGAAAATGATTTCACTCTGACCATCTTTCCTCAATTTTTTTCAAATCTCGTACCTACATAAGTTGGTACGAGATCAAATCTGTTACATAAAATAAGTTTCAAAATTCTCCATAGGGGGATGACCCGTACGATGTAGTCGCGCACACTGCTAGTAATTTTCTTAATGCAACGTGTTGATTTGTAAAGTTACGCCCGACTCAGAGCACTACTACTCATCAACGCGAACAACTTTTACTACCGGGTCGACCACGAAATCGCGAAACAAAAAAAACAGCTGTACCATACTAAAATTCGATACCTGCTGAACAAAATGTATGGAACAGATGATTTTTTGGTAAAAGTTGTAAGTATTGATGAGTAGAAAGTACCCTGAGTCGGGCGTTCGTTTACAAATTGACACCTTGTATATAAAAATGAATTGCTGTTCGTTAGTTTCTCTAAAACTCGAGAACGGCTGGACCGATTTGACAATTTTTTTATTATATTTTTTATTATTTATTTAGGACATCCAACAGGCACTACAATAAAATATTCGCAGAGGAAAAGAAAACAACACACATAACATAGTAATTGCTCACCCGCTTAGAAGAAGAAGAAGAAGAAGAAGAAGAAGAAGAAAGACATTTATTACACCAACAAGATACATCACAGAAACAAAATAAGCAGATAAGTAACATAATATGCACAACAATAGAAGGAAAACTAAATAAACAACAGACAAAACGAATAAATAAAACAGGAAAATAGATGTAGCCTGTGGTGTATCTAAGTTGCCACAAAAGGCAGCTGACTCAGCGATATGCTGAGGAAGTGATCCCTCAGCGCTGATTTTCAGTCAGTGCCTACGGTAACCCATAATTGTACTACGGAGTGCGTGCCGTGGAGCAGTTAAAAGAATTAAATCAATTGCATACAATAACGTATATTTGTGGAAGGACGTCCAGGGAAAGTTTAAACGGTGGGAACAAAAAAAAAGACAGATGTAGGTGATACGAAGTTCACAGGGTCATTTAGTACCTGTGCAAAATGTACTAATCACGCTGTAGTATGATTGTGTTACTGACCCGGTACAAGGCGGCGAGGTGGTTCGAGGTGGCGATGAGGAAGGGCTGGTTAACGCCGGGGTGGTCGATGTCGTGGGCGATGGCGGCTATCAGCGACGCTAGCACCTCCAAGGGCTCCAGGTGGTCTCGGATCTAAACGGGAACGAACAAAACAATGTTACACGTAATATCAGCCACTTGACGCCCACTGCAGGGCACAGGCCTCCCTCGCGGTTTTCATAACCATGAGGGGTTTTGCCATAATCGCCACGCTCGGCAGGCGGGTTGGCGATCGCAGTATGCGGTTGGAATCTCAGGAAGACGCTGCTGCCCGTCTCCTGGTAATTGATTTCCTTAGTCGCCTTCTACGACATCCACGGAAGGAAATGGGAATGTCGTTCTGGTACTCAATTATTGACGGGCAGTAGTATCGCATCGGCAGAAACCCAGCCTCACATGCGAGAGGTCGTGGTTTCGAATTCCGGTATGAATCAATGACTTTCAATGAAGTTACATAGGTTCCTGAATTTAAAGTACCACTCGCTAACTGTGAAGGAAACCGTCGTGTGGAAGCCTTGAGGTGAAATCGCCAAATCCGCGGTGGTGATTAATCACATACTCTCTCTAAGATACTTAAAGGAGTGCCCTGAAGTGTTGCGAGATAAACATAAAGTATGGATTATACGAAGCCAGTGCGCTGGCGCCAGTTCTACAGATAAGCCACCGCTGGGTTGGCTCGCGTTGTTTAAATGAAGCCAGTTACCATCTAAAAACAAACGCACATGGCTAGCGCGGGGGTTGAGGGGTTAGCGGGCGGAGGTCACGTGCTTGAAAAATATACGGGCGCTCTATTCTCTGGCTTGCTGGCTGGCTGGCTTGGCATGAAAAACTGTTTATGCAAGGCAATACCAAGCCAGTGCTGGCTACCAGTGACACTGGCAGCCAGCGATGGCTTCGGAAAAACAAGGCTGTAGTTAAAAATTATTAAATTATTCTTCATTCTAGTTAATCATGTCGAGTTACAAAAATGTATGAAAACTTATATTGTGTATTTTAAGTTTTTGGCAATCGGAATCTCACTTCCTCTGACACTCAGGTTTCCTCAACCGTTAGCGAGTGGCATTGCTACTAAAACTACGTAACCTAGAATACGAAGTCATTGGTACACGCCGGAATTCGAACCCACGACCTCCCGAATGAGAAGCCGGCGTTCTACCGCTCCGCTACCACCACGTTGTATATTAAACGGGTCTAATTGCGATTATTATTGGGTAAAATTTCTCTCAGAAGTTTACCCGTTACCAAGGCAGCTGTAGCCCTGCCGAAAAGTCGGGAATTTGAAGCTAATTAAATACCTAATAATCTACTTTGTAATAAATAACCTTTATCTTCCTGCGTTACTACCCAAATTAAGACGTGGCGACGGGGAGCTAGCGAGCTCCATCAACATCGACGAATTATCATAATTATAATAATATATTGTTACGGTTTGTTCTTATGTATCGAAACTTCTGTTTCAACTGTACCTAGTTATGCAGGAAACTAAAAAAAATAGTCAGATAAAGTGTGTTATCAACTTGATTCCGGAATATCTTACTTGATTGTTTGTCGGAAGAGTCTGACCAGGGTTCGCTTTTACCCGGAGAGCTTCATCATGGCGAGTAGAGGCGAAAAAAAAAACACACACAGTGCGATTCAAAATCCCCTCACCTTCCCGGAGAAGGGGATGTACCTGCTTGTATGATCAACTTTTTTCAAGGGAATTCGAAATTGCGAAGTTCTATGTTGAAGGGCGTTAGGCCATAAGTCGGCTGTAGACTGGCGCCCAACATGGGGCCTGGACCGGTTGATTAATATTTTTCAAAACATCACGGTTTATTTATTTATTTAATACTTTTATTGCACTGCATTCTGCACTGCATTTTACGGGAATCAGTCATCAAAAAAGATTTACATTCTGTTTATTGAATACATCGAGCGAATGTGGGTGGAGGGGCCGGTAAGGGACGACCCAGGCGGACATACTTCAACCAAATAGGGGATGAATTAGCAAAGGGTAAGATAAGAAGTACCCGAAACCGGCGTGCGTGCATGCAACGACCAATGAATGTTGAGGAAGCGAAAGTGATCTGTCACGATCATGGCAAGTGGCAGTCCCTGGTCTCTGTCGACCCCTCTGGGATACAGGCGTGAGTTTATGTATGTATGTTTGTTGAATTGACTAGCTGCTTTTGGGCCGAATTTATAGTGAAATCTGAAAGCGGGAAAAAACTCCACTCCAGCCAAGTTTTCTCAAATCACCTAAATACTTTAGCGAGAGGTATTTCTACTACAAATTCACAAAAGTGCTTAACGCTGCTGTTACGTCAAACATGCTGTCTCACAATATAACATTTTTAGTGATTGTAAGAAAATAAGTACACTTTTGATAAATGTGGTCTGAGAGTTTGGTAGATAAATAAATTACGGACATTCTAAACCCATTACTGTTTTGCTATAAGTTGTATTTAATACAGAAAAATGGTTTCCAAGTTTATTAATTTTGGAATAAAATCTTCTCAATGGAAAACTAGGTACAGGATATCAAAAATATGTCTTGAATGTCGGCAATTGTATTATTGTATTATTACACCTATTTTTTCTTGTAACGTTCAATAAGTCACAGTTTCTGTGTTACTTTGAATAATTTTTTTTTTACTTTGACTTTGACTTAAAAATAATTAAAAATGTTAAATTGTGCGTGCGAGAAAGCACGCTCCACGTAAGAACAGCCTTAAGAAGGTATCGAAAACCTCCATCTCACAAGCTGGAAATGTAAAACCACACTAAGTGAAGGCAGGATGGAACGATTCTTTGTTTATTTATCGCGCGCAAGACAGTGGCCGTCATAACACAATATATATTATTATGTATGACGGTACTTGGGAATATTTCTTGTGTACAATAAAGTATAAATATTACTGAGCTATACCTAAGCGACACAGGGGCCGTTGGGCCATCTAAAGCACCCCCACACGCGCTATCATGTAATAGCTTGGCGTAAAATTTCGAGGCGTATACTATAGCACCCGAGTGTGAATATCTAGAATTACGGAAGCAATGCCGCGGTATGCTGCTCTATGACATAGTAAAGCGCCTGTGTTTGGATATCCAGTGAGACCCAGGTTAGATTCCCACTCGCTAACGGTGAAGGAAAACATCGTGAGGAAACCTGAGTGTCTGAGCTATTCATATAGCTCAGCGCTTGAAATCGCCAATCCGCGGTGGGCACGCGTGGTGATTAAGGCCATACTCTCTCCCTGAGAGAAGACCTGTGCCCTACAGTGGGACATATGTATGTTATGTAATGCTGCGCGTGATAAGCTACGCTACAAAATAGTATAGTGCGCGTGTGTTGTTATCTAGAATTTGTATGGAAGCAATGCCGCTGCGCTGCGCTATGCAATGGTAAAGCCACCAGTATTTGGATGTATAGATTTTTTAAGGAACCAATGCCGCGGTCTGACGCGCTGCGACATTGTATAGCGCTCGTGTGTGATGCGCTTAATAAGTAATTACGCGTAAGTGATAATTATTTGGCAAAACGATCGCGAGAGTGTGAAGGTAGGGCGCGGCCGTGGACTAGTCGTCAGCCTGGCCACACCCCGTGTTGGGTCCTTGAAGGGCTGTGTGACAACAGAACGAACCCGGGACTTCTCCCATGGTATGCAGATACCATGAGAGAGGTCCCGGGTTCGAATCCCGGCTGGGGACAAAAAAAAAACCCCAGGTCTTGGATGTTTACATGTTTGTGATGTCGTTGTTTCTGGTTCCCACGACACACGGTATCCTAGTGTGGGGCCAGAAGCAGTGTATGTGCCGGTATGTAAATGTTAACTTGGCTTTCCAAGTAAATTTGCCTGAATGGCCCCAGAGTTGGTGTATTTCCGCGTTTGTGACGTCCTTGCCTGGTTACCATATAATTTGAAGCCGTCTCTACACTCTAGTCATGAATACAGGGCTTTGGCATAGGTTGGCTGGATGTAGTCGTGCGTAAAACGCTTCTTTGAAAACAAGAGGGTGATTTAGTTCATTTCCTTCAACGAAGTAGTTATTTCCAGTAGTTCATAGTTCACCCACATCAGCTCACGTTTACTACCTACTACTAATAAGGGCCAATTTTTCAATAGTCAGATAAAACCTAACTGAAAAATAAATTGCATGCTCTCATGATTTAGACAGTAAATCATACAAGACAGTGACAACATCAGTTTTATTCTCCAGTTAAGTTTTATCTGACTATTGAAAAATCAGGTAAGTCCCATAAGTTAAAGTTTTTTTAAAAACCTGTTTAGAGGCTAAAAATTCCACCTATGCCGGGACCTAAGCCCGCGACCTCTGGCTAATCGTGCCAGCGCTCTCCCAACTGAGCCAATGGGCAAGTGATCAGTGTTTCGAGCCTCTTTACAAACTTCTCTGTATTACGTACAGCCTCTAAACAGGTTTTTAAAATTGTCCTCAGCACGGGTAAGTGCAACAAAAAGAATATAATAAAGTTTTTTTGTTCGTGGATGGATTTAAAGGCCTCACCGAGAGACTCCAATGGTGGCGCAAGCTATAACAGCAAAATGTGAACTACATATTAAGGTGAAGGAGATACAATAACATACGTAGTGAATGAATGAATAAGGGCCGCTTTCTGAATTGAGAACTTCACTAAGTAAATACTTAAGTGACGTTCTGTCACGCTCTTTTCTGAGAAATTCAAAGAGACAGCACTACAGTTAACTATGAACATGAAACTGGCCCTAAGTTGTTTAATTGTAGTTAATAAATAAATTGTTATAGTAAATATACTAATAAATATAGTTAATAAATTGTTGAATAAGTACTTTATTGGAAGCAAAGCTTAAATAAATAAATAATTTTCACACAACACAATCACTTGTCTTGGTCCCAAAGTAAGATGCCCTGTGCTATGATAACCAGACAATGACATCACAAACGTGGTAATGCACCCAGAGGCCATTTGTACAAATTTACGGCGGCCCCCAGTGGGAATCGACTCCATGACCACTGGCATGGTGGTAATCACACGTGATACCTCTAGGTCTACGAGGCAGTCAAAGGTTGAGCGTAAGTTTTATGTTTACAAAAAAAATCACTTCGCGGAGTTCTGACTGAACTGTCAAGTTCACTCCCGCCGTGGATTCACGATCTGAGATTGGTGGAGCGTCGAACTCGATTAAACTCGATGAATAAAATTTTACTACTTGACCTCGACGCGTCAGGAATCTGTATTGAGTTCACGCTAAGCCCGGGTGGTTTTCGTATCGTAAAACGTCAGTTGCTAGTTTCCTAAAGGCTTACGTGAGCGAATGCGCATGCCACAATTGCCATACAAAATCTGCACTAGCGATCAATATACACAGCGCACAAAAATGCCCGAAAGATCAGAACATTTCTACTCGCCAATACAAACAACAGTTACTTTAATGTATTTACCATGCTTTAGCAAATAAAATGTTTTATCTTATCTTATCTTATCTTACTGTGGGGAAAACTTCGAAATGGCAAATGAAACATCAGCTTTTCAATACATTTTAATCTCGCACATTCCGTAACTTTAGTATGGAATAGTTTCAAACCCTAACTGCAAAATCAATGTGTACTAGCCATTCTTTTATGTGCTAAGTAAGATTTCTTACTTACATAGTTACTTTCTGTAAGTTTATTACTGAGTATAAGAATGTATTATTTGTATTTGCACCAACTACCCGTCTGTCTTTCTCCTTCGCCAAGCTTTCAGTCACAAGGTTGTCTGGAAGAAATTGCTGTTAGCAATAAGGCCGTCCATTGTACTTTTACTTTGTAAATTTTATTTATGTCTCTTATTTCTTGTGTGCAATAAAGAATTTTATTATCTTATGTATTATAAAAATAAAGACTGGTACAGGGTTTCGAACAAACTATTACAAACGTCACTTAATGAACAGTTGAAAATTATGTTCTCTAAGTTTATAATATTTTTTTATTAGGGTTTTGTAGTTAACATCGGGTTATCGGGTTTGTGATAGCATTATTGTGTGATATAACGTATTAGGTATATCAAATAAGCGCGAGTAAGTTTCAAAGGCTTTCGATCAAGCTATTACAAACTTAACTTAGCAGTTGAAAATTATACTCTCTCATACAAATTATGAGGAGATTCGCAGAAGAACCCGAGTTACTGATATAGCTCGAAGAATTGCTCAGTTGAAGTGGCAGTGGGCGGGCCACATAGCTCGGAGAACTGATGGCCTTTGGGGCGAAAAAGATCTGACCTGGCGACCGCGGACCGGACGACGCAGCGAAGAAAGGTCCTTAAAGGAAATATTTTTCCTTTTTCATTTTCATTTCACTGTCAACACTTCAACTGAACTCCGAACTCCGTCGCAAGAAGGATCCAACTGGGTTGGGCTTCGCTCGGAAAACTGCGCAAGATTTCCTCCTCAGCTATTTCCTAGTTACTCGTAGAGCCCACAGACAAGCCTCCAAGCGTCCGGCTAACTATGGACAACGGCGCCGAAGGGACATTGACGGTAGGAGTGTCCGCGTAAAACGGGCCAAGCTCGGAGTATCTTCGACGAATCTCATTAGAAATGAGACAATTCAATTCGCCAAAGAACCAGTGGGCTGGTCACATCTGCCGGAGAACCGATGGGGTACATACAAAGGCTCTCGTGTGTAGTCCACCAACTGGTAAACGCACCGTAGGACGGCCACTAGATCGTTGGATCGACCACCTGAGGCCGACAGCGGCTGGGTGAGAAAAGCCGAGGCAGAACGAAGTGGCGTGCCCTGGAAGAGGCCTGTCTAGTGGATGAATAGGGTATGATTGAAGTTCAACGCTATAACGAAATTTTCTGAAGTAAACTAATTAAGCCCTGACTCTGCGCGTTCAGTAAATCCATTAAAAATTATTTTTATAACAAACTCTTAAGCCTGTCGTCCATAAGCTTTGCATAGGGCCAAACCTGGAGTAGTAGCACATATAATGAACTTAAAAGGAAACGTATCACGGCTAAGAAGGCTTTACTAGTTAAAGAGTAATAGGCAACCAACTTATAAAAGTAAAATTTCGTACAAAATCCATTGAAAAATTACTTCGATGAAGTTGTTAGTTCCGTAAAGCACATAAAAAAACCCCTTTCTACGAAACCCTACATTGCGCGTGGCCCAACACGCACTTGGCAGGTTTTTTGAAATATCAAGGTTTATATAAAGGCACACAGAGTGCGCCAGGCCAACTTCTCGGCCGGCCCGCGCTGTGCATATATTTACACGAAACAGTTCGCGCACTTTTCGACCGTATCTATCTTTGAAGCCGGTTTGGTTATGTGACATAACTATGTCACATAACTGAAAATTTGCGGAGGGGTTAAGGTTATCATCAAAAATCTAGGGCTCTTCTAAATGAATTAGAGATTTAAAATTTGGAATATAAGCAGTGTTTATTGAGCAAGTAACGGAAAAAAAAACGAAAATATACAGGGTGACCGTGTTATACAGGGTCGTAATTTGAAGGGAACTACCTAAACCACTGTACACAGAGAAAAAGTTTGTTAGAAGACCTATCCTAATTAACAAAGTTATATATATTTGTATTTACAGATTTTGAAAAATGTACTGTCAGCAAAAATTTTTAAAAACACTTTACTTTTATAGCGAATACAGATCATATTTATAAACTTATTAGCACTTCATTAGACGTGTTAAGACCAATAAAAGAATAACGAAAATAGTTTAACATACACAGGGTCATTATTTGAAACAGCTATTTCAGTGCCTAATCCGTAATGATTAGAGAAAAACGTTATAAGGAAAGCCGTATTTATTAAAGTTATGCATTCCTGCATTCAGATGAAAAATATACAGATTGACCGTGTTATACAGGGTCGTAATTTGAGGGCAAATACCTAATCCGCTGTAGATAGAGAAAGTTTGTTAAGGCTTATCATAATTAATAAAGTTATGTGTATCCGCCTTTACAGATTTAGCTGGAAGCATGTCATTAAGAATAATCTTTCAATTTGGTAAACTTAACCCCTCCGCATATTTGCAGCTATGTAACTGGCTTCAACGATAGAGATAGAAAAGTGATCGAACTGGTTCGTGTAAATAGGTATATGCACAGCGCGGGCCGGCCGAGAACTTGGCCTGGAGCACCATTGATCAGTTCCGGAGTCATAATACGAGAAAAGTATGGTGCGAGATTTTATTTTATTTATTGCATTACACAACAGATAAGTAACATTGCATGTTATAATATCATGAAAGCTTATAATTTAGTTACATATCCTTTAACGTGTGATGACAGCATGGTAGAATATGGACGAGAGCCAAAGCACATCAAGCCACACACAACCAAATACGACCACTCAGTGCAAAGTATCAAAGACACCCTACGCCGAACGGTCGCACCAGGACATAATTGTGGCCCGATCCGCTTCTACAAACGGATCCAAGAGCTCTCCTTACTCAAATAAGTAAGTATTAAACTAAGTAAAGAAAACCAAGAAAACTTTAATCAACAATTAACGATCTTACTTACTTATTAAATTTTTAACTTAACTAATTGTGATTTAAAGCGATTGAGGTTCACAAAAATGTCAAATTCCGGAGTTACTGAATTCCGGATCGCATGCCCTAGTTTCCGAGTCCGCTGTGATGGACGCCAGGCTTTACAGAGAGGATCCCCATTTTCCACGAATTGGGACCGGCCGGGCGGGGGCCGAGTGGCAGGGCTAGATTAAGTCTCTTAACATTCATTAGTCCTGTCGGGGCTTTTAACTTCCCTGCCATTTTTCGATGGAGCTCCAACACAGCGTCGTGAAAGCACGTACAAAAGCGACGCAATGTTAATTCCCATGAATTCAAAGGACGAGAGCACGACCATGGGGCCAATGGTCACGAAATTCACTGCATAAATGCATTTTAACTTACACGTAACATCTTAGATCCCGTCTTCTTTTACGATCAGGCGTGACAGGGGTCAAATGTAAACCGGTCCTAATAAAAAAATATTAAAACCTACTTCGAAACACTACAGCACTAAAAAGCTAGAAATAATTTAAATAATTAGAAGTATGTATACATGTAGGTATTGTAGATGTATAATTTGGGATCGGTGCCCAAAAGATACTGGCCATGAAACTGGGCACCGACTACAAATTAATACCTGCATGTATACATACTTCTAATTATTTAAATTATTTGTCATTTTTTAGTGCTGTAGCGTTTCAAATTTTTTATTTAGAAAATGTATTTTTTTAATTTTTAGTGTGGGAGCAGAAGGAAAATAAACAAGACCCTTATAACCATAATTTACAAAAATTTGATGTTCTCAATTTCTATCTCTGAAAGTCTTGACCAGAACATCACCAAATTGACTTGGGACTACTTTTACGCTATTTTATGAAACATACGGATATTACTAAAGGATGGGCCCCATTAGGCCTTATTTACTGCTGTCCATTGGAGAGTCCCGTTCTCCATCTCTGAAAGTCTTCATCAGATCTTTACCAAATTAAAATGGGACCAATGGGACGTTATATCTATTCGAACAAAAAAAAAAATATGTCGAAATCGGTTAAGATTTGACGTAGTTATGCGAAAACATAGCCAAAAAAAATATACGCGTCGAATTGATAACCTACTCGTTTTTTGAAGTCGGTTAAAAAGAAAACGTGTAACGAGAAGGTCGCATGACCGCCCTCGCTTTGCATTCATATCCAATGAATGTCGCTTTGCAAAACACCGAGATTTTGCTATTAAGGTTGTTCTTACGTCGAGCGTGCTGTCTTGCTCGCACAATTTAACATTTTTTGTAATTGGAATTAAATGAAAATAATTTTCATTGCAGATGATCAAGGCGTATTTGTTTAATCCTGGACTCAGTTTTTGATTGAGAATTTTTTATTGCAAAATTAATAATTTTGAAGTTTTCTTTAATAAAATCTACGTAAAGGAAAACAAAAATATATTTGAATGTCCGTAACTTAACTATATATCGAACCCTGAGACCACATTTATCAAAAGTTGACTAATTTTATTTCAATAATTTAGGGCTTCCGAAACTTATTTTGACTCTGCCGCCCTTGGGAGGTTTCCATTTCTCGCCACGGCGAAGGATATGCTTAATTTTCTACACATAGCTCCTCAAAACCGGGCTCAAGTATGGAGATCGCCGCTCTCATCTCGTTCTCTACACTTGTTTGCGCTTTAAACTGAAGTTGTTCTTTATTAACGATTGAATGATTATTTTTAATTTTATGAATTTAATGATTTTATTTTATTTTAGATTAATATTGATAACAACAGTTGTCAATATTAATATTATTGTCATGTATTAACAAAGGGCAAGATAAAAAGTACCCGAAACCGGCGTGCGTGCATGCAACGACTAATGAGTGTTGAGGAAGCGAAAGTGATCTGTCAGGATCGTAGCAAGTGGCAGTCCCTGGTCTCTGCCTACCCCTCTGGGATACAGGCGTGAGTTTATGTTATGTTATGTTATGTTACAACAGTTCTCAGCACCTATTTAAGTGAAAGCTAATATATTTATGTTAATTTACGTTTAATATTTTAGAATTTTAATGTCAACATCTTTTTAAGTGAGTTGAATGTTGTATACATAGTATAATAGTATTGTAGTGCCCTTACAGGGTGTCATGTACCTTATCAAATTATATTTACCAGCTGTAATATTCACATGACATAACAATAAATGATTGATTGATTGATTGATTAATGCAACTGGCAATCTGTGTGGATCGCTTCGCCATGCCCCTGCGATAATACCGCGACTCTCCATGGCGTCGCGACGCACAGTTTTGGAAGCCCTGCAATAATTTAAAATGTAAATTGTGCGAGCAAGACAGCAATATTCCCGTAAAGACAGTCTTAATACGCTCGCTTGTTAATTGGCTTGATATAATCGCTAGTTATTTTCTAAACACAGAAGGCGATGTTAGGTTTCTAACGTCCAAGTCAGTATTAAAACATAAAAGGGATGAGCACGGGATTATTATTTATTTCGCGTTACGCATCACGCAATCACGCAATAACGGCTGAACGGATTTACATGAAATTTGGCATACGGATAGACAAAGACCTGAATTGAGTCATAGCATACTTGATATCCCGTAATGCGTTCCCGTGGGATGATATTAATTTTAAGTTAAAAATAGATGGCGTTGTGCAAGAATCATATTGATAAACAGATTCTATGGCGGTACGAAGCTCGCCGGGACAGCTAGTATTCATATAAAATCACAATCACTTGTCTGGTCTCGAACTAAGTATCTCAATCATGTACCTAAATAGCGATTTATACAGCTACTACAGCGTAATTTGCTACAACAAATTCGCAGATGTACATAACATAACATAAACAGCCTATATACGTCCCAGTGTGGGCTTAATCGCCACGCGTGCCCACCGCGGATTGGAGATTTCAAGCGCTGAGGTATTTGAATCGCTCAGACACTCAGGCTTCCTCACGATGTTTTCCTTCACTGTCAGCGAGTGGTATTGCTACTATCACTTTACAAATGTACATAGCTTAGAAAACAAAGTCATAGGTACATGCCTGCACTGGGAATCGAACGTGGGTCTCTCGCTTCCGAGTCCAAGTCCGCAGATGTACGTAGCTTTGAAAATAAATAGTCACAGGTGCACGCCCGCACTGGGAATCGAACCCGACGTTGCATAAATCATCCCAATACGTAGATGTAAGGACCAAAGTTTTTCTTATAGCGTAATTATATTGTTTAGCGAAGCATCAGGCCATATTTATCAAAAAATATACAATCGTACAATCTTTAAAAATGTTACAATGTAGGAGCGAGACGAACGGCAGACGTAACAGCAGTCTTGACCTGTGCAAAAACTTCATTTCGTCACCATTTTAAAAAGTTTACTGAGCAAGAAGTTTGCATCTTGTTTAAGAAAACTCATTCAGTTTTATCCACGTTTGAAGGGCTTCACAGCTTGCGTGACTGGGGGGAAGTTGGCGAGTATATTTCTATTTACCGCTTAACGAACGTAGTGTACAGATGGGTGAGTATGGAGACATGGAGCTTTTACACCGTAGTTTCTGCAAGTGGAAACACTCTTAAGGGGCTCCAGGGAGTAACACTAGCGCTACCGAGGAAAAATAATATCTTTTGTAAAGATCGAATTTGCGCCATTTGCGTAAGGACCCAAGGCAATGAACAAGGCGTGAACCTAAGGCAAAATACCTAGGACTAGACAGAATTAACGCCCTAAAAGGCCGTTTTTGGCATAAATGCTACCTAATACCAGGTTCGTGATCCTAGGATCTTCGTCGTGGCTCTCCAAAAATCACTGTTAACATGATTGAGAGATTGTACAGACTCTTTATCTCGTATCTTTAGACTCGTATCGCTCGTAGCCCCGGCTGCCTGAGTGATCTTAAAACGATCACGAAGGTTAAGCAACACAGGGCGCGTTCAGTGCATGGATGGGTCGCCGTCTATGCCTAACGCTAGTGGCATTTTTCCGAGCGGTTCCGTGCTTCGCAAGGCACGTTAAGCTGTTGGTGCCAGCTGCCGTCGATAGATGGCAGTCGTTAAGCCAAGTCAGAGGCCTTAGGGCGGCCTGACAACTTCTGACAGTAGACGAGCCACTAGTCTACAAGCCTCCACCAATCCGGACTTGGCCCCCGTGGTGGAGTATGGCCTATACCTTCCTCAGGGAAGAGACCCGTGCCCCTCGGTGGGGACATAATGGGTAGATGATGACAGACTTTTTTTGCAGACACGGTCTGTAAAAAAAGATATGATATTTTTTTTTCATTAGTGGCGCCAGTTAGCTCACTGAATCCCCTTAAGGGGCGACCCGGTGCTCACTAAAGACCACCAATGGAAAAAGTATCACATCTTCTCTTACAAAACGTGTTTGCGAACATCATAATTTTAGAACCTTCAGCGGAAATCGAAATCGATCAAAGCCGGACGGTTTAAGAAGATACAATAAGCGTGCCGGAAACGCGGTTCAAAAAATGTGTAAAGCACACTTTGTGGGGTTCACTGCGCAACTCCAAAACACGTTTCGCCGAATTACATTTCAGCTATGACGACTCATCGACAGTTTGTTTGTACGATATTTCAATTTATCCAATGTTTGATGTTACGAATCTCGTTTGTTCGGTGCTACGTTTCACCTACGCAGTGAGCGGCCTGAAGATGATGGATTTTTGCAATTTATTTGCAAACCATATAGATTTTAATCAAAATTTTGATAAGATTTTAAGCAAAGCCTAAATTTAAGCCTTAGAATAAGCCATCAATCTTTTTAGATTTTAGGTGAAATAAACTAGCGAGGTAATGAAATTCGATGCAATGGATTCTAGTACAGATAAGCGGCCGTCGAGTTGTCATAGGTTTTGCAGTTACGCAGTGAACCCCACTTTGTGCCAAAAGGGCTACTATAACATTAAAGATTATTTAGATGAAAAACATGTCTGGAATTAAACCCAGTCCAATACATAAGTTCTAGGGTTTAGAATCTAATACATAAAAATCTCGTGTCACAGTGTTTGCTATCGAACTCCTCCGAAACGCCTTCACCGATTAATATGATTTTTTGTGTATAAGTAGGACGTAGGCTTATTAACATGGCGAAACAACTTGTCCCGAGTCAGATAGTACTACATAAAATCTGTTACTTAATTAAGAATCAAAAGAATTTGAAAAGTTTGGAGTTTTTTTGTCTATGTCAAAATGATCTAAATTTTGAAATAGAAATCTAGTTTAAATTGCAACGTTCATTAAATGACAGTTTCTGTGCTATTTGAAATAAATGTTTTTTAATAGTTTTTTTTGGCAAAAATGCTTTGGTCTTCTTGGACCTAAAAATATCTATCACTATAATTGAGATTTCTGGGGCCTGCCTCATAGAACTACAATAATTCACGGTTTACTATGACACTTCGATGTACATTGCAAAATTGACCCACAGATTAAAAAGTAGACTCTGCTACGCAATGTACTGTGAATTGTAATAATATACAACGAATTATAGTTTAATGAAACTCGACCCCGAAGGTGAGAAAGAACACCTCTTTGTGAAAACATATTATAAGAAGAGATACGATTGTTTTCCATAGGTGGCGCCAGTTAGCATTAGCACCGGGTAGCCCCGTAAAAGACTCAAATCGAAACCTCGAGGTTCGATTAGCGAATCCGACTCTAAAGATGGCGCTAGTAGTATTGATGAAAGCTTCAATAATAATTCGCACCTTAATTTCCTTAACGTCACTAAACGAAATACACACATTTTCAGCGAAGGTGTCATTCTTCAGTTAAAACTCATGCGTTCCGCGAGAAAGTACCTAACGACACAATGCCATCTAGGGGCTTTTTAGTGAACTATTCAAACCAGTGTCTTCAGCAAACATAGGCCCGAGATTGTAGGTTAGATGGTAGGTAGGCGGTACTTACCTCCATTTTGATGATTTTTGTTTAGTGACGTTAAGGAAATCAAGGTGCGAATAGTAAAGTTGTTTTATGCCGCATTTTATGAACATTTACGAACATGAATTTATGAACATGAACGTTTTATGAACATTTAAATGTTGTAACTAGCATAGAATTATCTTTCTTTAAAATTTCGAAACATTAACAAAAAAAAAAAAATTAGACCCCCCATTAATGTAACATTGATTTTTTGAATAAAAATGTAGCCTATGTCACCCGGACCATAATTAAAAATCGACTGACAACTCATTGATCAAAATAATAAGATGAGCCGTACAGGCGTTACCACAGAACAAAGGCGTTACGGTGGGACATCCGTAAATACAAACACACATAGACAGTTCAAATCGGGTTAAAAATTCTAATCTCGTTCGCGCCAACCAATTCGGACCTTTTCTAGTTTCCTATATAATATAATATCGCTCGTAGCCCCGGGTGCCTGAGTGATCTTAAACGATCACGAAGGTTAAGCAACACAGGGCGCGTTCAGTGCATGGATGGGTCGCCGTCTATGCCTAACGCTAGTGGCATTTTTCCGAGCGGTTCCGTGCTTCGCAAGGCACGTTAAGCTGTTGGTGCCGGCTGCCGTCGATAGATGGCAGTCGTTAAGCCAAGTCAGAGGCCTTAGGGCGGCTTGACAACTTCTGACAGTAGACGAGCCACTAGTCTACAAGCCTCCACCAATCCGGACTTGGCCGTGGTGGGGTATGGCCTATACCTTCCTCAGGGAAGCGACCCGTGGTGCCCCTCGGTGGGGACATAATGGGTTGATGATGATATAATATAATATGAGATGATTTTTACAAATTTGACCCCGCCACCCTATTCACGAGAGATTTGTGGAATGTAAACCAGCGATCACAACAACAAAATGCTCTGAAAATACCCGATCCCCGGAGCCTAGCTTGAAGCGGCAGGGATTTACGTGAACTGTGTAATTACAGAAAAATGGATAAGTTACTCAAGACCCCGATAAAGGACATTTGGGTTACATCTCAATTAATAGACGACCCCAAACTCTGCAATTTATTTGAGTCGAAACTTGCTGGTACTCTATTTCTACTCGGACGTCTGTGGACAGAAGAACAAACTCACCCGCTTCTGTTGCAGGAAGCAGTGCATGGCTTGAGTGACGTCAGCGGCGTGCACCGAGTTGTGGTACGGGTTGGTGTTGTGGTAGCCCTCCTCGATGAGGCTAAACAGCTTCCAGGCCTTTGCCACGTCCAACCGGAAGTGCTCCAGCAATCCGTGCACGTGGAATAAGTGCACGCACAGCACTGGCAGACAGCGACCTGGCGAGACAAAAAGAAAAAAATATTATACTCTTTCGGTAGGCAAAGATCTGAGGTGGCCAAAAAGGAAGATATCTAGAAAACCTCTTTTGGTAGCAGACACCTGACATGACATAAAAATAAAAGTATAATAAACGTCATGGGGCAGCAGAGACCTGGGGCGCTACGTAAGTACTCCAGTGTATGGAGTCGTCTGATTTAACCTACAACGAGCTGTCAAATACACACATATTTTGACACTTGGAGTCGTCAAATGGTTAACCCGATAGGGTGGACAGTTACGTGATAGAAGGGCTGTACTATTGTGTAACTGTACTGTCCAATGCGTCGGGTTATCCATCTTAATGTTGTCGAAATGTCAAAATATCATATACTTGAAGATGGAACATCCGCTTGCAAGCTTTGAAAATAAACCCAAACAGCCATAACCCGTTGAGGATTTACCTCGACTGTCTTCTGTGTCCATAATCAGATAAACTTCAGATCTCCATTGCATTGCAGTGCCATTAGGACTACACCATATATGTCAATTTTCAATAGATGCGTTCACAGGTTAAAAAATAAGTGAGTGAGCTTGAAATAACAATCACCCCTATTTTTCTACGCTTCGCCACAGATTTGCCTCAGGGCCATTTTTATTAGGGTTCCGTACCCAAAGGGTAAGGGACCTTTTAAACTAAGACTCATATGTCCGTCCGTCTATCACCAGGCTGTATCTCATGAACCGTGGTAGTTAGACAGTTGAAATTTTCATAGATGATGTAATTCTGTTGCCGCTATGACAATAAATACTAAAAACAATAAAATAAATTTTTAAGCGGGGCTCCCATACAACAAACGTGATTTTTGCTGTTTTTTCTCGATCTTTGTGTCTAATGTTGTATAGATAATGGTAAATATTTATTATATATGTATAGATAATGGCAAATAGATTAAATTATTATTTAATTTTAATTGAATTATTTATTTTAGAAGCGGAAATAGAAATAAATATTCTGTGAATATTTCAAGCGTCTACCGTCTACTGTTGCCGTTATTAATATGGAGCAAAAAAGGGCAAAAAATTAAGTTTGTTTTATGTGAGCCAGGGGGGGCTCATAAATATAAATTTTGTTCTGTTTTTAGTATTTGTTGTTATATCGGCAACAGAAATATATCATCTGCGAAAATTTCAACTGCCTAATGATCACGGTTCATGAGATACAGCCTGGTGACAGACAGACGGACAGACAGACGGACAGACTTACGGACAGACAGGCAGATAGACGGACAGTGGAGTCTTAGTAATAGGATCCCGTTTGGCACCCTTCGGGTACGGAACCCTAAAAAGGACTATCGAAATCGGACAACTTTCGTATATGCGTCGTATAAGCAAAAATTGTATAAGCGTCGATTAAATATACTATAATTGTTTTTTAAATAAAAACATCGTATGCACCATTAACTCTATTTGAATTTACGCAAAAGTTGGTCGGACTCTTCCAACAAAAATTCAAGTATTCCTTCCTTGAATCGTTGTTCCGGAGTACTATAATTTAAAAGAATTCTAGAAACAGCGAACGCTGAAATAGTATCATTGTCACACGCACACTCCTTTATTTTTAACTATTGTATGTAAGCACGTTTGTTTGTGGCAATAAATCATTCATTTAAAGTTTATGCTGAAAAGCAAAACCTTCTTTACAACTCCCTCAAAGTAAAGCTTAAGTTTGATTGTATGGTGCTGTTTATTTTTCCTTGTTCTCGATGACTCTTCTGTTAGACGAAAATAATGTAGGTTTATTTATTTTCTTTAACCGCTCTACGGCCCGTGGTTAAACAGAAAATGTTGAATCAATTTACCTACTTTAGTATTTTCTTCCAGTTGGTGGAGATGCTGTATTTTCACAGTTAATAATTTCCGAGAAAACTGTACATTCCAGTGCTAGTAGCGAAGATTAAACAATGTTTTCGAGTTCTTGATGATTGATGTAAATTTTCAGATGGGACATTCAGAGAGAAGGGCTGCCCTTGGAAAATTTAAGCTAGAACCACACTGATCCCACATTCGCTACGCACGTGACGCTTTTATGGGCCAAACATTTCAACTTAGATTAATAAGATTTTGAAGTTTTCCTTGTAGTAAAAGTTTATAGGGAAGAGCGGGTGATCGTGCTCTTCCACTATAAAGGGAAATTTCCCGCCAGGTAGATCGTATGCCCGGGGACGGCCGGCCCGACTGATGTTCGTCGGACGCTATATTTATGGTATGTCATGTGAAACATTTTGCTTGCGCGATGCAGGAATGTTAGAGTTTATAGTGCGCGCGCAGAGTTGACATGTGCTCGCCACAAGTTTATGGCTGGCAAGAGCTGGATGAGAGTAGCTGAGGACCGTGCTCAGTGGCGTGCAATAGGAGAGTCCTATGCCCAGCAGTGGACAAGCGTAGGCTGATGATGATGAAAAGTTTATCATAATGACGAGATATGGGCATTTTGTTAGATGGCGTATAGCGCGTTATACAGCCCCCACTCGGCCGCTAAAGTCCAAGGCGGCTTATAGGCTGCGTGGGACCGGAAAAGCGCGTTTTAGGATGCATACCTACAAATAGGGGAGAAATTACCGTCGTACGAATGGTACAAATTAATACTACTTTTACTAATAGCCAAATGGCAAAACAATAACAAATAAATATCTTAAACACACATTGAGTGTAAAAAGTTTTGACCGAATGAATTAAGAGTTTAAGATACGACAAGGTAGAAAATGTCTCATAACTTGAAACCTGAATCAAACCAACACAGACATACATGCATACACACACACTGCTTGTGCTTGTAAATTTGCATAGGTTACGTTTATTTCAATCAATAATTGTATATTTGTGAAAGACCCGGCCCTCCTGACATCCTTGCTCCTGACACAGCTATATTTAGTAGGATGGTCCAGCCTCTATATTTGTAAATTTATAAAGAAATAAACAAATAAAAGTAGCGGTGGTAGCTTAGTGGGTAGAACATTGGACTCGGAAGGGAGAGACCCAGGTTCGATTCCCAGTGCGGGCATTTGTGAAGTTATAGTAGCAATACCACTCGCTAACGGTGAAGGAAAACATCGTGAGGAAACCTGAGTGTCTGAGCTACTCGCATACCTCAGCGCTTAAATTCCCCAATCCGCGGTGGGCACGCGTGGTGATTAAGCCCATACTCTCTCTGTGAGAGAAGGCCTGGGCCCTACAGTGGGACGTATACAGGCTGGTTATGATGAAACAAATTAAATAAGGCAGCAGCTTCCTTCTTTGTTCTAGCTGGGACCGTACCACCCTGTAGTGTACATTCTCAACTACGACACGTCAGTCACACTTTACCAATCGCCTTTGGTTTAACAGGCGTGAAATGGAAATATTTACGTCGTGGCCGGGCGCACGTAGTGGCCTGCGACTAATTGCTTCTCTACTCCTAATTTACAGAGTCCATAGACTTGTCAGCTTGTTTGTTCGCTTCTGCCGCGTTGATACGGGTGGGTTATGCCCTCAAAGGTTCCAATTTCGGCAAGTAAACGCGGTTTGTCACTAAGGTAAAAATATTTACGCCGTGGCCCGGCGCACGTAGTGGTCTACGACTAATTGCTTTTCCCCGCCTAATTTACAGAGTGAACATAGTTTGTTACTAAGGTTAGAAACTATTTATGGTTCAACGTCAGGGAAGCATCGTGTGGAGGGATTTTTTTCACTATAAATGAAGGTAAGCACTTCCGCTAATGTCTGTGCCCACTAGATGCATACTCCTAGAAAGGTAGCTAGACTGGGCAAACTTTGTTTATACTTTACGATATAACGCAGGTACACGATAGCATTGTGGTTACAAATATATATATATAAGACTCAATGAAAAAAGGGCTAGGAAAAATTATTGTTTTGACAAAGGTGTTTGGAATGAGAGCCAGTTCAGAGCTCAGAATAAGAATCTGAAGAGCTGTTAATAAAGGTCAATAAAGTCTATAGATATTTTTGACCATTATTTCTCCAATTAGATCTAGATCTTGCTTGAAATGGGCACCTGTGTTTGACTGCCACTTTTAATATTGACTTATTATTTTAATGTATGATGTTGAAGCAAAAAGAGATTTGACAGGATCGTAGCAAGTGGCAAACATTGGTCTCTACTTTCTGCCTACCGGAAAACAGGCGTGTGTTTATATATACGTCATAATTTTCACTACAAACGTGCTTCGTTTATTTTCAGAGTTACGTACATCTGCAAATTTGTAGTAGCAATAACACACGCTGACTGTAAAGGAAAAGAGCGTGAGGAAACCCGCGGTTTGGTTGGCTCCGCACGTATTGACTTGTCTTGTCAGGATGGTATAGGTGCTGGGCAAGCCTACTCCATCTATAAAACAATGTCCTAGGCACTGCAGCGTCCGAGTGGTCCCTTAACCCATCTAGTGTGAGTGAACGTGCCACTGGACCCTGTATAAATAATATCATTACGTAGATGCAAAGGCCAAAGTTTTTCACTACAAACTACTGCAACAAAAATAATTCATCTAACACAGGCGGAGCGCGGGGCAAAAGCTAGTCCCTAATGTTTATGTATAGACCTGGCAATGGACGTTCGATGTTACACTTTACTAGAAAATTTACTTCAAGGTTACGCAATAATACGCGTACTTAGGTGGTTCATTACTAGTGTTGTCTGAGGCGACGCTTTTTAAGTTCATGCAGCGACTAATTAATGTTGATTGAATGTTGAAGGACGTTTGTTAAGACCGATTGCGACAAGTGGCACCCCCTGATCTCCTACCTACCCCTCCGGAAAAGAGGCTTAAGTTTATGTAAGCGCACGTACGTCGGTTTTTTCAGCACTCTAGGAATGCGTTCCAAAGTTCCCTTTTTGATCAAAGACAGTGATACTGATACCAAAAAATAGATCGACAAAGACAAAAAAAAAAAACCGCCGTCCTCTAAACGAAGAGCTTATTTTGCAGAAGGTGACAGTATCTTTTGTTATTCTGTGATGATGCCTTTGCGTTGAGGACGACGCAAATTAATATGGGACCACCTCTGATCATTGTAACAAAAAAGTATCAATGAAATAGGACAATGTGGTAAGGAATGAACGCTGAACATACATAATTATATATAGACAAGCTAAGTACCTACCCTTTTATCGAAGCCAGTTATAAATCTCAAAGTACCTACTCGAAGTTAGTAAAGCAATACAGAATTATTTATAGTAAGTTATTAGGTAAGTCTTGAAGTTTTATTGGACGTCCTTTTGGCTTTTGGAAAGTCGTATCTGGCAACGCTATTTAATATCTACCTCCACACTCCTATTATATCACACGACTGGCTGACTTGGGCGCGGCATAGCAACCAGCCAGCGTGTTACACCCATGGGTACAGAACCTAATCCATCTTGATAAAAACCAGCGGAGTGCGATTCGGACTCACGCACTGATGGTTCCGTAACACCACACCAAATCCTTGTGCTGTTTTTGTTTCTGAAATGGAGGTTCTAAATTTGGGTGGTTTGAAAACCATAGCAAAATGAACGTGCCGTAACAATAGCTATCGAATACGCTAGTTTTTGTTTTTAAAAAGGCCACTTGCCGAAATTATCTCGAATCTATTAGAACCACCAGTAGCCAGCCAGCGCGGTGCGTGCGCACCCCGTGTATAGTAATTGACTAATAGTAATGTACTACGCATCACACTACGTCAATTACTCACACATAGGTACACTGTAAAGACAGTAAGCGATGTGCAAACGATCTGTGACTATGTTCACGTTACTGCCAAAAAGATCTGTGCGGACTATACGCGGGTCATTATTTTGATAGACGGATACTAATAAAATTGATCGCGCGTATTTTTTAAACAACAATACTCATCTCGAAATAAGATTTCTCAACTCCATTTTTTTTTATTTACGTCTATATTTAAAAGTAATTGTCTAACTAGATGCCATTTTTAATTAGGTACTAATTAAACCACGCAGATTTCAGTGTGTGAATGTTCTGCGATAATTATTTAAGCTCGTTGTCCGATTTACTTAATTCTTTTTTTTATAGAAAGGGGGATGTTGAGGAATGGACTGTATAACTAAAGAAAACTAATGAAGACGTAAAATGTAGTATAACAGTAAAATAGCAGAACAAATGGGTATTGCGGTTGTGATGGCAAAAATATTACTAAGATGAGTGACATCAGAGAGAAAAAGCAATAAAAGGGAAACTATTTAATAAATCATAAAATATGATTCCAAGGAGTCTTCAACAGAGCCGCGTAGAGCCGTATAAATTTGCTCTGGATCTTTCAAAGAGATCCACGAAAACATCAAAATCTTTTGAGAGCGTTTTTGTCTTGCAATCTTTTTTTATAAAAAAGTAGTTATATTTTTCGTAACTGTGTCCGACTTGGTTATGATATCAAAAAGCTAATACGGTGTATGAAAATCTGACTGGAATTATTTGTAAGAGAGCACTGCATATCTACCATGGTATTTAATTAAATATCAAATTTAAATTCGGGAAGGGGTACACATACATTTATATAAGGGGATTACATACGAGGACATTGGTTTTTATTTTGGGATATTTTCAACCGGTCAACTATCACGGTTCTAAATATACAGCACTTACAAGTAAGGCAGAACGCACGTGTGTTACTAATGGGATCCGTTGGTACGGAACCGTAGAAAGTATGCATAAACTTTCATTTGGTTGGAGAATGCTGCAGGGAGTTTCTGGGGGTTTTCTATTTCTGTGCCCGCGACATCGTTTCAACGTGAAGTGGCATCTCTTTTGCTCGCACATTGTAATATTTTTAGGACTGTCAGATATTGAGAACCTTTTAAACTACTACCAATTCGTAAGATACACGTCCGCGCCAGACTCGCGCAGACAAATCATACAGTCGATAGCCAATCGATATTGATTCAAGTCACCAGTACCAGTAACCCTCAGATTACGCAAGATTGTTATTAAATCTGAGGTATAACCACGCATAACTTCTTACGTAATAGTCAGAGTCGATGATTATTTTTTTATTAGATAGGGTATATCTTGAAGCGGGAGCCATTTAAATCTGTAAGAAATAAACTCAAAGGTAGGTAAAAAGGTGCGATTGAATTTCTCACCCACTGAATATTCACTGTTGAAACTTGGCTCAATGTGTAGGTGTAATGATTTTAAAAACCTATTTAGAGGCCAAAAATTCCACCCATGCCGGGACTTGAACCCGCGACCTCTGCCTAACCGTGCCAGCGCTCTCCCAACTGGGCAAGTGCAGGCATCGGCGAAATTTCAAACCTCTTTACACACTTCTCTGTATTACGTACAGGCAGCGACATCTGGCTGTAGTAATTTACATCACTTGCAGCCCCGAGTACCCACTTTGCAGTTAGGTTTTTACATCGGAATCTAATGATACTTATACAGGAGTGAATTGGTGTTGTTCTAATGACTGAGACAGAAGACAGTTATTGGAACGGTTTACTGTGTATTTGGGCTTATTTCGCAAGCGATGTTCCAAGCTTGTTCCATCTGGCCCTGGATAAAAAGTAAGTGAAGAGGATTTTGCTACGAGTATAAGCCCGAACACGAGGTAGCTGCTATAATCCGCTAACAGCAGCCCCCTCGTGTTTAAGCTTACCTCATTCATTCACTTTACATCTACCCGACGCGTTTTATTATAACTGTCGTCAAGCGTTATAACATTGGAAATTGACATCCAACAAACAGAATGTAAATTCTTTGCGTTGAAATATATTTTTTTTATTTCTGATTTCATTTTACCACAAAGACGTTTTATGAATTAGCTGAAAAAAAAATTAACCGAAATAAATATATCGAAAAAAGAAATCAATTAAGTGAAGCTTCAAATAGTACATTGTTCACCGAGAGGAGAAAGTGACCGATTACCGGCTTTAAAACACCCGAGATCGGGAATCGCAGTTTCTCTCGAGTGATACATAGTGCTTTATACTACACCTACTTGATAGTTTTATTTTACTTTCTACGAAAACTGAATCCTCAAACAACACACAAATTGGAAATGGCGCCAATGGCGTCTGCAATTTTCACATGTTCTTTTTTCAAATTGTTTATCCTGCCGCCGCAGGGTCGCACTGCCAGCCCGATACCATCCAACACACAGCTAGTGGCCAGTGTCATTTTGCGAACTTGGAGATAAAAACTCACTGTAAAAACTTTTTGGCTTTTGATATTTAGGTTACCGGCGCATAGTCTTACACAAAATTAAAAAAGAAAAACCACGTAAGAAATGGATTTTCATACACTTTTCTCTCCCGCTCAGATGCGTTTTCTCCCCGCATATTTGTTCGATATGCAATGACGTACTTTCTACCGTAAATTTGATAAAGTATCAAGGTACTTTCCAAGCAGGTGTAGTATAAAGTAATATTTTTTGGCGCTGACACAAATCTGTTCATTAAATTATCTAGCATCTTAAGGCTTGTATGAACAATAGTAGGTGGGCCCGCAACACGCAACCCAACGCCACAGGGTACCAATTTCAGTTTTATGTCGGGTTGCGTTGTGAAAGAAGAATCATCATCATCGTCATCATCATTCAGCCACAAGAAGTCCACTGCACGACATGGATTTCCAAAAAGACCGGTTGGAAACGGCTTGCATCCAGCGTCTTCCTGCCACTTGGATGAGGTCATCTGTCCATCTTGTGGCTGGTCGTCCTAGGCTGCGCTTGCAGATATGTGGTCTCCATTCGAGAACGAAGAATACCATTCATTAATTATATAATAACACATACATTAACAATAAGTCCATTAATCAATGAATCAACCAACCAACGAAGCAATCAATCAATCGGCCCTCGGCCCGTACACGTCCACTGCTGGACATAGCCTTAAAATTAAAACTAAAACAAAATACAATAAACGACTCTTTACATACATCGGTTGCGATATGTACAACGCTGTAAAAAGTAGCCGAAAGCGCCGATTTTCAGCTAGTGCCTGTTGGTCTCACGAGCATGCTGGGAAGTGGCGCAGTACGTCCCAATAATAACAAATTAAAAAAGAAAAAACCGGCCAAGTGTGTGTCGGGCCACGAGGGTTCTAGAAAGAGAGGGTTTTATCTGCTGTACAGAATTAACAACTTCATCGACGTAATTTTCAATGGATCTTGTATGAAGTTTTTTCTTCTATAAGTTGGTCGCCTATTATTTGTTAACTTGTAAGGCCTTCTTAGCCGTGATAGTTTTCCTTTTAACTTCATTGTATGCGCTACTACCCCGAATTTTACAATCAACCGTTTAGCCAGGAATTGACGTCCTACTACTTCGCAAACCGAACCCTAAGAAAAAGAAATTATCTTCTTTCAATCACAATATTTTTAAACGACCAATCCAACGACTCTATCCAGCACTATGGTGTAGGCGAGAAAAAAAAACGGCCAAGTGCGAGTCGGACTCGCGCACGAAGGGTTCCGTACCATTATCTATACAACATTAGATACAAAGATATTTATTTTATTTTAATATAATTATTTATTTTTCAAGCAAATATAGAACTAAATATCCTGTGAATATTTCAAAGGTCTACCTGTTGCCGTTATTAATACCGAGCAAAAAACGGTAAAAAATTCGTTTGTGGCATGGGAGCCCCAGTTAAATATTTATTTTATTCTGTTTTTAGTATTTGTTGTTATATCGGCTACAGAAATACATCATCTGTGAAAATTTTGCCTAGCTGTCACGGTTCATGAGATACAGCCTGGTGACAGACAGACAGACCGACGGACAGTGAAGTGTTAGTAATAGGGTCCCGTTTGGCACCCTTGGGGTACGGAACCCTAAAGTATGCATCCTAATTTAGGTCTTCATAAGATACCCAAATTTTTTTTTTAAGATTTTATTCTACAGTTTGTCGGCGTGATTAATATGCATTTTTGTAAACATTTCATGTTTGTGTTTTTCCTGGTACAATAAAGAATACTCTTATCTTATCTTATCTCATCTCATCTCATCTCATCTTATCTTATCTTATCTTGGCGGATAGCCAGACGGACAGACAGACAAGACCATATGTTCTGAGGCCAAGATAGACAGACGGACGGACATGGTGAAACTATAAGGGTTCCTTGTCGACTACGGAACCTTAAAAAGAGGTTACTAACTACGAATATAAATTAATTAAAAATATAAAAAGGAGTTACTAACTACGGGCTTTCGCTTTATGAGATTCCTACCCTTATGTGAGCCTGAGTTATTGAATTGTTTTACGAGAACCCACGCTTTATGCACAGACATAATCTACAATCATGTCTCTAGTATTATCTAAACACTGTTTTAATGAAAGTGCTTGAAGCAACACGATTCTTCTGAAACACTTCTCAAATGCATCTTAACCATTCTGTCATATAAGGGAAGACTAATTTTACGTGTATTTGAAGAGGAATCTTACCACATTGTCCTATTTTATTAATTCTTTTTGACATTGGAAATGTCTTTTCGTTCGCTCCAGTCTGGGCTCCGATTTCACGAAAAAGTGCGATCCCCATATATCTCGGACAGTTGTGGAGATACTATATTAAAAAAGGCTCAAAAGACGCGTATTCACGAGAGCTGCAAGGTGCAAAAAGAATCGGCCATAACTTGTTAATTTTGAATTCATGAAAGTCAAAAACTAAAAAGTTATAGCAGAAATAGGGAAAAAAAATTCAATGGAATTTTTTATTTTGGCGCTTGATATTTTGGAAACGAAGAATGATATCAAAAATTCAGCTACAATTTAAGCCCAAATCAAATACGATCGGGTTAAGGGTTTGCCCTGTAGCCTAACCTTTTTGTAAAAGGGCAATAAGTCTGGACGACATTTTTCACATGACATTTATGACAATTCATTTCCAATGTGCTCGATAGTCGTGCGGGACACGAAATATGTGATTTGTTTGTAAGAAACAAAAGAAGAAAAAAAATTAAAAGTGTTAAAAGTGTAGCGGTGGTTGCCCAGCGGTAAAACGCCGCCCTCACATTCGGGACATCGTGGGTTCAAAGCCCGGCCAATGACTTCATCAAAGTTACGTGCATTTGTGAGGTCGTAGTTGCAATACCACTCACTAACGGTGAAGGAAAACATCGTGAGAAAATCTGTGTGTCTGAGCTGTTTACGTACCTCTGCGCTTGAAATTGCTAATCCGCGCTGGGCCATACGATCTCTCCCTGAGAGAAGGCCTGTGCCCTGCAGTGGGACGACTACATGCTATGCAAAAAAAAAAGGATTTAGGGTAAATTAAAAAGTTCCATTTAACGAAGTGTCATTGGCATTTTTTCGGCGATTCGAGGATAGTTGTTTGAATCGTTTCATAAAACTAAAACTCGATGTTCATTGCGCAGCCGAATATTATAGTCGACAGTACACCAACCTAAGTCACCCGTAAAGTAACGGAATAGAGCGCACGCATGTAAAGGTTGTGCTGTCGACTGTACAATTAGTCTTCCGTCTTCTTGATCTGGGTGTTGATTGGTCATGCAATTTACACCGAATTGTCATAACAGACCATGAATGTATAGTTATAAGGGCCCAGCGGGCTTTCTACGGGGCCTCACGCGATACGATCTCTTACGACGAGGTATCGATTCACTTCGCGCGGGTTATACTGAATTGGAATAAAAAACATTGTGGTCCGATTATTTATAAAAACAAGTCATTGCGTGCTTATTCTCTATTGGTCAACTATGCACCGTGCTTATTCTCTATTGGTCAACTATGCACCGTGCTTATTCTCTATTAGTCAACTATGCACCGTGCTTATTCTCTATTGGTCAACTATGCACCGTGCTTATTCTCTATTAGTCAACTATGCACCTAGTAGATCTTAGGCTTCGAGCGCTAACTAACTCTAGAAAACATTGCTTAGTTAGATTTTGTATCTTCTTTTGCAATTCATCCCAGCGCCGAATTCATGTAAGATCAAAATTGGGTTGTTTTTTTAAATATATTTTTCTTTTCACCCCTATTTTACCGGGAAGACATACAAAATAAACATGTAAGTACACAAAAACTAGACATTCATTTTGTCTTGTTCATAGTTTTCGTAGACATTTTTGTCATAGTCATTAGTTGAAGCGTTATTAAAAAACCGGCCAAGTGCGTGTTGGGCAACACGCAATGTAGGGTACAGTAGAAAGAGGGTTTTTTTTATTTGCATTACACAACTAAGTAATTTTCAATGGATTTTGTCTGAAATTTTACTTTTGTAAGTTGGTTGCCTATAACTCGTTAACTAGTAAAGCCTACTTAGCCGTGATATTTTCCTTTTAAGTTCATTATATTTGCTACTAATCTGAATTTTTTCGCGTTTCTACAATCAACCGCTGAGCCAGGAGAGCACAAATTAGCGCTTTTAAGCTTAATATTTCGCAAACGGAACCCTAAATCAAAAAATGGTCTTTCTACATTCACAATATCGGGTGGTGTAGGGTGGGGGTATGATGGGGTATACGAAAAAAAAAATCATCCCCATTTTTTATGTCAGGGGGTGACTTTGTCGGCGTGATAAATATATATACACATACCAAATTACAGCGTTCTAGTACCACCGGTCTTTGCGCTAGGCCGCGAACTAACGGACGGACAGACAGACAGACAGACAGACAGACAGACGGACATGGCGAAACTATAAGGGTTCTTTGTCGGACTACGGAACCCGAAAAATAAACAAATTTTGGCACTCTCGATTCAAAATTTCGGCTAGCGTCGGTCGAAAACTTTGATATTTTATTGGGGCTAAATACCAACATATAATCAACAAACATCAAGACCTTTTACGAAGAAAATGCCTTTGAATGCCCCCACAGACCGGACGAGGCGAGTTTGCAACAAAAATGCGAAGGTTGACCTGCTCTTGACTATACAGTCGGTACACACGTTGAATTCACGGTGTATGTGCTGCCGCCGAACCACATTGCAAATGTAAAATCCCAATTGCGAAGTGTACGACTGGAATTGAGTTGTGGATGCTGTGGTCACATGACGGGGTAACAGTGATTGCAATTTCGGTTCCTGTTTCAAACAAACGTGCGGTCCGATAAATTCTCTACGATTGCAATGGCGACAGCGGTTTCAAGCGCTGTGCAATCCAAATAATCGGCTCTTGAATTATGTTACACGGGTTCATTTAAGCTGGCGGTTGACAATTTCACAGGATACGTGGTAGTCAAATATACAATACAAATATGTTTTCAGGTATTGTATGGAATCAGGCGTTACTTTGCGGAAATCCATAATAGCATTAAAATGTGAAAATTACTTTGCTAAATTCCGCAAAATCCCACAAGCGCGTTGCAACGCAATTTTTCACACAAGTATCGGTGTCGGTGGTGGTGTGTTTGTGTCTTGCTTCTGCTTGAAAAGGTGGGAGGGAGGGCGGTGCATTAACTAACCGCATGGTGCTTATGGGATTTTGGCGAAGTTTAGCAGAGATTTTAATGCAAATGTTTCAACCCGCCTGCCAAGCGTGGCGATAATGCAAAACCCCTCATGGTTATGAAAACCACGAAGGAGGCCTATGTCCTGTAGTGGGCGTCAAATGGCTGATGATGATGATGATGATGATGATGATGATGATGATGATGATGTTTTATTTTCTGTAGTACACAATACACTTACAAATTAATAAAGCGCCTAGAATAAGATTAGATACTCTCTATTGCACACCATACACTATAAAGATTAAAGACACATGAAAAATCTTAAATAAGTATGTAACATAGTGCAGAAGCAGACAGGAGTCCAACATACATTCTTCGTGCTTGATTGTTCAGCCATACCCAAGTCTCGATACCATAAAACTTGCGTCAATTGACATGACATTAGAGTTACATAATATCATTTATGATGCGTGCTTCTGATACATGTGCTAGGAGAAAAATATCCCGTATTACAGGTACTCGTATCAGTGCCCTCCAAGTAATGTGTAAGCAACCTCGTAACGTAATAATGTGGTAAACAAGATTTGAGTATCACTATTAACAGTCCTAATGAAATTCCACTGCAATTTTAGAATGCTAGGCAAAAATATACCTTCAAACTTTTAAATTGAATTCAACAATTGATTTTATTTTTATTTAACACATGATATAATCAACTGGGGCGGTAGGCTTATCTATCAATGGATTGAACAAAGGTTATTCATTATTTATTTTCACAAAACATATGTTTAAGAATGCAGCAAGTGCCCGGACACTTCATTTCAAGTCCCTGCTGAAGTGATCACCTTCCATTATTGTTTGCTTTGATAATGCAATCAGAGTTTTGCACGAGATTGTCATTTAATTTTAGAATTTTGTATAATGCAAAGCATCCGGTTGACCGACCTTTACTCAGTATTTTTTTGGTTAATCGTTTTTTTTTGGAAATGATATTTAGATACGATGAAAGAAAAGGGGGAAAAAATATCGAACTGGAGACATCTGGACGCGAACCGGGGTCTTCTGGTTTTGGGGCAGCCCGATTTACGTAATTAGTTTGTTCAGTTTTTTTTTTGCTATATATACGAAGGTAAATTTCGCCAACACCTACAATGTTTTAATAGCTCAGGTGTGAAATCGTCTGCCCCGAAACCAGAAGACCCCGGTTCGCGTATATACACATATTTTTTTGTTTTTTCTGTTTTAGATCTTTTTCGTTTTTTATGACGCTTAGTCTTAACGATGCTATTGGTTATTGCCAGGCACACCAGGTCACACCATATAGCGTGAACGTGAAGAAAAATATTATCCTGCGTCACACTGGTATGACAAAATGGTGTGACAGCGAGTCAGCCACCAACGTAAACCCATGCCCTTATCCCGAAAGGGTAGGCATATATAAAGATTTTCCACGACCCCAGATCTCATAGAAGAAAGGGTATTTTTTATTATTTGCTTTTAGATCTGAAGCAGTGGCAGCATACATTAGGCCTCTATGTCATCATATGGATGTAACATCTTCACTATATGGATTCGTCCGATTTATCTTACTTTGAACTGTAAAATACATATAAATTTGGCACTTCGGAAACGTCGACATGTATAACCCAATACAGTGAGCAATAAAGTGTTCTCTATCTATCTATCTACAGTAGGCAGTTACCGAATAGGACGACAGGAATGGAGTTACCAAGCGTCCGGATTTAGCCGGACATGTTTGGCGTGTTAGAGTATTCTGAGAATGTCAAAGTGGCAAGATTGGTTGCTTCAACCATTGAGTTAAAGTACTATGTACCTATAGAGAGGACATCCCGACCAACCTTTGCAACGCAAGCCGTGTGGTCATTGTGACAGCAACTAATTTAGTCCGTGGCGAGTGCTTGCTGCGAGAACACGATTATACACGTTACGAAAAAGCTTTCGTAAGTTCTTAGATATCGTAAAAAAAACTGATGCAATCACTTTTTCTGCAAAACTCTTGATAAAACTATGATTACAGACTAATTTCACTTTTTTATGCCCTGTCACATGTGCGGCTAATATGGCGGTAATTTCATAGATTAAAAAGTACAGAACTTGCAAGCTCACTTACCTATATAATGCCAGTGACGACACTAAAATATTGTTTCGATTGAAGAAGAAGAAAGAAGAAAGACATTTATTATACCAACAAGATACATCACAGAAACAAAATAAGCAGATAATTAACATAATATGCACAACAACAGAAAGAAAACTAAATACACAACAGACAAAACGAATAAATAAAACAGGAGTGTAGATGTAGCCTGTGGTGTATCTAAGTTGCCACAAAAGGCAGCTGACTCAGCGTTGTGCTGAGGAAATGATCCCTCAGCGCTGATGCTTGTTCACAATGATATTTTTTGTAATTTTCTTCGCTTGGGCGATGAAAGAAGGGAGTCATGGATCAAATTTGTCTAAGACAACCGAAAAGAAGAAACAAACCTTTGAACCATACATACATATGTGCCGCGCATATCAAAGAAAAGGACAAATACAGGAGCAAATAATAATAATTGTTTGTTTGAATAACAGATTGTTATTTTTTTATGTGCGGGCTTTTGTGGCATTGTAAATAAATGGTACTGGCATTAAAGTGTTCCCATCAAAGTGTTCGACATATTATGAAAACTACACTTTTTTAGGTAGTTAGCTATTGTACTACCAACCTGTATGTTATTTAAAAAAATAATAGTGCTTTTCACTTTATCGGCAAGTTTTGTCAGAGCTTGTCAACGAACGTATAATAAGGAATTGAAGAGAGTGAGGCTTCTATAACTATAAACTGCTGTCCGTTGATAGTGACGTTGTTCATTGTTCCCATGTAGAGTTTAGTTGACCGGTAAATTATAAAAATTAAAAAAAATCTGACGATTTCTGTCGAGTCCAATTACACAATTTGAAAGACTACTTAGTACTGTGAATACATTTTTTGAATTCACGAAAGCGACATAAAATCTGTTGAACCGTTTTACCGGACTGCGCTTAAATATCACTGTTGGCAACACTGGTTATTGTATTGTGCGACACACATTTTGTACGGGATGTCCTCTCTATACGTGTAGCACTTTAACTCAATGGCTTCAACATGCGGGTTCAATCCGAGGCGATTGTGCTTATCGCTTGCCTTATATGGTTTCGCACCACAAGAGAAAAAATCGGAAGGCCTCGAGGAACACTGCCGTCTGTCAAGACCGCTTTTGTTTGGAATGGGTAAAGCTATCAAGTAAATATAATATCGACGATCAATATAATCAAAAGTTATCAAAACTTACAGGTTACTACACTCTTAAGAGGCATTTTCGGTGTAAAACCGTTTGTGCAGGGAAATTTCCACGCAAAACACTGACTACCGGCTCTTTAAGGGCTTGTTTGTCGAACAACGAGTACGGTATGCTGTACAGTCGACAGCACATCCACCTTTACATACGTGCACTCTAATCAGTTACGTTACGGGCGACTTTGCAACAAAAATGTAAATGTTGACCTGTACAGTCAGCAGCAGATGCAGCAGAAATCTTTACATTTTAGCTGAATAAAGTGCAGAAATAGATTGATGTGTTGTTATGTTAGAAATATAATTTGACTAAGTGCCCGCGACTATGTTCGCGAACCTATGTCCACCTTGAAGGGCCATTCTAAATACTGGTGAAAGAATTTTTAAATTATCCCCTACACACAAACTTACAAATATATAAACTTGCAAACTATTCCTCCTTATAATATTAGTGTAGATCTTCAACTGGCCCCCTTAATATTTACTAGTACGTAAGGTGCCATAAAGCGATCGAAATTTTCGTGAAAAACATTTCAAGAAATTTTGCTTCTCATGGGACTTTCCATGTTTCTTATAGTAACGAAAATGTTAATGTTATGTTTTTTTAGAAGTAGCCGCGCCATAACTTACTTCATCATATAACACTAGCATCAACAACAGAGATGTGTTATTTATAATCCGATAGCAAACAAATTGATGTAATCAGGCCTATAAATCTTTTAACCGCATCACATCCCATTAGCAGTGGTTCGAAATTGGTTGTCCGCGAACTACGAGTGGTCCGAAAGAGGAGCATAATAATAACGTCCACACAACGCAATCCTATCGGTCCCAGACTAGGATTCTCCGTACGTAGTAAAGTACTGCGGGCTCTAGCGAGAATCGAATGTACGACCTCCGTTGAGTTGAATACATCAACCGTATTTCCGCTAGATCGAGGCAACGAGGCACTTATTGGAATCTATGATTTATAGAATTAAAATGAGCGCGCATGACGACGTCCACATGACTTGTCGCTCACACATTGTTTTTCAATTATTTCGCATAATTTTCATGCGTCATCGTCATCATCATCGGCCTACGTTTGTCCACTGCTGGACATAAGCTTCTCCTATTGTACGCCACTGAGCACGGTCCGCCGGTCACGGAGCGCCGGATTAAGAATAGCGTCACTCCATTTCCTTCCGTGGATGTCGTAGAAGGCGACTAAGGTAATCAATTACCAGGAGATGGGCAGCAGCATCTTCCTGAGATTCCAACTACATGCTGCGATCGCCAACCCGCCTGCCAAGCGAGGCGATTATGAAAAAACCCTTTATGGTTATAAAAACCACGAAGGAGGCCTATGTCCTGCAGTGGGCGTCAAATGCCTGATGATGAGCACGGTCCTCGGCTACTCTCATCCAGCTCTTGCCAGCCGCCCTGAGGAGATCATCGCTCCACCGAGTCTTTGGACGTCCTACACTACGTTTACCGATCCGCGGTCTCCACTCAAGAACTCGTCTATCCCATCGGTTATCAGTTCTTGGCAAGATATGGTCGGCCCAATGCCACTTCAGCATGCTAATTCGGTGAGCTATGCCGGTGACTTTGGTTCCACTTAATGGCCATAGGAGTAGCCAATAAATAACCACTGAAAGTAAAGGGCTTGGAAGCTACTGTGGACTATCTATGATTTGTTGATTTAAAATGACCGCATATGATGTCCACATTCCCTGTCGCTCACACATTGTTTTCCAATTACCTATTTCGGACATTTTTTTAAGCAGTCTATATACTTCCCACTGTAGGGCACAGGCCTTCTCTCATGGCGAGAGTATGGGCTTAATCACCACGTGTACCCACCGCGGATTGGCGATTTCAAGCGCTGAGGTATGTGAATAGCTCAGACACACAGGTTTCCCTTACGATGTTTTCCTTCACCGTTAGCGAGTGATATTGCTACTATAACTCCACAAATGTACATAACTGAGAAAAAAGTCATAGGTACATGCCCGCACTGGGAATCGAACCCGGGTCTCTCGCTTCCGAGTCCGATGTTCTACCCACTAGGCTACCACCCCTGTGGACAATTTTTAATTATTGTAAAATAATATACTGTTGAAGACAAATTAGGCACACAGAATGCCACCTTGAAACTGTGTGCGATACTTCGGTGGTTTAGGCTCTAGGAAAACGATCCGAACTGATCTGGCCTTTGGCTGTCGGACAAGATAGAACTGCAAGTGGAGCAGGGAGCATCTTGAGACGCGGCGTAGACGCGGTTTTCAATTTACACACGGGCGCGGCGCGTCAAGTAATGTAACGTATCTTAATGTAACTTAGGGGACGCGAGTGATCCGTTCACTCTCCCTCGCGGGCCTGACTGCGAGAGTGTAGACGCGGCGTCACATCCATTCAGATCATTCACAAGTGGCTAGAATCTCTTTTTAACTGAATTATTGATAGTTTTGTTTTTACTTATCAAAATAGAAATATACGGTCTCGCCGTACGTGACTCATCCCGAGACTGCGCAGCGGGGCCGCTAAGCCAAGATCCGGTATGGACACAGACCGGGGGTCATGGAGTAACTCAACGAGTCGAGCTTATCCGATAGCTTAGACAAAGACATTGTACCCGTTGTACAAATTTAAACATTGTTTAAATTGATGTCTCAAAGGAAATACAAACCTATATCCAAACTCAAACATATGCCATCACAAATCGCGGTAATTTATGATGAAACGAATGTAAGTCAACGTCTGATAAGAACATTACGACGACAAACCGCTCATCCTCTGACGCAATAATTTCAAACCCAATAGTTTCCGACCTTCAGCTATCTCGGATGTAGGTCTCTATATCCCTATTATTAGTGCGAAAGTGTGTTTGTACTTTTTATTCGAATTCCACGCGTTTCAAAGAACGGATTGATGAATTGCTTTTTATGCGTTAATTAACATAGACGACCTTAACACTGTGTTACGGAAATACTGAAAATCGTTCTTTCAGTATTAAATATTGTTGTACAATATAATCTAAGACAATTAAGCTACTCTTACAGCGATATTGGATCTCTATCTGAGAGGTGTTTCTTTTAAAGCTTCGCAACGCTCTAATTATACCTCTAAATTCAGAAAAGGTTTTGGAAAGCCGATCTAGCTACTTTCTAACGATTGTAAAATAATTGGTATAATTATGTATGACAAATGTAGGAAATAAAATCAGTAGCGAATAACAAAAGGATAATTTTGCACATACACAAAAATTTTATTTGCTGGGATTCTTTATAGAGAAAAATGGTTTTGAAATTTCAGATTAATAAGCCTTTTTTTATCATAAAAGAACTAAGCACATTTCAAATGTCCGTGGTTTCATTTTCTAGTGTATAGACACTAGAAAATTCTTCATATTCTCCAAAAGTTTTCCTATTTTTTCAGAATCATTAAAAATATAGAATATCGCCGTTCGGCATCAAAACAGCGAACGTGACTTCTATCAAATTTTACAGAACACACTAACAACTTGACAAGTCATCCCGTCGTACCAATACAAAAATTTCGACACGGTTCATGTTAGTCTAAAAACCATTACTTCGATTTTTTTGTATGTGTACGACGACGGTATTATTTTTAAAGTATTTAGTGTCTCCTGTAAAATTTTTATAAAAGTCACGTTCGAGGACGTTTGGATGCCGAACGACGTTATATGCCAGCGAGGGAATGCCAAGGAGTCGTCAGCAGGTCAACCTTTTCACTTTTGTGGCAATGTCGCGCTTAACGCACCTGATCAGAGTGCAACGGTTAATGTGCTGTCGATGGTACTAGTCCTTAATACCCGAAATAGAAGGCACATACATTTAGGCTGCCTATGAAGTCGCGGGCAGAACTAGTTTTCACGTTTGAATTATCGTAACAGTCTCTAGGCTACGTATCGTTAAACTAGGCACATGTGACAAAATAAACGTCGGCTTTATTGTCGTCCAAAAATATAGCCACTCGAGTTAAACTTGGCAGCGAGGAGACGGTTTTAGAAACGGGTTATAATTAGTGAGGCGAGACATTCACAGCGCCTTGTGTGTTCGACCAACACAACTATAGAAGGTGTACTGGTAGTTGCAATAGGGAACATTTCTCAAAATTAGATTGGAGTGACATTGTATTATTACCATTTCAGACATGAAAAATGCAGAAAAAGTTAAAAAATATAGCCAGTACTGTGATCGGAATATTTTTATTTTCTCCTGAGTTAACATTTTTCGTCGATGGTTTTGGTCCGCTGTGTGGAAGGATCGGACCTCTAGGCTGTATCTATGCAGCCAAAGCTGTCAGCCAGCATTTTGTCTGTGGCCGGCGCGCCATTAAACCATCCCAAAGCTGTCTTTGGACACCCTTTCTTTCCAAAAAACGGAGATCTTGGTCCATTTTAGTAAATACAAAAAGAATAGTGTGAATAGTGAATTACTTACAAAGCGATTGCAGTAATCTATGTATTAGATCAAATATAAATTACACTTACATGGCCAGTATCTTAACAGTGGAGACAACAGTACTGAATAAATCCTAATAGCTCCACCTATTTCGAAGAATGGAGACATGAGAACCGTCAAAATCCTATTGGACCCACATGGAGACATGAGTACCGTAAAAATCCTGTTGGACCCACTCATCCTAAGTAGTGGAGACAAAAGGACTAGAAAATCCTGTTGGGCCCATCAATGGAACTTTCCAATGGAACCAACAGTCCGAAACCCATTCGGGAGGTCGTGGGTTCGAACCTCGTGCGTGTACCAATGACTTTGTTTTCTAAGTTACGTATATTTGTGAATTTGTAGTAGCAATACCATTCGCTAACCGTGAAGGAAAGCATCGTGAGGAAGTCTGAGCTGTTCACATACCACATCGCTTGAAATTGCTTCGCGGTGGGCACGCGTGGTGATTAAGCCCATACTCTCTCTCTCTCTTTGAGAGAAGGCCTGTGCCCTACATTTGGACAAATTTAGGCTGCCGGCCAAATCGAGAATGAGGTCGCTCGTCGAATCCAACTCGGATGGGCAGCGTTCGGGAAACTAAAAGAGACTTCCGCGTCCAAAATACCTCAGTGTCTCAAGACAAAGGTGTATAACCAATGTGTTGCCAGTGATGACTTATGTATGTGAGACCTGGGCGCTGACTATGGGCCTCATAAGAAGGCTCAAGGTCGCCCAACGAGAAACGGAGAGCTATGTTAGGAGTTTCACTGCGTGATCGAATCGGGAATGAGGAGATCCGCAGAAGAACCCGAATGACTGATATAGCTCGAAGAATTGCTCAGTTGAAGTGGCAGTTAGCGGGGCACATACATAGCTCGGGGAACTTATGGCCGTTGGGGCGAAAAAGTTCTGACCTGGCGACCGCGGACCGGACGACGCGCAGTGGGCAGGCTCCCCACCAGATGGTCTGACGATCTGGTTACGGTGGCGGGGAGTCGCTGGATGCGGGCGGCACAGGACCGGTAAGCTTGGAAAACTTGGAGGCCTATGTCCTGAACTGGGCGTCAAATGGCTGATGATGGTGATGATGATAAGCCAGCCACACCAGCGCTGTCGCCGCCGCGGCTCATAAAAAACAAAACACATGACTAGGATTTGTGTAACCACGGAAGCGCGAGCGTGTGGCCAGCTTTAGGCAAATTCTGTTTAGGCAAATACAGTTCAATCGTGTACAGTTCGCGACGGAGTTCGCGGCTTTACCCGGACGAAACGGGTATCTCCGTGTGTGACTTGGCTGCGTCCACGCCTATTTGCAATAACCTGCGTTAAACATGAACGCACTGACAGAATTAGGTAAAGATTTGCCTCACAATTGCGTTGTTGTTATCGGCTGCATTAGATCGCTTCGGACAATCACCAGAAACCTAAGGTTTCCTGCATTGTCGCTCTTGTACGTTCGTAATAGGGACTGAGCCGTGTGGCCGACTAATAAAGCCGACTTTATTATACCTAGCTACGTGTTGAAACGCGAAGTATCGAATTACCATACGGAATATATCGGGTCCGGTGGCGATGATAAATGGCGCGAATTTGTTATAGAGGAAGATACCCTTTCACGGATCCAGTGCCTATACGTAAAGGGTTTTGGCGTTGTGCTGATTCTACTCCAGCAAACGCTTTTCAATGTGGTGAGTGAAGGGTCGCGCGCGATTGCTTCACTGAGATGAAACCACACGAACGTAGTATCGAACCAATGTGGACGACCTTAAATTGAATTGAGAAACCACCTGTCAGCTTGATAACACCTGAAAATATGTCTGAAAATGCAATATACAAAGCACAACATAAAATAAACTAACTATGCAGTACCTACGTACCTCTAGTATTTTCGTCGCAACTATTGATGGGCTCACGGTGGGTTTTTGGGACAATCTACACTCTGTACCATATCAACAGTTCTCCTTATGTAAGCAAATAATCTAAATAGTCTGTGCATTGTATAATATTGCTGACGCCAAACTTTGGTTGTTCAATCGTCATAATCTAAAATCTGCTGGTCTTATTTATAAAAACACGATTCCTCTTAAACGCTCCTCAGAGGCAGTTTAAATAATCTGTGGTCACGTTTTTCCCTTTACCACAGCCTGGTTAAACTTTCTAGGAGTTTTTTTAAGGAGACATGTTTTTAGGGTTCCGTAGTCGACAAGGAACCCTTCTAGTTTCGCCATGTCCGTCCGTCTGTCTGTCTGTCTGTCCGCGGCCTAGCTCCGAGACGATTAGTAATTGAAAGCTGAAATTTGGCATATACGCAACGCATATTAATTACGCCGACAAAGCGGTCGAATAAATCTTAAAAAAAACAATTTTTCGGTTACCTCCTATACACCTAAATTAGGGACGCAATTTTTTTTCTCGCCTAAATCAAATTAGGGTACCGGATTGGTCGGTTAAAAATATTGTAAGTGTTAGAAGACAGTTTTTCGATTTAAGGATCCGTTTACGAAATAAAGCGGTAAAGCGGAAAAAAACAGGTTTACCTCGAAAATGCACCATTTCTGAAACACGTCAGTTCCCTTAAATTAAGGAAAATTAAGTTTTTCATTTACAACCACTTTTTTGCATTTTTCTACGACTTTTTGGCTTTATCCCATTTTGCATTTGTTCATAAAAAGTTTTTTTTTACTTTTTACGGGTTTTCTACTTTGCGGTGTCACTGTTTGGATAGATAATGCATACAAGCTTACCATAATAACTGGATACATAGAATGGACATGGATAGAGGAGGAATGGACCGGACGACGCAGCGTGGGCTGGCCCCCCACCAGGTCTGACGACCTGCCACCGTCACTGGATGCGGACGGCACAAGAGCGGGAAGCTTGGAAAACTACGAGGGAGGCCTACGAGTATGTCCTGCAGTGGGCGTCAAATGGCCGATGATGATGATGACATGGAATGGACATTCTTTTATTTAGGACAGTGATCACCGGATGCTACAGCATTGATAGGGCAGGTAAAGTACGAACTACTAAAATGATGTAAGCCCTTTTATTTCGAAAAACATAAATCTGAGAATAGTTGTTGTAAAACACAAACTCTAGTTGGGTCGTTTCAGAAATTACGAGGTGATGGAATCTACGGTGCAGATTTGACACCGTTAATTTTGACGCCAACACGAGAAACTTCAATCTGGCTGGGCCAAGCTCTTACTCAATCGCGTAAAACTTTTGTTCCTGTATTTGAGGCACCCTAGCAGATAACTCTGTTGACGCGAACTGTGTTATTTTTATAAAGCGAATCTTTTAAAACTACACTAAAATACATAATAATTCCTACTCTATTATTAAAAACCCAACTGATTTTATACTGCGTAGAGTGCGGGGGAGCTCTAACAGCATCCTGAGTGTGATTGGAGACAAAGTTAGCTGCCAAATTTTCAGACACTGGATCTGTACGCGCGTGCGCGGTTCCACTAAATATTAAAATTAAATTACGCTGGATGCAGGCCGCTCCCAACCGGTCTTTTTGGAAATCCATGGAGGAGGCCTATGCCCAGCAGTGGACTTCTTGTGGCTGAATGATGATGATGTGTCTTTATAAAACTGATTTAGTTACTAATATAGGCTTCTATTACTAATAATTTTGTATTGATTTATTCTAAAAGAAATATATTAATCTTCAAAAATAGGATAAAAGAACTGTATCTTTCTCTCTAAATTAAGTTTTTAAACAGTACATGATTACTTTTTCTTTCTATGTAGGTATATTATATTTATTATATCCTCTTACACATAGGTATTGTAACTTATTTATGTAATAGTTTATAACAATTATTTAAGTAAGATTTATGTAAGTTTATTATTAAGTTTAAGTATGTACTATTCGTATTTGCACCAACTACCCGTCTCTATTTCTCCTTCGGAAACCTTTCGGTCTTAAGGTTGTCTGGAAGAAATTGCAGTTAGCAATAAGGCAGCCCATTGCACTTTTTCATTGTAACTTTCATATTTTATGTCTCGCTTCTCGTGTGCAATAAAGAATATTCTTATCTTATCTTAATTAAAACAAATAAATAACACTGCACTTCAATGATTTCTTTACTTCTTGCGACTTCGCAATAGATACAGGGTGTAGGCCCTAAACTTACCTGACCGGGATCACAGCGTTGTTGATAAATCAGCATTAAAATCACAACATCTCTCTCTGAGAGAACATCATTGAACATTGCACACAACGGGGGCCGAGTACCGGTGACTCTCAACGACTTCATTGCCACACTTCGGATTTTTAAATATTATCGTATAGCAAACTTGAGTTGCTTTCCGACCCGTTTCAAAAACTGGAAACTTTAACGCTGTTAAATTTCCGATTACTGTAACTTTATCGCTGTAGTTTTCTACGGAGAAACTTGTGTTTTTATTTTTGTTTATTCCAGAAGTGTCAAAATAAATGTTGTTTAGAGTCACGCGAATCAATGCAGAGGGCTGGGGTCTTAAGCTCCGTGCCAGATGCCAGTTTTTAATACGACCAAATTGAATAAATACAATATAGGGTTGCATATTTCTTAAATCAGTTATATGAATAAATTATCATCAGATATGCTAGTTTCATGAATGCAGACCATATTTTATTATTATAGTCATATTTATGTCAGCCGTAAAATAAAAAAAAGGTCTGTTGTAATTTTTAAAAATTGTAACACTTTTCTTACGTTTAAAATAAAATATCCGCATTTAAACTTTCTTTTTTCATCCGTCTTATGGGAAACATGGGAATATTCAAGGGGAATCTGATCACATCTGGCACGGGTCATACACGCAGTCACAAGCTATAACAATTAATTTGTAAGAAAGTTCATTACCGCCAGAGACGTTTTCTAGAGTGAACGCATTGAACCTCCATTGCGTGGACTGGTCGAGGATACACTGAAACAAGAGCAACGTATTATTATCGTCATCACTATCATCATCATCACCGTTGGCACCCACTGCTGGGCTTAGACTTTTTCATGTTTACTGTACTTTTATGTACCTGTTTTTATTTCAATTTTCTGTCTATGTTATTTTCTCGTCTTTGAAATAAAGCTTAACCTAAAAAGAGTTTCTTCAGTATTCATAACTAAACTGCTTTCATACAAACGTACGTTAGAAATTTTCGATTTTATTTATAAATCTTTAAAGACACTAATAATATTTTTTTGGGAGTTTTATTGACTTTTTATTTTTTCTCGGATTCATGCTGATTTCATATAACCATGATACTTGCGCAAACAAGACGAATCGATAGAGATCTTATTTGTCAAAATCTGACCATTGGATAAGGACTCATAAGGGAAAATAGAATCGGACATACGTTACTAGCTAAATCGGACATACGTACATACAATACTAGCTAAATCGGACATACGTACATACGATACTAGCTAACTCGGACATACGTACATACGATACTAGCTAAATCGGACATACGTACATACGATACTAGCTAAATCGGACATACGTACATACGATACTAGCTAAATCGGACATACGTACATACGATACTAGCTAACTCGGACATACGTACATACGATACTAGCTAAATCGGACATACGTACATACGATACTAGCTAAATCGGACATACGTACATACGATACTAGCTAAATCGGACATACGTACATACGATACTAGCTAAATCGGACATACGTACATACGATACTAGCTAACTCGGACATACGTACATACGATACTAGCTAAATCGGACATACGTACATACGATACTAGCTAAATCGGACATACGTACATACGATACTAGCTAAATCGGACATACGTACATACGATACTAGCTAACTCGGACATACGTACATACGATACTAGCTAACTCGGACATACGTACATACGATACTAGCTAAATCGGACATACGTACATACATACGAGAGTACCCTTTTTTTGGGGTCCGCCGCACACTGGTAAAAAAAACATTGAGAATTTCAAATTTTAATATTGAAGAGACACGGTTTTAAGTATTTGCGTTATTTCAGTAACACGTGGAATATTACTTATTATACTAAAAATTATTCCTCCACTGCCTGAGGCCGCGAATTCGCTCACGAGTGATTCGGAAGACGGCAGGGGTACACCTGAAGACGAAGCTTAATAATGAGTTATTTACCAAATATAAATAAAACAGTACAGTCGATAGCTCATCAACCTTTCCACCCGTGTACTCTACTCAGTTACGTTACGGGCGACTTTGCAACTAAAATGCAAAGTTTAATGTGCTCTCGGCGGCACAAGAAAAAATACAATACAAACAAGTCCCAGAATTAGGTTCAAGAATTGCAAACAAAAATAGTTGGTTCCCTGGTGTCTGAACTAGGTAGGTGTGATGCCTTAAGATGAGGAGTACAATCTCGTACGCTATTGAACTGATTGTTATTTAAAGGGGCATTTTAATCACGTGTTAATGTGTAGTGAATAGGTTTAACAACAACTTAATATTTTAGTTTGATCGCATGCATCCAAACATTCTCCCTGTGGCGCCAGATTAAGAATAGCGTCACTACATTTCCTCCCATGGATGTCGTAGAAGGCGACTAAGGAAATAAATTACCAGGAGAGGGGCAGCAGTGTCTCCCTGAGATTCAAACCGCATACTGCGATCGCCAACCCGCCTGCCAAGCGTGGCGATTATGGCAAAACCCTCATGGCCATGAAAAGCATGAGGGAGACCTAGTCCTGCAGTGGGCGTCGAGTCGATTCAAATGATCCAAACATTATTTGTTCTACCAGTGCTTTTTAAACGTAAGCTGTAAGTTGATTTGATCGGTCTTGCAAAAAAGTAACTTTTTTCAAAGTAATCATAAATTATTAGCTATGTTTCGGCAACAATCGTCGCGATACAGGTTCTCCTAGTGCGGAGGCCACCGGAAAGCGTACTTTGCAAATGAACATTATTTTTGTGTACCCTCTATAGATTAAGTTAAGCACTTGTAACCCTTTTGGTAAATAGAAGAATAAACAAATATATCGAGCGAATGTGGATGGAAGGGCCGGTAAGGGACGACCCAGACGGACATACTTCGACCAAATAGGGGATGTATTAACAAAGGGCAAGATAAAAAGTACCCGAAACCGGCGTGCGCGCATGCAACGACTAATGAATGTTGAGGAAGCGAAAGTGATCTGTCAGGATCGTAGCAAGTGGCAGCCCCTGGTCTCTGCCTACCCCTCAGGGATACAGGCGTGAGTTTATGTTATGTTATGTTATAATTTTTACAACATACCCACAACATTGAAATGTATCTGAGACTCGATGCGAGGCGCTGAAAGCCATGATACCGGCCCGCCTAGCATGGTTTTCGATGTGAAAACATAATAATACGGCGTTCGTGACACAACAAATTCATTATTCATATTAAAAAAACAGAAATTTTTAAAACATGCAAAATTCACGTAGCCGCGTCGAAGCGTGAAAGAGAAGAGGGTTACAAGTTTCGTATTGAAGAAAGAGATGAACTACAAATAAAACTTGGCTACTCTCGTCGAGACACGAGTATATTCGCCAAATCAAGCATTGTAGCCCTGACATAAAAAGTATCTGATTCTAAAAGGCTGACCACTCGCTAACCGTGATGGAAAACTTCGTCAGAAAACCTGACTGTGAGGTGTTCACACACATCAGCGCTTGAAATTGCCAATCGCGGTGTGCACGCGTGATTATGCCCAAACTATCTCTGTGAGAGAAGGCCTGTGCCCTAATGGGACTTATATATTATATACAGCCTACAACCCAGGGGCCGAGAATCTAGGACTTTAAAGGATTTTAACCGAAAATGGTCGTGTTTAGATTTGTCTAGGTTATATAAATAAAAATAGGTTCTCACGATGACGAATATCACCATCATTGAGATTTATATCTCAATAAAGCAATGATAATATCCGTCACCACCATAGACATTCATGATGTCGCAGATATGTCGCACCAACTATAGTACCTGGATGACCGAGCTTTGGTTAATCGTGTTTTTCGGAAATTATATTTAGAAACGATGAAAAAAAAAGGAAAAATGGAAATAAAGGAAAAACTGGAGACATATGAACTCGTCGAACCGGGGTCTTCTGGTTTAGGGACAGCCCGATCTCCCACCCTGAGCGAACTTCGTAGATGTTGGCGAAACTTACCTTTCTAATGATACTGTAGCAGTTTTTCATTGCACGAAAACACGGATAAAACGACGTTTTCTAAAAATGAAACTTTTAGCCAGATCTATTTATCGGTCCCAAAACCCCCTGCATACAAAATTTCATGAAAATCGTTGGAGCCATTTCCGAGATTCAGTTTATATATATACCCTTATACCCTTTGCCGGGGACTAACAGTTAATTCTTTTAAAAAAACGCCTGTCACCTCAGCCTACCGAGACCACGGGACTTGCAAAAGTACGGAAACGTCGGAAAAATTGTAAAATGAACGAAAAAAAATTATAAACGAGTAAATATCCGTGCAAAATCAGTTTTTATAAAGGTATTAGATTAAATGGATTGATGTTACGTTAAATACGTTTCCGCATAATAATTCACACTTCACAGTTACACCGGCTCAGAAATTCACAACAAAACGCGATTAAACGTGAATAATAAGCAAGGAGGCAAGTCAACGACCCACTGTACCTACAGTTGGTGTGCTGAATTTAATATTAGCCTCTCAAAGACACATACCGACGCAGTGAACAGCGTCTGTTTACCAGATTCTTGGCCGATTGTCAATGGATTTCGATCAGGAAGGAATTTTCATACGGAGTGCGTCATGCAAACCCTTAGGCCCGGTTTATACAGAAGGGACGTGGCGAGGACGTGTGCCGGTGGCGGATAGTCAAACACAACATAAACCTTAATAGTACGTAGCATAGCGTCGTTTTTTTCGTAAGGGGAATTGCGCCCGCGCCTCCAGGCGACGTACAAGTGGCGCGCCGCCGCTATAATGTGGCGCGCGCCCGTCGTACCAGTCGCAAGCTAGTCGTCGCACAAGGAGCAATACAGGAGACACTAAAAATGCGTGACGATGCTGATTTTAATATACAGTTTGGTCAATTAGTGGAGCAATATCCTGCTCTATATCAATAAACGCGCCTCTCTGCCACTTCAGTATAATTTATGCCGCGACGTGACAAATGTCCGCGCCACATCATCATACGCCATGCGCCACACGCGTCTGCTGCATAAACCAAGCCTTACAAACACAAAGGGTCGAGAGCTCACCTATATTCCGTACCAAACACTTTTCCGAGATGAAACAATTGGGGAACTTGCCTAAAACTTACGAGGCCATTGGAGTGACAACGCTTTTTTTAAAATGGTATAAAAGCGTTGTCACTCCAATCTCATCATCATCATCATCAGCCATTTGACTCCTTCGTGGTTTTCATAACCAATCTCTCAATCACTCTAATCTAATAGTAAAAAATTCAAAGATAATGAAAAAAAAAAAGAAAACAAAAATATTTCTTTCTGTTTTACAAGTCTCGAAAAATGCGAAAAATTAACTCTTACAATAAAAAATTTATTATAAACATATTAGTTATCCCATTCAATTCTAATAAGGGTGTACACTCAAAAATCTTTATTTTACAAGATCAAATATTGATAAACGTATATACATTATAGGGCGTTACAAGCACGATGTGGCGTCATAGTTTGAGCCCGATTAGTATGGCGGGTTTTTGTATCACTTGACTAGGACTTTTCGATAGAGTCGTAGAGAAAAAATAATACCACCATTATAATCGTGGGAAAGATAAATAATTATTTAATTTTTAACACGCCCCCTCCAACGAGATAATTTTTTTTTAACCACAAAATACCTAACTTTATCATAAACAAACAATTACAAAAATCAATCAAATTAGACTTATAAACGTTTAACACAAAAGGAAACATTTTTCAATGCCATCATATTTCGTATCGCTCTGATTTGTGATTACAGTTTCGAACCAAACATTGAAAATCGCGATTATCTCATTATCTACAAAAACAGCCCAAGAGGGAGGCGGCCTCGCGCACCGAGGGTTCCGTACTCGCGCTTGGCAGTTTTTTTATTATTTGTCGTTACAATAAACACACATCAAAAAAAGTTTGTGATCAATAGCATAAGCTCCTATAATTCTTTAAATTTAATTTAACTTTATCAAGAAAAAATCTACGTTGTATGCTTTCTTTAAATAGGAATACCCTGTTTGAAATTAAAATATAAAACTATTTTTTATTATTTATTTAAAAAAAATTGAGCCATTAATCATGATAAAAATTTCATAGAAAGAAAAATACTGTTTAATTAAACTTAAACAACAATTTATTATTTAAAGGTTAAATTCAATATAAAATAACTCCTCCCCTGGCTCGAACACATGCGGAGATCCTCCTGGGCATGCTGAGGATCAAGTTATCCAGCATTTCCTGGGGTAACCTATCCCATTCTTTAATAGCGGCTTCCCTGAGCTCTGGAACTGTCTGGGGAAGTGGCTCACGGTTCCATACAGCTCGTTTAAGAGCATCCCACGCGTGCTCTATTGGGTTTAAGTCGGGCGAGCCGGCAGGCCAGTCTAAACGTGTGATATCGTATTCTTGAAGAGCAGCATTGACTCGTTGAGCTCGATGTGCGGGCGCATTATCATCGACCAGTACAAATTGGTGCCCATGGTTTACTCTGAATGGTCTGACGATATCATCAATAACAACTGCTTTGTACATGTCTGCTGTCACGTAGCCCCGTTACGGGATCAAAGGCGTTCTAGCTCCAATCATAATGCCACCCCAAAAGAACACCGATTTTCCGCCTTGCTGAACTGTTCCAGTGGCAGTTTTTTGTCTTTCACGGTCGCCTGGTCTTCTCCAGACACGGACACGTCGGTTATCTAGATGAGTGCTGATTCGGGATTCGTCAACGAAGAGACAGTTTTGCCAAATGTTTTCTTCCTCACCTTCTTCATTTTGCCGAAGTCTAGCCCACTGCAATCTTCGTTGTTGACGTTGCCGGGAATTGAGCGGAGCTCGCCAAGACCTCCGTGCTCGTAATCCAGCGTGGTGCAAGCAATTGCGAACGGTCTGCGTGCTACCTTCAAGCCCAGAGGCAGCCCTGACTTCTGCTTTTATTTTAGTGGCGTTGATTGTTGGATCACGGGCTGCCAGCAATCTAATATAGCGCTTTTGGGCAGCTGTCAAAACAGTTGGACGACCGCTGCGGGGTCGGTCAGCTAAATTCCCCATTCCGTGGTACCTCTGCAACGTAGCCACGACACAGGATTGGGATATAGCAAGTCTGCGTGCTAGTACTCTCGTGGTGTATCCTTCTTCCCTCAAAGTTACTATTCTTGCTCGTAAAACCTCTGATAATCCTCTTGGCATTTTTTTAATCACAACTTTCCGCAAAAAATATCTTGAATCGGTTATAATTGGCTAAATCAGATTTCTGAATGAGCTAGGACTTTTGAAATGAGAAGCCTTTTAATATGAAAAAACAACTGAACGGTGTCATTGTTTTGTGTTCTAATTCTTTATTTTTAAATAAAGAATCTAAAAAGAAGAAAAAATCATAATATAATCTACAGTAACAAAAAAGATTTCAGTTTTTCAAAGTGATCGCAAACTTTTTTTGATGTGTGTACATATATGAGGTCCCACAATCACGCCAAGTGTGAAGCCTGTATGTATTACCGTTTCTACGATAGAGAATAAGCAAAATAACGGTGAAAAAGCACGTTTGTTGTATGGAGAATCCCCTTTTTTAGGTTTCCGTGCCCGAAGGGTGCCAAACGAGACCCTACTACTAACGACGACTTCACTGTCCGTCTGTCTGTCTGTCTGTCACCAGGCTGTATCTCATGAACCGTGATACCTAGGCAGTTGAAATTTTCACAGGTGCTGTTAAGGGGGCTGCATATTTAAGGGGGGCTCCCAAACAACAAACGTTGTCTAAAGACAACGCTCGCCATCTAGCGGCCATCTATGTAACCTTCAAAGCGCCGATGTCATGTCGTTAAAATGTCAATGTTAAACGCTTCTTGTTGGTTTTTATAGATGGCGCTGTTCTCAAATTCGATCTTTGTCTAATGTTGTTCTATACAATGATACTGAAACCTTCATGAGGTTTTTAAAGTTTTATGTTTCGCTAGGTAATCCGCCGTAATGACACATATTCCGCGAAAATTTTAACTAGATACCTGATACGGTTCCAAAGTTAGAGGAAGGTCGGACGGACAGAAAGACAGATAGCGGAATCAGAGTAATAGGGTCCAGTTTGGCACCCTTCGGGTACGGAACCCTAAAAATGTTGTACCATTAATTTTAAATCATTATTATCAACGTTTATCAAGATGGACAGAACGTTATCCTAAGAAATTGCCAACAATTTGTAATTCACTTGTAGATACACATTGAATTCCGTGTACCAACGATTTGTTTACATCCAGGGAAAGTCCACGGTGCGTAGATGCAGCGCGTTGCAGGAAAGTTCGACGAAGCCAGGCTCGAAACTCTGGACTCCAACGGAACGCGAAAAGCTCTTCAAAAACCCATTTACTCATACACGTACAACGATTGTGGCAAACTAACGTATACTGCGGTCGTTGTAATCGGACTTCCAAAAACAAGCTGGGATTCGCGAGCCACATCCGCGCCCATCGTAGCAGAGGTCGCGCAATCTATGAGGTCGCCGGCGTTGGATCACGATGAGAAGGACTTCATCAGCATGCTAAATTTTCAGAACAGCTGATAGATTTTTTGCAACTTTGGAGTTGGTCTCGAAGTTGGTGAAGAAGCGATATTTAACCGACTTATAAAAAGGGGGGAAATCGAGGGTTACGTTGTAGCTCAAACTATTATTTTCGGCCTAAGTTAGGTAATTTGGCCTAGTTTAGAATTTACCACAAAGCTTCAAAATAAAACTCATTCACTCCCGACGCGTGCGGAGAAATATCGCTATGAAGTCGAAGCAATCATAAATATACGCAGCTTCCGACCTACTAAGCCAGAATTCGACGCACTATGAATAGTACACTCATGAGTTTTATTATCTCTAGTCGTTGAACTCGATGCTAGAAGGAAATGTTTAAAAGAGAAACTCTTTATAAATAAACAACCCAACTAATAAACATTTAAAGAAGCTGAAAGAAAGGTATACATTGAATTAAATTGATTGGCGACTCGATTTGATGTCACATCATACACATAAACTCACACTTGTATTCTCAGAACCCGTGTTACGTTCTGAGCCTATGTCTACAGTAAAATAATCAAAATTTTATTTAAAACAAAAAGGAAGCATAAAGAATGATGGTCTGACGACCTGATTACGGTTGCGGGCAGTCGCTGCATGCGGACGGCACAAGACCGGGAAGCTTGGAAAACCATGAGGGACATGTCCTGCAGTGGGCGTCAAATGGCTGATGATGATGGTAAAGCATGAAACACATCAACGCGGTTGTGGTGGCGGTCCATACATACGTCCATATAAATACTACTGTAGTAAATTACGTATGTATTGACCGCCGCCATCGCCACCGCGTTGGTATATTTCATCCCAAAGTGTACAGTCAGCTTAAATCTAACATTGGCAAAAATATCATTTTTGGGTTAAAAGAAATAACTTTCATATCAAGCGTCTAAATGACTTAAATTTACAATACAAGATCTATTAAATATACAAAATTTAAGCAAAAGCTATTATAAAATAAAATGCGAGAATAGAAGCTAAAATTAAGTATTAGGGTAAATAGTTACTAATTTATATTAGTTAATAATATTATAGCAAGCAGAGACCAAAGTTTAACACTTGCCACGATCGTGGCATCGATATCCCGCAACTGCGAAAGCTCTAAATAATATCGTCAGATGTTTTACCTCGACGTCAAGACTTCCTAATGCCTTAACAACAGTATTTAAAAATCTTGAATAATTTTCTGCTCACCTTTAATTGGCTAACATACTAGTCTGGACCCTAGTAAAACTAAGCTGTGTATTACTTGCTTGGAAACCAAGTAAAGAAACAAACAAAACCTCTGCTCTACCACCGCTTTTGGTGTGCCTTAAGAATTATTTAAAAAAATGCAGTATAATTCTTTTCACTTCTCATGCTCTAAAAGTTCGTCTTTATGTCGTGCGTAGGCGACATAAAGTAAAATCTTCGTCGAAGACCAAGGCAATCGCTGCAACAGCCACACGAACATCTTTAACTTCATACAACAACCTCTTTATTTTATTTCGTTTCGTATAAAACGCGACCAACTAGATTGCAGGGCCAATCAGGTTGGTCGCGCTTTATTGAAGCTGCGCTCTCATTGGTTAAATTTTAATGGCGGCAAAACCACTGTGATTATACACGTACGCGTGAATTTAATTTAATAAATTTGTTGTTTGATTAATTGCATTAGTGAAGATAAAGATGTTGCTGTTTCATTTCCTCGCAATCGAAGTGAAAAGTAGAGTGTACAACTCGTCCATAAAACCCATTTTACACTCGACTTTATATCTATACTAACGTCTCGAGTAAAATGGTGCGTTTTATGCACTTGTTGTACAATCTACTATTTCATTTCTTCTCGAAAGCTGAATGTAATCGCGTTGCATTCAAAATAAAATTCGCTTTGCAGGTTCATACAGAAATGTGGCGCAAGAAGTTCTTAATTTTTCTTCCCCATATTGTTGGTGAGAAATTACAGGATATAGGCAGGATAACAATAATGTGAAATGTCTAAAATAGGATGCCCGTGCTATGGCAAGAAAGCAAAGACATAAGAAACATGGAAAAACACCCACACCGAGGCCATTTGTGCAAATCAAGTGCGGCGGTCTACAGCGGCAATCGAACCAAGGACCTCCGTTTCGGTATTCTAATGTGTCACCGCTATGCCAACGAGGCAGTCAACCGACTTACGCTTCGGTCACACACAGCGATCAATCGCCGCGGGTATTCGCTGTGAGTGACAGGCTAATCGCTCGCTGCGAGTAGATTCACTCGCCGCGACTAGAAATGAGCATGTTCTATTATATCAACGTACGGGCACTGACAGTTGACTAGACGCTGTGTGTGGCCGAAGCTTTAGGAAATACCAAGGTAAGTCCTGTACAAAGAACCTCAAACAAAACAAGAGGCGACGGGTGTCCTTGCAGCCCCGTATGAAACGCGCAGCGATCTCCACAATGTGTCACAATCACAACACAAGACTCCGAGCACTAAATACACTTCATGAATACAAACAAATGTCATTTAAATGTTTGCTGTCGGCAATATATACGCGCGGCGCAATAGCGTAAATGACTACGCGAAGCAAACTGTGTGGCGGTTTCGCCTAGGACGGTGACAGCTGAAGACACGTGTCTTATTCGAAACTCACCCTTCTGGCAAGCACCTTAAGAGCTACGGAGCTGCCGCTGTCGCTGGCTGTACGTAATACGTTCGCGGTAAAGAAGATGATGTCTTTTGCTCTAGGGGCCGAGACCTACTGGGGGTTGCCGAGGCAGGGTATCAAGCGAGTTCGCTTAGCAAGCGGAAAATACTCACGTTCTTAGTAATTAGCCTCGAAGGGCCATGCAGGGCAGGCTTCATAAGCAGCCTATATACGTCCCACTATATACGGCAAAAAAACAGGGATTTTACATTTCCATAAAAATTATAAAATGAAAAACACGTATTTTACGTGGTTTTTATTGATAGTTAATCGTTATAATTTAAAGAAGATCGTGTAAGTTTTCACACATTTTTGTTTGATTTTACATATTTGTAAAATTCAATGCAGATATAATCATAGTTGAAAACGGTCATTTATTCTTCATCAAATCCGGAGTACTACCGGAGTAATACGGGACCGTCTGTTCCGGTGGGACGTTTAAAATTATGCCTGAAATTCGGGGCGTCCCGGGTAATACGAAACGTCTGGCAACGCTAATGCAGGGGCAACCACGTAGAATAACTCTAAGGCCGGATGAATTGTCAAATTCCATACTAATCACCATCGCAAACGTCAGGATTCTGGCAGGATATGGGGCGCCTGGCAATGCACGTGTCGGCTCCTTTTACCCTTTTGTAACTTCTTAAAATATGAATATTATTTTTACAGCAAGGCCATTTTTTTAAATCTCCCGTTGCGCGGCCCTTAACCGATGCAACGCCTCTAAGTAGTTGCCTACACAGCCTATCCGGCTGAACATAACGGGGTGTTTATGTTTCACCGGAGAGGCAAATTACGTACTTAAGTTTGAATGTAGGAGGTAATCTCTAAAACCACTCATCACACTTTTCAATATTTTCCTTTATCATTAGCGAGTTGTATTAAAACAATAATGCAGCCCAAAAACCTTCAGGTCCAGGCCTTCTCTCAGAGAAAGAGAGAGAGAGAGAGAGAGAGAGAGAGAGGGGGAGAGAGAGAGGGGGAGAGAGAGAGAGAGAGAGAGTAGGGGCTTAATTACTACGCGTGCCCACCTCGGATTGCCAATTTCAAGCGCTGAAGAATGTAAGTACCTCATTCACTCAGGTTTCCTCACGATGTTTTCGTTTCCGTTAGCAATTGATATTGCTACTACCAATTCACAAATGCACGTAGCTTAGGAAACAAAGCCTTTTGTAGTTTACGTAGTTTATTTTGTGCACATATATAAACCCGGTTTTCAGCTGTTTCTACTATACCCTAATGTTTGCTGGATGAAATCTCTTACAGAGATAAGTCCGCCTTTGTACATTTTATTTCTTATGTAATGTCCAGTTAAACGTCTTGTGAGCAATAAACTGACTAAGTACCAAATAAACAATAAACGCCAGTTGCTAGTAGAAATAGAAAATCTTTATTTGGTACTTAGCCAGTTGATAGTAGAAATAGAAATAGAAAATCTTTATTTGGTGCTTAGCCAGTTGATAGTAGAAATAGAAAATATTTATTTGGTACTTAGCCAGTTGATAGTAGAAATAGAAATTATTTATTTGGTACTTAGCCAGTTGATAGTAGAAATAGAAAATCTTTATTAAATACAGATTTTCTATTTCTATTTAGGTACATGCCCGCACTGGGAATCCAACCTGGGTCTCTCGCTTCCGAGTCCAATGTTCTACGAACTAGGCTACTTTGCATCAGCAAGTTTAAATTAGTGCCCCGGTGCCAAAGGGCTGGAAACAGTCGCAACAGGTCTCAGCGAGCGTAGAAAATTGCAAAAGTTTATAATTTCATCGGCGAATACTCACAATTTGTGTTATAAAAAGCAAACGGAATGGTTAAAATCCATCTAGAAAGAAAGAAAAGATATTTAGTACAGCAACAGAAAAGTTTGTAAGTTCGGATTTTTTTGTCCATTTTTTTCTCTACACTAGGTTAACTTGTAACGTTCATTAAGTCGCAGTTTCTGTGCTAGTTTGAATAAAACACTTTTGAATTTTTGCATTTGAATTTTTGAAAAAAGAAAAATAATATAAACAGGTAAGTGACATAATATGAAAATTAAAGAACGAAAACCTACACAACAAACAAAGCAAAAAAAAAACATCTCATAGTAACTAAAAATAAAAACAAATAAATAAATAAATAAAAATAAAAAGTTTATTGTCCGTAAGAGGAGTTCACGTAAGGGCTTCGCTTAGTTAAGTTATAGTAGCAATACCACTCGCTACCTGTGAAGGAAAACATCGTGAGGAAACCTGGGTGTCTGAGCTATGCATATACCTCAGCGCTTGAAATCGCCAATCCGCGGTAGGCACGCGTGGTGATTAAGCCCATACTCTCTCCCTGAGAGAAGGCGTGTGCCTTACAGTGGGACGTATATAGACTGCTTAATAATGCTTATGCTTAGCTTCCGTGTCCGTCCGATTCGGAACAGCGTCACTCCATTTCCTTCCGTGGATGTCGTAGAAGGCGACTAAGGTAATTAATTACCAGGAGACGGGCAGCAGCGTCTTCCTGAGATTCCAGACCGCACACTGCGATCGCCAACCCGCCTGCTAAGCGTGGCGATTATGGCAAAACCCTTCATGGTTATGAAAACTACGAAGAAGGCCTATGTCCTGCAGTGGGCGTCAAATGGCTGATGATGATGATGCTTATCTTAGTTTACTCAATTAAAGCGTTTAGAGCGGTGGTAACGGGATTCGAATCCCGGCAAGTGCTTTCTAGGTTACGTCCATTTGTGAATTTGTAGTAGCAATACCACTCGCCAACTGTGAAGTAAAACATCGTGAGGAAAGCCGAGTGTCTGACGTTCGACGTTGATACAGAAGATTTATACTCTTTGACGATAAAATAATCTTTCTGTACCCGTACCGCAGGTTCCTACGAGAGTTGACTCGTGCAATTGTTCTAAATCGTACATCCTTGTCCCACTTTGAGGTGAACATGCGATTCTAGTCTATCCTACTCTAATACGGCCCCAACATTGCCGTAACATTGCCACTGCGGCCGCACGTCGCAGTGAAAAGGCCTGAACGTCCCAGAGCCTAATTAGAAGATAAAATGCACGTTGGAACACTCAGAATAATCCACAGATATAGATCTTCTATGAATACATCTGATATGGGGGGCACCGCCATTCTATCGAGCGCGTCAACGCGATACATCGTCGCGCCATCTAGCTCTTACTCGCCGCACAAAGCAGGATGGCGAGCTCGATACAGCGGGCATGCCGCATGGGCTGATCTTCAACTAATGTCTACATTAAATAGACACAGAATTGTTTGTTTATAGAATTCCCTCAAAAATAGACACGTCGCCAAAAAAAACGACAAATGCGAGGACTGGCACCCTTAGGGTTGCTAACAAACAATTAAAAGCTGTTCAAAAGCATGTGTTAACCCACACAATCTAACAGGCGAACGTAAGTCAGCACTTTTTTTAGGTTTCCGTACCCAAAGGGTAAGGGACCCTATTACTAGTCTGTCTGTATGTCTGTCTGTCACCAGTCTCTATCTCATGAACCGTGATAGTTAGACAGTTGAAATTTTCACAGATGATCTATTTCTGTTGCCGCTGTAACAACAAATAAGTACTAAATAATCCGACGCAATGGAGAGCTTGCACTAAACAATCGGAGAAACCCTGTTACAAGATTTTTTTTTCTGTACGACTAATAACTTATTTATTTATTGATACTTTTATTGCACTTAAAATATCGCACAATGCGGCGGACTCAATCCAGTGAATTTAGGGTTCATCATCATCAACCCATTATGTCCCCACCGAGGGGCACGGGTCTCTTCCCTGAGGGAGGTATAGGCCATACTCCACCACGGGGGCCAAGTCCGGATTGGTGAAGGCTTGTAGACTAGTGGCTCGTCTACTGTCAGAAGTTGTCAAGCCGCCCTAAGGCCTCTGACTTGGCTTAACGACTGCCATCTATCGATGGCAGCCGGCACCAACAGCTTAACGTGCCTTGCGAAGCACGGAACCGCTCGGAAAAATGCCACTAGCGTTAGGCATAGACGGCGACCCATCCATGCACTGAACGCGCCCTGTGTTGCTTAACCTTCGTGATCGTTTAAGATCACTCAGGCAGTCGGGGCTACGAGCGATTTAGGGTTATAATTGCCGAATCTGAGTTAAATGTAGAGTTAAACACTGTGCTTTTCATTACGAATGTAAGGAAAGAAAATTAAAAACAAAAAATTTGCTTAAGAAAAAGTAAGTGAATTTTAATCTTAATTAATACTTAAATTTATGTTATTTCCATTTATCGCGCTGTAATTGAGTGGCTGTAAGGAAAGATGGAACATGGCTCAACAGAAACGTGAAAATAGAACTAGTTCATTCTTAAGAATTCGACAGCTGTCAGTTGAAAACTTTTCTCCCTAGGGCTGAAATAGTAGATTATGTACTAAGGGAATAAAACCATGTATTATGTCATGGGCGGCATATTGAACCCTGAGCGGAGCGAAGGACTCCGAGTTAACTCGCGAGCGCAGCGAGGGAGTTAAATTTTAACTCCTGAGCGAAGCGAGGGAGTTATTTAGAGTCCTGAGTGAAGCGAGGGGTTCATACCGCCCGAGACTAAGACATGTTTTATTCCAGAGGTGAATACTCTACTTTTCACACCATCTGGGAGACAATAAAAAGACAGGGCTGCATAAGTTGAAAATATGTATTAAAACCTGAAATTCAATATAAAGTCCACACTCTTTTACGGCTTAGCAAGTTAAATTGAATATAACTTTTAAATTCGTATTTGCAATTCGCGCCTTTTTTTCTTTTTTTTGTTGGTGTTTCGCGCGGTCACAGGACACAGTATTTCAGAAAAAAAAAGAAAAAAAAGAGGTGAGTTTCGAACAACAATTCGAATTTCGAATTGCAATGCGGGGCTTCTCCATAGTTTTCATGCGAATTTTGACATTCTAAATTCAAATCACTTTATTCCCTAGGGAAATTCTTCATTATTATTGCCCTCGAGAGACAAGGCCATGCTTTACGATGATATTTGACGGTACGTAATAAGGCATTGTCGAGCAGGAGGTGTGAAAAGTATTAATTTCAACCCGCTCTTCAGGCAACTTCAGACCTACTTTCCGAATGTGAGTAATGAAAATATATTTACTTAAAATTACGTCCCAGGCGAGCATACTTCGACCAAATAGGGGATGTATTAGCAAAGAGCAAGATTAAAAGTACCCGAAACCGTTGTGGGTGCATGCAACGACCAACGAATGTTGATGAAGCGAAAGAGATCTGTCAGGATCGTGGCAAGTGGCAGACCTTGGTCTCTGCCCAATCCTCCGCGACACTGGCGTGAGTTTATGTTATGTTTTGTTTATATTACAAAAAATAACGAGTTATATATTATTTTTATAAAACAAATAACCACTGAGCAAACCGATATTGCCAACTCTAGTTTTAAAATAGTAGATGCACTATAAAAATTGGTAGAAATAGAAGATTTGAAAAGGAAGATCGATAGATCTACCGAATTATAAATACAGTTCAGAAGCTTTGTAAGAAAAGTCCGTATGAAAATTCATTACACTATATATTGTATATCTTGTCGCGACCCCCTAACGTCGAATGGCGAACCTAAGTCCGTATGCGAATACACCACATTGTGTAAATATTGTCGCCCTAGGGGTTCGGCATTCGACGGTAAGGGTGGTTCTTACCGTCGAATGCCGAACCCCTAGGGGTTTGCGTACGTCACTTTGAGAAAGCCGGCATACATAATACAAGTTCCAGGCTGACCTGCACTTGCCCCAACTGGAGGTCGTCGAGCAGCGCCGCGTCCTGCCGCAGCGTGCGCGTGAGCAGCCGCCGCCGCCGCCGCTTGTGCATCGTGAGGAAGCGGCCCGTGCACACGCCGCGCTCGCGCACTCGCGCCAGCGCCGCCTCGTCCGACAGCTGCCCGAACTCTGCGGACGGGGAGCGGTGTAAACGCACAAGTTTTTTTTTCTATTTCTGCACACGTCAAAACCGGACAAGTGCGAGTCGGACTAGCGCACGAAAGGTTCCGTACCGTTATCTATACAACCTTATACACAATGATCGAGAAAAAAACCGCAAAAAATTACGTCTGTTGTATGGGAGCCCTCCTTAAATATTTAATTTATTTTAATTATTTATTTTTGAAGCTAATATAGAACTAAATATTCTGTGAATATTTCAAGCGTCTACCTGTCGTTATTAATATCGAGCAAAAAACGGCAAAAAAATCGTTTGTTGTATGGGAGCACCCCTTAAATATTTATTTTATTCTGTTTTTTAGTATTTACCAACAGAAATACATTCTCTGTGAAAATTTCAACCGCCTAGCTATCACGGTTTATGAGATACAGCCTGGTGACAGACAGACAGACACAGACGGACAGACGGACAGACAGACGGACAGTAAAGTCTTAGTAATAGGGTCCCGTTTGGCACCTTTCGGGTACGGAACCCTAACAATTCATTAATTTTATAGAGAGTAAAATGTATTATAAGACATCTGTTTTAGTGGTACGGTCGGAGAACACAGCTTTAATCTACAGATTAACAAGTAGGAAGACTCGGCCATCGAACTATCATGATAAACTATGAATCGTAGTTTTATGAAAAGTACCGTGCAACCGGGCCCTTAGCCGCGGGCTACGATTCCAACCTATAATGATGTATCTGATTTATCAGGACCTTTATCAACATGTTAGGTAAAGTATCGATAAATAACTCACTAAACGCTTGCTCCGTGGTAGCGAAGCGGTAGAATCACAGAACAGAGTATGTTCTGTGGGTAGAACGCCGGCTTCTCATTCGGGAGGTCGTGGGTTCAAATCCCGGTATCTACCAATGACTTTGTTTTCTAAGTTACGTACATTTGTGAAGTTATAGTAGCAATACCGCTTGCTAACTGTGAAGGAAAACGTCGTGAGGAAACCTGAGTGTCCGAGGTCCGTATACCTCAGCTGAGTGTCCGTATACCTCAGCGCTTGAAATTGCCAATAAGCGGTGGGCACGCGTGGTAATTAAGCCCATATTCTCTCTCTCTGGGAGAAGCCCTGTGCCCTGCAGTGGGACAAATATAGGCTAAAAAAAATGCTTGCTGTGATTGGGTTAACGCCGCGTTTTCGGTAACAATCGACCAAAAGAACCGAAGAAATGGTTGGAACGCGGTTTACATTTTTAAAGACTTGCGGCAAGTTGCAACCCTGAAACTTTTGAAACAGACCTACAAGGCACTTTGCGAATGTATTATAACTCTTACACTCTTCTCTCAGGGAGAGAGTGTGGGCTCAATCACCGCGCGTGCCCACCGCGGATTGGCGATTTCTCGAACCTGGGTCTCTCGCTTCAGAGTCCAATGTTCTACCCACTAGGCTACCACCGCTAACTAACTGTTACTTACATATTACAAAAATTAAAAAGATTTCATTTATAATAAGGCGTTTAATTTTTAGTGGAATAGTTCTGGGGATTACTAAAATCTATGAAATCTATGTATATAAACTAAAGTCGGGTTAGGTTACCATTTATAACTCAAGAACGGCTGGACCCATTTTTACGAACTTTGATTAGTTTGATTTGTCTCCACCTCGAACAGCAGAATAACTGGTAAGACATGGGAAAAAATATAAAATGATGAAAATTACTAAATTTTGTATAGAAAGGCTTTTTTCGATGACATCTCGAGAACGGAACATTTATTGATTCTGTTTTATTTATTGATACGCAGTACTTTAACTCAATGCTCGCGTGCGGAGGAACTCTCCTTGTGTAACAGCCCCTTAAAAATAAATTTAATGCATGTTGTGATCACCTGCCCGTAGATAGTGCTAGTGTACTATCATGTTTTACCAGGAGACGGGCAGCAGCGTCTTCCTGAGATTCCAACCGCACACTGCGATCGCCAACCCGCCTGCCAAGCGTGGCGATTAAGGCAAAACCCCTCACGGTTATGAAAACCACGAAGGAGGCCTATGTTCTGCAGTAGGCGCCAAATGGCAGATGATGATGATGGTGATGGTGAATCATGTTTTTGTAACACTAGTATACCTACTTAACTAACTTGTAACAGTGTAAGTTTCTGTTTGGTGATTCTAAAATGAATTACAAAAAAGCAGTTTTATCGTCGTCATGTACAATCCAGCGGCGCGGCGGTCCAACAGTATGTAAGGAGCCCGATTGATGTTAACTGCCATCGTTGCCTTCTTGAGAGGCCGGTTTATTGATCTATCATAATAAAGGTCTATGGATAATTGTTTAACGGCAACGGTAAGCACCATTGGAATATTTAATCATTCGCTGCACATTCAGTTGGTGACGGCGTAGGTGGCAATAAAATATAGTCCAGTCTGTGGGGTTTTCGCTCTGCAATAACTGGTCAACAATAATAACTGGTCAACAGCAATAACTGGTTCACAATAATTGGTTTTGATCTATGTTGTTCAGGCATGGGTTCGATCTTTTGTGGGGAGAGACGCGAGCCGCCATCTTGAATGAATGGTGCCAAAATTAGATTTATTAATAATATTGCCTCAATTTCATGGTCTCTATGACCCAAAAAAGGTATACAAGTTCCAGACTTGATGGTTTTATAATGCAATAAAAACTGACGCCTGAAAACCGAAGGGGTAAGCAGAGGGCAGAGTTTGAAATAAAAAATAATTTATAAAAACTCAACAAATTATTTCTTTCCAAATACAGTGCGCTTATCCGACTCGTACTTGGCTGTTTTTCACAAAGCTAAAAAGGTCACTTGAAAAAGAATTAAAATCACTATAAAAAATTGGTCTAACTTAAATATCGTTCCCAAACTGTTCATTTTAAAGGTCACACAAAATTGTTTTTAAGTTAAAAGTAGCAATTCTAAAGAAGCCTTGTTTAAAGTTGCGGTCCGTTAAATTATAAACCAAACTATTTGGTTCAGCCGCATTTATTTCCGTAATTATCATTGAAGTTCGATTTGCGCCGCCTATACACGTGAGAGTTCCACAAGAAGTCAAGAGATGGCGCTGCGAGTCTGGAAATCTTCGATTAGTTTCCGGTCATTGATTGGCCGCCCCGGCCCCGCTGTCTTTTCCCGTTGTTCTTTCTGCTTGGCACTACCCGCATGCCGCTCCGCCATTAAATTGTGAAAAAACCAGGAAAAATCGCTTTAAAACAGAACTTTCATTACGTGCTGTGTTTTGGTGATCACCGCTAACTTTTAAACAGATAAGAAATTGTGTTTTGTGCCGTAATTTGGGATTGCAAACGCTGGCCGGCTCTGCCGCCGCGTGCTTTGCCGTCTCCCGCTGTTTCCTTTCGGGACGAACTCGCTTAACATCAAGTAGGTAAGCCATTTCAGCTTTAGTGTTAATTTTGGAAGTACTAGCAAAAGAACCCGCTCCTCCGCTGAAATTTCGACAATTTGTCAACCGTTAACATTTTGTTTTTTTTGAGAAGTAGGTAGCCATATTGTTTCGTCTCAAAATTTCAAAAAGTTTTCCTTTTCTTTTCTGGTGAAGGCTATTTACACGCCGGCAGTGCCGTATAGCACGCCACACCATAATTTTGGTCCCTTTCGAGCCTGGATAGGTTGAACCGCAGTTATCTTAAATTATTATACATCGCAAAAAATATTACTCACCCGCACCGCACTGCGCTATTATAGCCCTTATCCGCAGTGGTATACTGCTCATTCCACTTACCGGACCGCACCGCGAGCTATTTAATTGAGTCTAATTGTAAACTTTAGTTTACTTACTTCAGTTTTTTATCAACATGGCGAACGCCAAATTGAAAATATTGCTAGTCATGAAGGCATCCCTTGTGGATAAGATGCAAGTTTTGTGTCAACGAGCTACGAAAACCACGTCTTATACAACTCGATCCAATATTGATTTCTTAGCCGAATCCGAGACTATAGACGAAATGTTGGCTAGGTTAGAATCGCTCGTTATTGAGATAAATCAGATAGTTCTGACTGATAAGCCCGACGCTGTTCCGGATGTAGAGGCGCTCCAACAGTGTACTGAGTTTCACAGTAGAATAAAATTCGTACGGAATAGGATATTGTCTGCGGACACTGCTCCGCCCGCAAGTACATCGACGTCAGCTCGGGAAAGTTTCACGATTAAACTACCTCCCATCGAATTACCGTCGTTTGATGGCAGAGCCGAGAATTGGCCCGTATTTTACGAGTCATTTAAGTCAAATATTCACGCGAATAAAAATCTCAATGATTCACAGCGCATCCAATACTTGCTAGGTAAACTAACTTGTAATGCATTGAAGGTAATGGCAGGTATTGTTCCCTGTGGCGAAACATACCCGATTGTGTGGGATGCTTTGGTGAAAAAATATCAAAACAAACGTGCATTAGGCACGCATTATTTAAACAGTATTTTGGACCTGAAACCTACTAATGGTTCTGCAAGCAGTCTCGACGCCTTTGTAGAACGGTTTTCAGCGTCTACTGCCGCCTTGAAGCAGCTAGAAATACCTGATTTGGCTGACTTTATACTTTTGCACTATGCAATAAAAAAGGTTGATACTCAGACTGCGCAAGCGTTTGAAATGTCCGTTCGCGCGGTGGATATTCCGTCAGCACAAAGTCTGATCTCCTTTGTACAAGATCAGGTGAGAGTACTTGAACGCGCTACTGGCACTAGTACTTTCGCCCGAGTTCACCCGCGTCCCGGTGGAATGAATAAATCCGCACAACCCGCCGCGGTAGCTACCTACAAGTCGTTCATTGCTAATGACGGCAATATGAACGCTGCGCCGCCATCGCCGCCGCAGTCGTGCGTTCTATGCAAAAACCACGATCATGCACAGCTTTATTTATGCGCTAAGTTCAAAAAAATGGACTCGCCGAAAACAAGATTTGATTTCATTAAATCAAAAGCTGGCTGTATCAATTGCCTAAGCGTGACTCATACGTTGAATTCGTGCAATTCTCGCCGTGCATGTAGTGTGTGCCAGAAACGTCATCACACGCTTTTACATTTTGATTTTGACCCAAAGATATTAAATGTCCAGTCGACGCAATTGTTCACTCAGAATGTCGATTCCTCACCCGCTGCGCCGCCGTCCATTCCGCGAGTGACAAACCTAGTTCCCGCGCAGTGTGCGCCCGCACTTAGTCCTCCCCTGGCACCGGTCTTTTGTTCTCAAGTTGGTGTATCCGCCCCGCTTCCGCTTCATCCACCACCGCCGCCGCCGTCCAGTCTGCCGCCGCCGTCCAGTCTGCCGCCGATGGCGACTACTAATGGTGCGCAAAATAATAATAATATGGCTCCGTGCGCTTTCAATGCTCACATTGCGCCGCAGTCGACCGTGTTGCTTTCGACTGCCCAAGTGTTAGCTAAACGGTACAATGCGGACGATAAAGTTGTTGTTAGATGCCTTATTGACAACGGTTCACAGAACAATCTTATAACAGTGGAATGTTGTAATTTATTGAATTTACCAATAACGCCGATGAATAATTCATTTGTGAAGGGGGTCGGATTAACTTCAAGACCGATCCATGGTTTCGTTCATTTGGACATTGAATCGCGCGTCGACCCGGCAAATAAATATCGCATTCACGCGTTAGTGGTCGACTGTGTTACCGATAAATTACCATCAAAATTTATCGAGGCGTTCGACATGACCTATCTCGCTTCTATCCCGCTCGCTGACCTTTCTTGGAATGTCCCGGGAAATATTGATGTCGTGCTAGGAGCTCAGCTGTTTCCTTATATTTATCAGGGGGACAGAATTGAGTCAGGCTCTGGCGCTCCTCCCGCGTTACTTACTGCATTTGGCTATGTGCTAATGGGAAATTACCCTTGCACTTCCGCTCCATCGCTTTCTTCTTTTACCGCTTTCGTTCAAAACGATACTGACGCTCTTTTACAAAAATTCTGGGAGCTAGACGAATTTCCAAAAGAACGCCTCTTAAGTCCTGAGGAGACTCAATGTGAGAATTTATTTCTCGCATCGGTGTCACGCGAAGAGGGGGGCCGATACTCGGTGGCTTTACCCTTTTGTCGTGATCCCGCGCAGCTTGGTAACTGTCAGTCGGTCGCGAAGCGCCGTCTTTTGGCCCTGGAAAGAAAATTCAAACAAACACCTACGCTGCGTAAGAGCTATAATTTAGTGCTGACCGAGTACATTGAGCAAGGGTACCTATCTGAGGTTCCTGAGAATGAGCTTACGGATGTCGGTTACTACATTCCGCACCACGCTGTCACGCGCCCTGACAAGCCGCTGCCGCGAATCGTGCTAGACGCCAGCGCAAAGACACATACCACCGGACTCTCGCTGAACGACGTACTTCACATAGGCCCTAACTTGCAAGCGGACTTGTTCCTGCTACTTTTGAATTTCCGGCTTTTTCCTGTCGCCCTAACGGCTGATATCAAGCAGATGTATTTACAGATCGGTGTTTGTGAAGAGCATCGGAAATACATCAGACTCTTATACCGCTTTCATGAAAATGATAAAATACGCACATATCAATTCAACCGCGTTCCGTTCGGGTTGAAATCGAGCCCGTATTTGGCTATGCGCACTCTGCGCCAACTGAGCGCAGACGCTTCACCGCCGCTGCCTAGCGATGTAGTTAAGATCGTGGAGTCCAACTTCTACATGGATGATTTAGTGTGCTCCGTCCCTGACGAGCCAGTTGCCTTGCAGCTGTCTCAACAGCTGATCGAGCTTTTTAGGTCTGGGAACTTTGATTTGATTAAGTGGTCCAGCAACGCACCTGTCGTTCTACAGGGTTTGCCCGCTTCTCATCGTTCGTCTCTTGATTTTTCTTCAGAATCATCGAAGGTCCTTGGGCTGCACTGGGAACCGAAAGATGACAATTTCTTTCTGACCGCTTCGCCTCCGAGTGAGAAATGTACGAAAAGGACTATACTGTCGGTTGTCGCCCGGTTGTTCGACGTGCTTGGCCTTGTGGCTCCGGTCATTTTATACGCAAAATTACTGATTAAAGAGCTTTGGCTCAATAAAGTCGGTTGGGACGATACCCCTCCCGAAAGTATAATTCTTCGCTTTACCGCTTTAGTCCAAGAATTGCCGCTTCTCTCGACTTTGAGAATCCCGCGCCATATTGGTGTTTTTAAGGATCATAAGGTTAACCTTGTAGCCTTTTGTGACGCCAGTCTTAACGGTTATGGATGTGTGATTTATCTGCACTCTGAAGCCCCAAATGGAAAAGTTACTGTGAGACTATTATGTTCAAAGTCAAAGGTATCTCCGACCAAAATAATCACTCTTGCGCGCCTTGAATTATGCGCTGCGCATCTACTGTCGAAACTTGTCCGAGTGGTCCTCGACAATTACGCCGCCCGCGTTTCGATTGCAGCAGTTTACGCATTTTCAGACGCAACTATCGCACTCTCATGGATTCATTCATCGCCACATAGATGGCCGATTTTTGTAGGTAATCGCGTTGCCAAGTGCCATCAAAATTTGCCTGCGGAGAGTTTCTACCACGTTGCTGGTAAAGAAAACCCCGGTGATGCCTTGTCACGAGGTATGTTGCCATCTCAACTGATTTCACATAAACTTTGGTGGAACGGTCCAGAGTGGATTCACGGTCCGATTGCTGACTGGCCTATAAAACCTTTTGTACCTACTCCCGCGCAAGAACTGCCTGAATTCAAATCGAGTTCCCTTGTCACGGTAGCTCACGAGCCTACTGTATTGGGTGATTTGATCGGACGCTGCTCCTCCTGGAGCAAATTGCTTAAAGCCGTATCTTATGTATACCGTTTCATAAAAAAATCTGTTCGTCACAGCTCATCAGATAGCCAATTGTTGGCCGAAAAGGCTATTCTACGCGAAGTCCAAGCCGCGCATTTTGCAGAAGAGATCAAAAATCTAAAACGTAATGAAAATGTAACGAAAAAATTGCGAAATTTATCCGTTTTCCTCGACAGAGAGGGAATTTTACGGGTCGGCGGAAGATTGTCGAAGTCATCTCTACCTTTTGACGCCCGACATCCTGCCGTTTTACCCAAGAAGGATCACGTAGTTAATCTTCTTATCGATCATGCTCACATTCGAAATTGTCACACTGGAGCTGGCTTGCTTATGTCTATTCTCCGACAAAGATATTGGATCTTAGATGCTAGAACCGTTGTCCGTTCGCGAGTCCGTCTATGTAATGACTGTTTCAGAGTTAATCCTACGCATCCTACGCCAATAATGGCCGATCTTCCTGAATTCCGCGTGCAGGAAGCAAAAGCTTTCGTGCACACCGGGGTAGACTATGCCGGTCCCCTCCGCTTTGTGCCGACACGTCGGCGTGGTCAGCGCTCTGAGAGGGCATACATATGTTTGTTCGTATGCCTCGTTACGAAGGCAGTGCATATTGAGCTTGTCTCCTCACTGTCTAGTGACGCATTTTTGGCCGCATTTAAGCGTTTCATTTGCCGTAGGGGTCCTGTTTCGGTCTTGTATTCCGATAACGGAACGAATTTTGTCGGGGCTAAGGCCCAATTAGACGAGTTATATGAGTTTTTACTTGGCTCGGACTTCAAAGAAACTATAGAAAGCGAACTTTCTATAAGACGTATTAAGTGGAAAATGATACCACCCCGAGCTCCACACTTTGGGTCAATGTGGGAATCCAACATTAAAAGTTTAAAGACACACCTTTTTCGAGTGATCGGAGATCACCTCCTAACTTATGAGGAGATGTTCACGGTTCTCACTCAAATAGAATGCGTCATGAATTCGCGACCGCTGTCGGTGATTTCATCAGATCCCGATCTCGAAGTTTTAACCCCCGCACATTTTTTAATGTCAACTCCGCTACAATATCTGCCTGCGCCTGACTTAAATAACGTCCGCCTAAATCTTTCAGACCGCAAACGCTTGTTAGATAGCATGGTCCAATCATATTGGAAAAAGTGGCGTTTGGAATATTTACATACATTACAAGTCAGACAAAAGTGGTGCACTCCTGACAAACCCATATCCATTGGAACCGTTGTGCTCATGGAAAAGGAAAGCTCGCCTCCTTTAACTTGGCCTTTGGGTATAATTACCGAGGTTTTCCCGGGTTCCGACGGTGTCATTAGGGTGGCAGTTGTAAAAACCAAGGACGGTTTTTATAAACGTCCCGTAGTTAAGCTGTATCCTATTCCTACGCAGTAATCTTTGTCAGCGTTTTGTTGATCGTCTCGGATAGGTTTTATATTTGTACACGATTTGTATAGTGATAGATAAAATCTAAGTTTGGTTTCGGTTTTACTCATTTACTGAAGAAAGTACCTACCTACTTATTATTATTATTTAGCTTAAATTCCATTCTTCTGGTAGAGCAGAATAAGTGTCATTTTCTTATAGTCATAACTTATTTATTTATCTTTTGTTTTGAAAGTTTTGGGAACTTTCAAGGCGGGGAGCATGGTTCAGCCGCATTTATTTCCGTAATTATCATTGAAGTTCGATTTGCGCCGCCTATACACGTGAGAGTTCCACAAGAAGTCAAGAGATGGCGCTGCGAGTCTGGAAATCTTCGATTAGTTTCCGGTCATTGATTGGCCGCCCCGGCCCCGCTGTCTTTTCCCGTTGTTCTTTCTGCTTGGCACTACCCGCATGCCGCTCCGCCATTAAATTGTGAAAAAACCAGGAAAAATCGCTTTAAAACAGAACTTTCATTACGTGCTGTGTTTTGGTGATCACCGCTAACTTTTAAACAGATAAGAAATTGTGTTTTGTGCCGTAATTTGGGATTGCAAACGCTGGCCGGCTCTGCCGCCGCGTGCTTTGCCGTCTCCCGCTGTTTCCTTTCGGGACGAACTCGCTTAACATCAAGTAGGTAAGCCATTTCAGCTTTAGTGTTAATTTTGGAAGTACTAGCAAAAGAACCCGCTCCTCCGCTGAAATTTCGACAATTTGTCAACCGTTAACATTTTGTTTTTTTTGAGAAGTAGGTAGCCATATTGTTTCGTCTCAAAATTTCAAAAAGTTTTCCTTTTCTTTTCTGGTGAAGGCTATTTACACGCCGGCAGTGCCGTATAGCACGCCACACCACTATTTATTTTAATCATACGATAGATAGATAGATAACACTTTATTGTACATAAAAAAGTAACTGTTATATTTGGAAACCCTTATTATATTAAAGAACTTTCATAATATACCCTTGTGTGTTTTCGGTGGGCCACGCCACGGGGAGCCAAGTAACCAAAGTACCTACTTCAATAAACACGAGTAGATTACTGTACGTCAGATGATAAACTCAAGACTTGTACTGTTTTATCGTCGTCACGTACTAACATTTTCGTAACAAAATTGCCCTTAACTTAAATGAGTGGTACAGTCGACAGCAATCGGCTGCCCCAAAAATAAACACAGCAACTATTGGTCACTGGAAGCAACTAGTAACCAAGTGGAAATATCCCGGTTTTGAAAAAAAAATCCCTTACTATTATTACTTTTGGGACAGCCGATATAAACCTTCACATACGTGCGCTCTAATTTGTTACGTTAAGGGCGACTTTGCAACAAAAATGTAAAGGACGGCCTGCCGTCGACTGGACAGCGTGTATGGACCGAAGCGCTGTCGGCGAAGGTCCAGAGTAAGCCTTATGACGAGCGGATTAAGGGTGAGAATCGAATCGCGGTTCTCAAGTCCGGATCTCGCTCACTGTATCGTAGACACTTAATACTGAACAATAGCAAAGCGATAAATCATTATCTTTACTAAATCTGCACCGCTAGCGATAACGGCATTAAGTATGTGTAATTTGGTAAATAGATCTTAACATAAATAGACCTCAACATAAATAGATCTTTTAAGCCATGTATGAAAATACCACGTCCAATATAGAAGTATAATGGCCGGCAGATAACTTGAACGATAATCAGCACAGTCGGGATGACTTCGCGATGGACACATAAGAGCATTTTTAATTTGTGTAAAGTCCGAAATAAGGTCCAATAAGACCCACCGAAATACGACCACGCGAAGTCAGTCGTTTATTCGAGTTATTTGCCGGGCATTATACGTATACTTTACCATAACCTTACAAATCGCATTTGGAGGAGTTGCTAATGATTGTAATACAGTATTCTAATATCATCGGAAAACATCGTGAGGAAACCTGGGTGTCTGAGCTATTTACATACCTCAGCGCTTGAAATCGCCAATCCGCGGTGGACACGCGTGGTGATTAAGCCCATACTCTCTCTCTCTCTGAGAGAAGGCCTGTGCCTTACAGTGGGACATATATAGGCTGCTTATGATGATGATGATTTTAATATCGGACGCCAGAGTCAAGTTGTTAAAAAAGGGTAATTTTTGACTGAATCATTAGTATTACATACAACATTATGTACAGCCAACGCGGTGGTAGCCTAGTGGGTAGAACATTGGACTCGGAGGCGAGAGACCCAGGCTCGATTCCCAGAGCGGGCACGTACCTATGACTTTGTTTTCTAAGTTATGAACATTTGTGAAGTTATAGTAGCAATACCACTCGTTAACTGTGAAGGAAAACATCGTGAGGAAACCTAAGTGTGTGACCTATTCACATACCTTAGCGCTTGAAGTCGCCAATCAGCGGTGAGCACGCGCGGTAATTAAGCCCATACTCTCTCTCTGAGAAAAGACCTGTACCCTACAGTGGGACGTATATAGGCTGCTCATGAGTTCAGCCAACAGCAGGTCAACCTTTACGTTTTTTGTTGCAAAGTCACCCGTAACGTAACAGAGAGTGCACGCGTGTAAAGGTTGGCCCGCTAACCAGTGTACAGATATTTTCACGCATCAATAGCCGGTTTCACATTCGACGATAACCGTAACGACATAAAAATCAAACCGGGAATCAAACCCACGACCTCCGGCATACAACATACATCGATACATCGTCAAACTGGCACTAACACATTTACTAGGCCGTGGTATGAATACTAGTCTAACGATATCGTGCAGTTCCGGCTGTCGTCTAATGTGAAACCGGTGTGTAGTCTGTATTGCAATGAACTTTTGACTAGCGCAATTTACTTCTAGAAAAGAATTTACATTCTGTTTGTTGAATGTCAATTTACAATGTTACCCGCTCTCGTCGGGTCGAGTTGTAGTGAAGAAAAAGGGAAAAAAAACTCATCATCATCATCATCAGCCCACCTCTGCCCAGTGCTGTGTATACGTCTTTTCCCCATCACGCCATCTTTCGCGGTCTCTCGTCATTCGCATCCACGGGCCCCCTGCCAACCTGACCGCTTTTATTATTATTATTATGCAATTATTTCGGAATTTTTTTTTTCATAAATACTCGTAGTTAGTAAATAACTTAGACTATGTTAGTGAAATTAAGAAGAAACAATTCTTTAAACTATTTTACACGCACCTTTATAATGATGCTTTCAAAAGGGACTATCAGCTCTATTGCTTAGTTCTCTAAGTGCCAGTCTCTGAATTGAGAATTTCGCTAAGTAAACAGTAGTGCTGTCTCTTCGAATTTCTCAGAAAAGAGCGTGACAGAACGTTACTTAAGTATTTACTTAGTTAAAATTTCCATTCAGAAACCGGAACTAAGGATTATCTACAAGCTGGATGCTGTTTGGACTGCCGCAAGCTCCACTCAGCATGGAAGCCACCCGTTTCAAATTCGAAGTCAAAAATTTTTATTCACTATAAAAACAAAATGTTTACTTAATGAACGTCAAAGCTCACTTCATTTCCGTGTGACGGCGACAAAGCCGTCAACTCGGGCTTCGGCGAACATTCCCGAAGCACTACAGTATCGCGGCAGTCCCAACCTCGTCCTAAATACATTATTATATTGCACCCGGAGGGCATTGTTCATATAAGTCTTATTTGTAAAATGCTCAATTCCTGTAACACCAAATAGAGTTTGTGTTTTAAAGTTTTAGTTCTGTGAGATTTTCTCACATTTATACGTTTAAGAAATGTACTCAGCAGCCAGCAAAAGAGGTATTAGTGGACGGACGTGTAAATGTCGGCCGAGGCGAAGCCGAGTTAGTATTTATAGTTGAGTCGGTGGAAGGTCCGTGAGACCTGAAGGACGTGGGGGACCGTGAGAGATGGCATTTGGGGTAAAAGGCCGCAGTAGTGGGAAGGGGTCAAGAACGAAAACAACCTTGGCACCGGTCGGCTGATGTGGATGGTGGTAGTGACTCTAGCATTACGTATACGTTTTCATTATCATTCGATAATCTTCAATATCCCTCGCGTGATAAGAGTTACGGCAGTAATGTCGCTCCTATCGCCGAATATACTAGGTGACTACTAGTAATCTGGTTTATCGCCGAATATACTGGATACCGCATAGTAATCAGGTTTATCATAATGACCCACATAGAGGGTCCCGTATCGCCAGTGGCGATCGCGGGCAAAACAAAAACGTTACAATCTTGACGTTCGATTTGTCGGAAGATAGGAACTGTAGGGCGCGGAGCCCACTGATCCGGCATGGCACGGACCTGGCGCGAACATGGCGCAGGCATGGCACGGGCATTAGCTATTAAAAGGCGTAGAGTAAAGGAACTGACTTGGAACTAACTGCAATCGGGCGCGGGCGCCGACGAAAGGCCGCTGAATGTGTTCAAATAATGACTTTATGGCCGTGTGTTTGGTACGGTATTAGAATGAAACAGACCTTTAGTTGCATCAATATTTCGTAGTTTTGCTTTTAATAAGACGAACGCGGGACGTATGAAGTGAACGTGAAGAATTTCTAATATCACAATTCTCCGAAGAAAATATGATCACATTTCTCCTGAAGAAAATGCTGCGCATTTCGCCAGTAGCTTTGTATAACAGTGAACCAACTATTATGAGTTTGTACAAGTTAAGGCTGCATCTGTAAGATCTTGTTTGCTCTTAATATTATATCTATCTATCTATGCCAAATAAGTACAAATAACAGCAGTTTGACCTTTACATACATACATAAACTCACACCTGTTAAAACGATTTCCATGGTTTTCACTTGCCACAATACTGATAAACTGTCCCAGGCGGACATACGTTGGCCAAATAAGGGATTAGCGAAGGGCAAGATACAAAATACCCTAGGCGTGCATGCATGCAGCAACTAATGAACGTTTCACTTTCACTGTGACAGCAATACGCATTTGGAATAGCTTGTTTCTACACATCCTACAGGCCCAATCGCTTGAAATATTGAAAACCACAGTTTACCGTCGCTACCTAAAACTCCAATAATTGTCTTTATTTATTATAAGTATCTCTGACTGCATGGACATATACATACGACTTTGTTTTCTAAGTTATGTATACATACGTGAAGTTATAGTAGCAATACCTCTCGCTAACGGTGAAAGAAAACTTCGTGAGGAAACCTGAGTGTATGAGCTACTCGCATACCTCAGCACTTGAAATCGCCAATCCACGGTGGGCACGCGTGGTGATTAAGCCCATACTCTCTCTCTGAGAGAAGGCCTGTGCCCTACAGCGGCACGTATATAGGCTGCTTATGACGATTATAAGTATCATGCGCATGTAGAAATCACAATATGATTATTAAATTATTAGGGTCTATGTATTTATTTATTTGCTATTAAGTTGCATTTGTTAGTATTTCCCCTGCACAATTTTTTTATAATATAGTTGTAAATAAGTAATTAGTATATTCATTAATCTAAGTTGCGCTACCTGTTAATGTTTCCTTCACAACTTAGGTTAGCTTGTAGATAATGCTAAGTAGCATTAAGCTCGCCTGCGTGCAAAACTATGTGTAAATGTAATAAAGAATTTTAATATTAATAATGTCGTTGAAGCGAAAGAGGTTTGTCAGCATCGTGGTAAGTGGCAAAACTGGGTCTATCTATAGATTAGATTAGAAGACTTTATTGTACACACCAGAAAACAAAATACCTTTACATTTCTGTATAAAAGATACCTCTGCAAGGCCCAGCTTATACAGAAGAGACATGGCGAGGACGTGTGGCGGTGGCGGATAGTCAAAGTAACATAATATAAACCTTAACAGTACCTACGTAGCATCCCGCCACCGCCACAAAGTGACGAGCCACCGCCACAAAGTGACGCGCCACCGCCAAAAAGTGACGCGCCGCCGCCACAAAGCGGCGGGCGTCCCGTTGTACCAGTTGCAAACTAGTCGTCGCACAAGGATCAATACAGGAGACACTAAAAAAATGCGTGACCATGCTGGATTTTATGTACAGTTTTGTTAACTAGTGGAGCAATATCCTGCTTTATATCCATATCCGTGCCTCTTTGCCGCTTCAGTATAATTTATGCCGCGACGTGACAAATGTCCGCGCCACGTCATACACCACTCTATCTTCTGTATAAACTAAGCCTCAGGCGCGGAGCCCTTGATCTGGCGTCTGGCTCGGGCTTGGCGCTTCAAATACCGTACCAAACACACGGTCATAAGGTCATTATTTGAACACACTCAGCGGCCTATCATCAGACGTGCTATAGCACGCCATTTCGGCGCCCGCGCCCGATATCAGTCAGTTTCAGGTCAGTTCGCAGTCAGCTCCTTCGCTCCACGCCTTTTAATAGTCATGCCCGTGCCATGCCTGCGCCACGTCCGCGCCAGGTCCGTGCCATGCCAGATCAGTGGGCTCCGCACTTAAGGCAACTGAGCAGATTGCACGCGTATTTCAAACGTTAATGTGCTATCGACTGTGTTAAAAATACTTACAGCAAAAAACCCGACTAGGTAGTACCAGTCGACAGCACATCAACGTTTTGTCGATTATCGGAATATACCGATTAAGTACTAGGACATGGATGTGAATCGTGTCGTGGACAATGGCGTTTAGATTTAGCTGAGCAATTATGCGCTGTAAACTTCAGTACACTGGGCACGCAGTTTGATATTTTAAAACATTTGTGTTTTTTGGACAAGACTTTAATTTTTTTATTACAAATGTATAGTTTTCCGATTTTTCCCTGTTGGTATAAGACGATATCATTTGCCAAACTTCATATATCTTTTTTAAGCAGCTTCAAGGGACTGTAGACTTTAGCATATGGTTTTAATTTCAACTCGATACCTCCACGCGTTCCCGAGATAAAAGGTCTTGACAGACAGACTCATGGACGGACGGGCGGACGAGCGGACGGACGGACTGACGGACGCACTGACGGACGGACTGACGGCCGGACGGACGGACGGACTGACAGACGGACAGACGGACGGACAGACGGACGGACAGACAGACAGACGGACGGACGGACGGACGGACGGACGAACCGACGGAGACGGACGGACGGACGGAAAACAAAGTGATCCTATAAGGGTTCCATTTTTTCCTTCTGAGGTACGGAACCCTAAAAATGGATAAATCCAATATCGCCTGCAGTGGGCAGTGCCATAATGATAGTAGAGGACCAGCTGTTTAGCCTTAAGAACGATCGAACCTCGATATTTGTCTGTTAACATATTGGTAAAGTTTCACTGTAATCCAGCATGTCGTTTGTTAATTAAAACCAAAGTACTTTTGTACGGTCCCAAGTTGGGACTCCCAACACTTATGTATGCTAGCGAGACTTGGGTAAGGCAAAAGAAGCAAGAAAGTAGGATTAATGCAGTAGAAATGAGGCCCTTAAGAAGTATGTCGAGTGTTACTTTGAATGACAGGATACGCAATAGTGTGATTAGAGAACGTTGTGGACTGAAAGATGATGTAGTGACTAGAATTGAGAGGATGAATGAAGAAAGATTGACGAAACAAATATATCGAGCGAATGTGGGTGGAAGGGCCGGTAAGGGACGACCCAGACGGACATACTTCGACCAAATAGGTGATGTACTAGCAAAGGGCAAGATAAAAAGTACCCGAAACCGGCGTGCGTGCATGCAACGACTAATTAATGTCGAGGAAGCGAAAGTGATCTGTCAGGATCGTAGCAAGTGGCAGTCCCTGGTCTCTGCCTACCCCTCTGGGATACAGGCGTGAGTTTATGTTATGTTATTGTTGCCGACCGACCAATCGACCTTTTTTATGTTTTTACTTCTTTTATACTTTTTCTGTATGTCTAATATTTTAAAATTGAAATGTGACTGTGTCAAGGAAAAACGGAGAAAGAAGACGAATTAAAGATTCCTAAAAGTTACTCTCGCGTTTTGTTCAATTTTTACGTGCATGCGTTTCAGTTATTTTATGTTACTTTTGTACGAGAACTGTCGGTTGAGGCACTACCGTAAGCCTCTCCCCTACAGGCGCGTTATTATCGGTTGATAATACCGGATGGGTTATTGCGATATCTGTTTTTAGTACATTATGTATTAGGACGGCTACGAAGTTACACACTGCTGCGATAGTAACGACGCAATAGAAGTAGACGCCTGCGTTCCTCCGTCCTGCGATATTCCGACATCAGTTCTTAGAACATTTGTATTGGGACGCATGCGATTCCATACAAAGCCGCGAGATCGAGTACGACCTGCCCCTATATTACGCCGCACCAAATCCTGAGCGATTCCAATCGTCTAACTGTCAAATTAGTACGGAATTTGACAGTAAGACGATTGGAATCGCTCAGGATTTTGTGCGCGTAATTAGGCCCAAGGACGCAATTTGGTTTTACCGACGGTTACGACTGTTCTAAAAATCTATAATAATAAACAACTTCCACACAACACAATTACTTGCCCTGGTCCCAAACTAGGATACCCTGGTAATCAGGCAAGGACATTACAAACGTAGAAATACACCCAGACTGAGGCCGTTTGTACAAATGTACGACGGCCCCCAGTGGGAATCGAACCCACGACGTTTGTGTTGGTGGTTAAGCGCCTTAACGGCTAGACTAACGAGGCAGTCAAATATAATATGGATATTGATTTAATATTATCAGACGAAGAATTTTTATCACTGACAATAGATACGGAGGATGACTGACAAAGACGCCAAGATCGATGGTAAATAATTTAATATAAATCAAACTAAGGGGTACAGAGACTACTTTGATAAAATGGCGAATCTGCCCGACATTAGGGAAAAACCTGCCACAAACACGAATGCGAAATGGAATTATCGGTCGATAAAAGGGTTGTGTTTGAGGGTTGAGGATAAAACAGTCGTGTGCAAGGAAACGGGACACATTATCGCAATAACGCATCCGGTATTATCTACCGATAAAATCCGCGCCTGTGGGGGAGAGGCTTTAAGATTCCACGCTTCTGCGGCATTATGAATGTATGAAAATGCCTCGGAAGCAATTCGCCTTATGTGGATAGGCAAGAAGGTAGTTTAATTAGGTTATCATCATTACCTACTAAACTGCGATAGTATGTAGAGATAAAAATGACAGATTATTCTATTCCAATCTATCGTGCTTTTTTATCGATTGTTTTTTGTAAATTTTATAACAAGTCACAACTAAGTTCTGTACTGTCGCTATGAAAAGCACTACAAATGTGAGATATGCATGTCTCATATTTCACTGCTTCAAGATCGACACCGTCATGCTGTTTCTATTTGAATTTCTCGGTTTCAAACCACCTCTGACTTGTCGTATCGATTTGAAAGTTTGCAAGAGTACAAGAGACTTTCAGATACAGTAATTCGGTAACGTCGAGGCCTAAATAGACGCACGAAATCCTGTCGGAATCCTGACGTTTGTTATAGCAATTAGAATGCAATTTGACAGTTTGGAGCACGTAATATGGGAGCAGAAGCCTAATTATGGGCACCAAATCCTGTCGTAATCCTGAAGCTTGCGATAGAAATTACTATGGAATTTGACAGTTACATGAATATTATTCATGTTTCTGCTCATGTAACTATGACATGTAACAATATCTTGACAGTAACATGAGCAGAAACATGAATATTATTCAAAAGTTACATGAGCAGAAACATGAATATTATTCAGGTCAATCGTCTAACTGTCAAATTCCATTCTAATTGCTATAGCAAATGTCACGATTCCAACAGGAAAAACTGAGCCTTATGTTTGTATTTTTATTCTTGTTTCTTTTCATTTGACCATCGAAATTTTTGCTAAGTTTTCTGTCAATTATCCTCTGATCAACCTTCATATTTTTTGTTGCAAATTCACTAGTAACGTAACTGAATAGACTGCAAATATGTGGTGTCGAATGTATGAGGAGATATTAATAATTATGTAAGTACTTTGTCCGTTATGTTTTATGTTTTTATATTTAGCATTTCAGTTATATTATTTACAAAATGTTTTAAGTCTTGTTTTGAGCATTGTGTCGTTAAATGTTTTTATTTATCGATCTATCAGTTAGACGATAGGAAATGGTACTAGTTGTGGCGCGCGTAAGAAATGAGCAGCCCCTTTATTACGCGCACCAAATCCTGAGCGATTCCAATCGTCTAACTGTCAAATTCCATACTAATTTGACAGTTAAACGATTGGAATCGCTCTGGATTTGGTGAGCGTAATATAGGGGCTGATCTGAGAATTCTTTGACTCTTTCCCGCCATCTATCCTTATCCAGTAGAACGTCGATTATTCGAGCTAATTTGGGGGACATGGGTGTTCGGAAAACCGGTTTATTTGGAGAATCAAACTACACGTTTTTCTTTACCAACAAAAACCATATTTACCTGTTAATTAGGTGGCGCTATCGTCATCATCATCATCAGCCATTTGACGCCCACTGCAGGACATAGGCCTCCCTCATGGTGTTACAAACCATGCAGGGTTTTGCCATAATCGCCACGCTTGGCAGGCGGGTTGGCGATCGCAGTATGTGGTTGGAACCTCAGGAAGACGCTGCTGCCCGTCTCCTGGTAATGTATTTCCTTAGTCGCCTTCTACGACATCCACGGAAGGAAATGGAGTATTCTTAATCCGGCGTCACACGGAACGGCGCTATCGCCGTACCATTAAAAAACTTCTGCTGGACATAAAGTAGTAAATGATGATGGTGATGATGATGATGAAGGCCCTTGACAACGATGACGGTCTTCGTCGACGGCGAGTCCCTGACAAGAACTCATTTCAGACCAGAGCATGCGCTCGGACGTGTGATGCAAATCCGAATTTCTAGAAAATAAAATTGAGTTGAAGCGATGATAGCGCAGCGGTAGAACGCCGGCCTCACATTAGGGAGGTCGAGGGTTCGAATCAGGGACCACTGACTTTGTTTTCTAAGTTACGTATATTTGTGAAGTTGAAGACTAGTCTAGCGTGGAATCCGCTGTGATTTTTTACTATGTTTCAATATCAATAAGTGACCATAGATATAAGTTTTGCACCGTGTGAACACAATATTTTTATCGCTTGCGTGGTTTTTTAAAGAAATACTTTTTTACTTTACTTTACTTACTTACTTTGTAGTAGCAATACTACTCGCCAACCGTGAAGGAAAACATCGTGAGGAAACCTGAGTGTCTGAGGTGTTCATACACGTCAGCGTTTGAAATTGCCAATCCGCGGTGGGCACGCGTGATAATTAAGCCCATATATCTCCCTGAGAGAAGTCGTGCCCTGTAGTGAGACGTAGATAGGCTACATAAAAAAAAGTTTGAGTTGGATTAAAGAGAAGACAGATACGAGATATGACTAGATATATTACAGAAAATAGAAAATATATGAGATTTTAAAAAACTTCGCAGGTCAAGTTGTAAAGTCAGTCGTAACGCAACTGAATATAGTGCAAACAAGTTGACTGTACTAGGGGGGTTCAATAAGTAGTGAGAATGAATAAGATGCAATTAACTTTTATCAAACGTTATTTTATTTTTCAACATAGTCACCTTTTAGTTGTACTTATTCCGTGTGGCGCCGGATTAAGAATAGCGTCACTCCATTTCCTTCCGTGGATGTCGTAGAAGGCGACTAAGGAAATCAATTACCAGGAGATGGGCAGCAGCGCCTTCCTGAGGTTCAAACCGTATACTACCGTATATATACCGTAATCGCCAACCCGCCTGCCAAGCGTGGCGATCATGACAAAACCCCTCATGGTCAAGAAAACCACGAAGGAGGCCTATCTCCTGCAGGGGGCGTCAAATGGCTGATGATGAGTTGTACTTATACGTAAGCATATCTTTTTTCTAAATCTAAAATTCCTTTCTTAAAAAATCTTCATTTTGATTCTCTAAAAAACCTTGTACTGCGGTGACCACAGCGTCATCATCGTCGAACTTCTGGCCTCTTAGATATTCTTTTAATCTCAAAAATAGATACTGTACGAGATTCATTGATACAAATTTAAATTTTAATGCCCGGATGCAGATCATATTTTGGAACGCACCTTAATCGGAAACGAGATACACTGGTGCTTTCACTGAGAGTAATAAGCAGCATTGTAAAGCAATTTAAAGATTTAAGTTGGTAGCAATGAGTATGTGTGTATGCACAATTATTACTCATTCAAAGCAAGCTACTTTGTAATTGCTTTGCCGTTGGTAGGTTTGGTTTATTTACGATCAAAAGTTGTGAACAAAATGGAAATAAATGAGTGACAGTAGTGTCGATAAATAGTGGTTAAAGTGGGTGGATGGACAGCGAAAAATTAAGGTGATACCAAAAACTTTCATCGTGCACAGTGTTTCCGGGAGGCTTGACTGAAAGATCGGCGTCTGGCAACCCTGACTCGCACCAACCCGCAACCGTAGAATATGGAGGAGCATGAACCCCTAACGTATCCTGCAAGTCGTGATAGAAATATAAATAGAAAAAGTTTATTTGTCTTCAACACAGTAAGGCACCACAATCACTTACTAATAATGATTTACTTGTTCCGTAGTAAACATTTTTAAACTGATATTTAAATTATCGCGCCAACTTCAATCTTCTCTATTTTTGATTACTCGTTGCAACAGAACACAAGTAAGAACCTTCTATGATTAAAAAACAAAAAAAAAACATCGAACTCTTTTTATTTTATTAGTCGATAAATATAAGTGGGCTATGCCTGCCAGTATTTTCTATTTCTCTATCCAAGGAGTTTATACCTCATTCTCACTACTTATTGGACACCTCTCGTATTATCATCGACAGCGTGTCGTACTTTCCTAAAGTGCGATGCTTACTTCGAGTAAATATGCTTACTATCTTCTTACTTACTTTCTTCAGCGTAATGTAAGACCCGGGCTACACGAGCGGAGGAGGGAAACCGCATTTGCGGAATCTCAGGAAGACGTTGCTGCCCGTCTCCTGGTAATTTAATTCCTTAGTCACCTTCTACGACATCCACGGAAGGTAATGGAGGAGGGAGGCCTATGTCCTGCAGTGGGCGTCAAATGGCTGATGATGATGATGATTGCTCCACTAGCTGACTGAACTGTATATTAACTCCTGAACTGCCCTCGCAGAATGGAACGTATAGGTGGCCCATACTGAGTTGGACACAGATCTGTGTCGCGACAGACGAGTGGTTAAATTCCGCATCGTCACGCATTTTTTAGTGTCTCCTGTGTTGCTATTTCTGTGACGACTAGCTTGCGACTGATTACGACGGGCGCGCGCCACTTTATGGCGGCGGCGTGCCTCTTTGTGGCGGTCTGGCGGTGGCGCGTCACTTGGTGGCGGGATTTCGTCTGAAGGCGCGGGTGCAATTCTCCTTGCGACAAAAACGACGCTATACTACGTACTATTAAGGTCTATGTTGTGTTAATTTGACTATCCGCCACCGCCATATTATGTCCTCCCCACACCTCTTCTGTATAAACCGGGCCTAAAGGTATCTTAAAATCGGCTATTGCCGAATTCGCTGCACTACAATTGGACAGATTTCCTTTTCTGCAAGCTTGCCAATCATACGAGTATTACGTCAAATCACGTAGCAAACAACGACGTTAAATTGTTCCATTTCAACTGAAGTTTCTTGCCAAAGCATTTCGCTGGTATTTGGTTTGAGGCTAGATTACCGGGAAACTACTTTATCCTGTAGTAAGCTTTTATTGTAGAAAAAGAATGTCTCTTTTAAAAACATTAAGTACCATCGAAATTATCGAGTATCCTCAGAGTTATATACTTAGTTTATTATATATTTTAGAAGCTATTCCGAGAGTACTTTCGTTAACCTATGAAGGTTTGTACGAGTTGACTATTGAACATTTTGGATTGCTTTTACAAACACGGCTACCTCGTAGACGTGTCGTCAAGATTTGTTGACTTGCTACAAATAGTACGAATTTTAGTACGGTGACTTGCCATCCAAATCAAATTGTTAAATCATTTATCAAGGCTACCTTAACACAGATCAAGATCTACCGTCGAGACCAATGGATAACTCTACTTTATTTCATCTGTTCAACCACTACTTTCAATATTGTCACTGTCGTCTGTGCCTTTCGATTTGCGGTTATTTGAATAAATAACTACTTTTTATCTTGTCTTATCTCACTCAACACTCGTGCCGCAGTAAGTGAGCCATTGATCAGCTCTCTGAAATCGCCAAAAGGATATCAGGTGTTCCATACTCATTTTGATCCCAGCTCCAGCAATTGCTGCATTATTTAAGCTCATGTTTATAGTGTTTTGTTTAAACGTACGCTTTTCACGCAAAATAGGCTCATTAGCAGGTAGAGTTGCTATGTATGGTTTGAAGGACAAAATGTACACGAATGCATTAAACTTTTCTGATCAGAAGTAGTACACAAGACAGTATTTAAAGTTTCAGGTTTAGTGATTGGTTAGTCACATGTTGTATGTCTTATAGTGCGGTATAATGTGTATAATTTTTTCAATAATAATAAGCCTCCATTTCTCGTATACTAATAATCAGTAAATTTATATGATCTCATAAAATAAATGTTGTTTCACCTTTAATTATTTTTTGTGTTATCTTGTGATAAAAATGGTAAATCTTAAAATGATTTTGACTTCACTGTTTCTCGGTATTTGGTAGTAATACCTAAATAAATGTAGAAAAAATTATACTCACTCTTTCCTTCCTCAGAATCCTCGGATAGGTCTGATGATTTATCCTCAATTTTCTGAAAAAGAGAATGATTTTTTAATAAATGAGTAGATACTTTGGGTCCTTACCCGTAACATTAACATTATTATGGATTCTTTTATTAATGAATTAAATCTAATTATCTATATTGTAACATTAAAAAATAAAACTTATTTCTTAAAAACTAAAACAATACCACACAAATAAAATAAAAGTGCCTATGTGCTCGCAAGTAGTCTAAATTTTTTTATATTAGAACTCTTTACATAACTCTATATTCAAACTCTTTTTTGCAACATTTAACTGTTAATTGTAAACAAATGTACATACCTACATCCATATTGTGGTTTTTTAAGATCCACCGTCCAATAAAAGACAAAATGAGCAAATGCATTAAGTTATAAAAAGTTTTTAAGTCTTTGCAGCAGATAGGTTTTACAGCAATTGTTAGAAACTTTGTTACTAACATTTCTGCTCATAACTAACTTTCTAAGTGGCAGTTTACTTTAATTTACATTTGAAGGTTGCATACATAGTATAAAATCTATATAAATCTATATATAAGTGATCTATTAACCTCATCATATGCAACGCAGTATACTTACATAGCTAGTACCTATTTACCTATTCATCTGATAACCCTCCTGCATTGGGACATTGGTCCTCCTGGTAGGGTACTGGTGTAACAAAGATTTGTCCGCTGATGATCATTGTCTCTAGATGATAGAACGAGGAAAACATGGCAAACAGAAAAGGTTTTACAACTGAAAGGCATTTAGTGGGCTTAACAAAGTATGCTAAGGAAGCGATTGTGTTGTGTGGAAATTACTATTTTTTTTACTTTACACTGCTGTATGTAAATTTGAATTTCACAAATGACTGCAACTTTGCTTAAGCTCAAATTTTAGCTATTTGCAAACCTTGAATTTGAACTACTGCCTTTAGATAAATTGCCCCACCATCGCAGGTAATGATAATAATACCATGTCACATTACAGTAACATGAGTACTCAATTATTTTAGATAGATGATCCAGTAACTATTAACCAAATTGGTGGTATGTACCATTTCACATTAGTAAACTATAAGTAAAGATTAAAGGACATTTCGCAGCACAGGCGATGGTTTCCAGCATCCTGCACAACAATGTTTCGAAGTCGGTAAACAACGCTCTCGCAATCTCGCGGAGAAAGTTTGTTTGTCAGTGATATAGGTTGTTTTACGGCCTCACATCGCTACAAACGAAATAAGGCCTAGTGTTTACTTATGATAATGGTATAGTAGCCGTATGCCGATGGTAAACTCACCATCGTCTCTTGGTCGCCGAGTTCACGATAATAAGACTCACTGCTACCGCGTCTGCTTCGAATACACATCGCGCGCCGTACCAGTCCCGACAGCATAGAACAGAACCCACATTGTTGCATAGTTACTCCGCCACAAGACCACCAGCTAGTCCCACTGTATACTCAGAAGCCGTGGAGACCGCCACACAATCCAGGCTCATTCACCCTAAGGTTTTACGAGCCGATAAATCGCCTCAACTCCTCACATCGTGTGTAAACTATCACTAATGATGCACCACCAAGTGGTGGAGTAATGTTTCAAAGCATTCCATGTCCGAGTTCGGTTCAAGAATGTAAAATAAACGTAGTTGTTTCACTCAAAACACGACGAATCAGTATCAAACAACCTCGCGAACTACCGTGAGTAGGTACCGTGTGTACCGAACTACAGCGAACGTCCGTCGAGCGTCGAACTACTTCAAGTGGCGGCAGCGGAGCGGCGGATCTTGATCACAGACCATCGGAGATAATAATCTGGATCTCGGCTGAACCAAACACAGGTGCTGAAACATCGCTGAAGCACTGACTTCATTGCAGAAGGGTTGTCTCTGGTTTCGCTACTGACTCACTTCAGATAAAATCTGTTTACTCTGTGGTTCTATCTAACAGTTACGTTCTAGGGTTATTAGACATTTCTGCTACTACGCAATAGATGGCGCTAAACTTAGTTTCGTAATATTAACTTCAGATGGCGGTAAACGTTTCACAGCCTCTAATCTCGACCACTAAACTCAAGTTTCACCAGGCAGTCCACACAGCTAACGATAGGTCCAGATGGAGAGCACTCTACACTCATCCTTGTCATAGCAGCCACGATCCTCAGCATTGAGGGACCGACCACCTCAACGCTATCGTGTTTCAAATTAATAATAAACGATTTAGTCTCAAGAAATATTTGAAACTTGTACTTAAATAAAATAAATAAAATTTTAGAGCGCAATGGAGACTAAAAGCATATTTTAGATAAAATATTAGATAAACGCACTCAATTGTAACGCAAGTTGGCGTGCAGACAGCGCAGTGCAGGCATTGGGGCAGCGTTTCTACCACAGTACAAATAATTTCTACTCCTGCCACATTTTTCGGTGGTCGTTTCAAATGAAATAAAAAAGAAACGTTTTTAAAACTGTCACTAAAGGGCCGAGTTTCATACAGCTACTATTCGATGTACATTGCGTAGCAGAGTCTTCCTACTCATTAATCTGTGGGTTAATTGACTTTGCAATGTACATCGAATTGTCGTAGTTCAATGAAACAGAAGACAGAAGACAGAAGTAGATGTGACCGCTACGTACGTGATATCAGTAAAAGATGTACCTAAGTGTGAGGGGACTAGAGCGCCATAAATAAAATAAATAAAAGAAATTAAATAAATAATAAAAACCGAAAATATATGTGCTGGTCATGAAACAGGGCACCGACTACAAATTATACTTCTATAATACCTACAGGTATACATACTTATAATTATTTAAATTATTTCTAACTTTTTAGTGCTGTAGTGTTTCTACGCCTGTTTTTATTTTTTAATTATTTTTTTTTATTTTTCAATTTTTAGTGGGGGAGCGGGAGAAAACTAAACAAGACCCTTATAACCATAACTTATCCTACTTAATTCGTTGCTTTAAAACTTGACGTTCTCAATTTCCATCTCCGAAAGTCTTCACCAGAGTATCACCAAATTACCTTGGGACAACTTTCAAGCCATTTTATAAAACATACGGATTTTACTAAAGGATTGGCCCCATTAGGCCTTATTTACTGCTGTACACTGTACAGCCTTGCCCACTGCTGTAGATAGGTCTCTAGAGCCACGCTACCCCTTTCTGTCCTCGGCCATTTTCGTCCAGCCGCTGCCGACCGCAGCTAGTTAGATCGGGATCGCCCCTTGAGGGGGTCCAGGGAGTAACACTGGCGCCACCGAGGAAAAACGATGATATCTTTTTTTAAAGGTCAAATTTGCAAAAAAGTGTCAGTGCAATCCGTCAATCATGTTAATAGGGATTTTTGGGACCCATGGGCCTGAACGTAATGCAAAAAACCTAGGACTGAATAGTATTAACGCCAGAAACGGCCGGTTTTGCTATCTAGTCCCAGGTTCGTGATCCTTTCTAGGTTCTTTGTCGTGGGTCCTAAAAATCACCGGTAACATAATTTGTGCTGAGACTTTTTGCAAATTTGATCTGTATTTGTCTTTTTTTTCCGTGCCGGACGGAATGTAATGAAACGATTCCATAAAAACTTCATTAAGCGTAGTAGGTAGGTACCTATAAATATTGTGTAGTAAAGGGGAATCGCTCGTAGCCCCGGCTGCCTGAGTGATCTTAAACGATCACGAAGGTTAAGCAACACAGGGCGCGTTCAGTGCATGGATGGGTCGCCGTCTATGCCTAACGCTAGTGGCATTTTTCCGAGCGGTTCCGTGCTTCGCAAGGCACGTTAAGCTGTTGGTGCCGGCTGCCGTCGATAGATGGCAGTCGTTAAGCCAAGTCAGAGGCCTTAGGGCGGCTTGACAACTTCTGACAGTAGACGAGCCACTAGTCTACATCCACCAATCCGGACTTGGCCCCCGTGGTGGAGTATGGCCTATACTTCCTCAGGGAACAGACCCGTGCCCCTCGGTGGGGACATAATGGGTTGATGATGATAAAAGGGAAAAACTTTACCACCGACTATTTATACAGCGTCTATGGAGTGTTTTAAGGGAGTCCTGTTAAATGAATGAAATAACACCGAACGACCTCATCTGAGTTGGACGATTTCAGAAGCTGACTAAGTAAGAAACTGGAAAAGTCAGGATTGAACCCATTCCGAATTTGTTAATCTCCGCCCAAAGGGTAAATTATTATTATTAATAGATGTCGAGATTTCGAGAAAAAGAAAGAAAAAGGCGAACCGATTTTTTACACAAAGTCGAAAATTGTGTTCACTTTGTCTGAGTTTTGTTTTGACCACTTACCTACGGCCTTATTTATAAAAACACGATTCCTCTAAAGCACTCCAAATAGGCAGTTTATTTAATCTGTGGTTTATTTTATAAAGGAGGAAAAACAGAATTTAACAAAAATTACTTAAATAGAGAAAATGGGTTAGCTTAATACATTTTGTTAACTCCTAAACATTCCTCACCGATAGATAAAACTTAATGATCTTAATAAATGACAATGGCGTGCAAGAAAATATACAAAGATACACACAAAAATTATGATCTAGGTACTTATAGGTAGGCACTTTGTTTTTCCTTGTGAAATCTCCACCACAGATTAATTTAAGCGGCGTTTTAAGAAATCGTATTATTTTTCTTAAATAAGACCGTAAGTATTTACAAATCTCGATATGAGTCATCGTAATATATTTGAAGTTTTGTTCCAGCTAGTAATGTGGAAATTTTCTAACATCAACCCATTCTTAAATAAATATTGGACACACGTGAACAGAGAAAATTATTTTATTTTGATCCATTATATAGCAACAACTTTATAAAATGCATAAAACATCAGCCAACAATAGATTACAAACAAACATTGAGATAAACCTCTTAGGCCTCAGGTATATGAGGTTCCGAAGAAAAATGGTCATATAAAGGGCTTTATTAATAAAGCTATTCGACTATACCCCTGAGATCGCTCTGGAATGCCCATTTTAAGACACGTTCTCAAACAAAACAGCATCAAAACAGCGCACTCAGAGCGATCTCAGAGATACCACCATGTTTCTTTTTTTTTCCACTGAGAACAGTTTTCTGTCATTTGAAGCGCTTGGCACATGCTTCCACTGTCCATTTCGTAGGTGCCCCACATATTTTCTTCTTCTTCGTCGGTACGCTTTTGTTCTCGTTCGTGGTCCTCGTGAAGACAGGTTATTTGGGGCCTGCCCACAGTAGACGTAACTTGGTTCATTTCCTAGGTGCTCTACCGCGAGTTCCGGTGACCAGTGCCCCCTACCTTCCCCTTACTACGATACGCTCGATCGGAGTTGTTATCACGTAGGTAGAGAGTTGATAGACGGTGCTCGGTGAAAAGTTCTTTGAGCATGGAAACATTAGTGCTGAACTCAGTCCACGAAATTCGAAGCATTTTTCTCCAGCAACGCGTCTCCAAAGCGTCTATTTTTTCTACGCGACTTCCTGTGATGCTCACGTGTTCGCGGCAATCCTAGCAATGCGCTAGGCCAAGTTAGTCCATTTCCTCAAACTCCAAGCTTGGAGGACGGTAGCGGCAAATAACTAATCTCAGCCACTTTATACGATGCAGACGTTGGAGTACTTTTTTAATAATTAGGTACGTATTATATTGTTATGGCGAAAGTGCCTTCTTTCATTTTGATCCTTTAAGTAAGTAAGCATCTTCTTTCATTCGCATCCTGTGCAAAGAAGCTGACCTGACAGATTTATCTCAAAGTGCATGGTGATGGTGATTCTTTCTAAGTAAGTATTTTTTTAAGTGAGAGCTCTTTTGTTATTATTACCCTGTTACCTACCTATACAGTAGTGTTAAAACAAAAGTCATAAGTAGTAATCATAAGCCTGAGCCAAGCTCTTACCTACATTAAATAGTCGTATCGTAGCGAAACGTCGTAATTATACATATTATGTACATTTGTGTAGACAGTGTAGAAAAAAACCAAATCTTCTTAATGTTTTTTGGATACAGTAGTATACGTACAGTAAGCAACATCCACAGATTCTGTTATTGTTCCTTTTGATCAGATCCTACATTCACTGCAACATAATGCGGGTTCATTTGGGTTTTCCTGAGTTACATTTTACGGTGATTAGTGTTAATAAGTATTTCCCCTCCGCTTAGGTAGTCTCACCCTCTATTACTGAAAGCTGATAAAAGAACGAGATAAAAGCTAAATACCTATTTAGTAAAAAATTGGATCGATTTGAATGGTGAATAATTGTAATTAGGCAAGTAAAAACGACTGAACCACCCCTTTTACAGTCATGTCGAGGAAACTGCTGCGAAAACAACACATTATGACGTATCGCATTAAAATTAAATTAATCTTAAACGTACATTACTAAAAATCAAGTCAAACTAACTAGTTTATTGGAAAGTCAGTTTCCGTAAAATGCTCGATTATTTCCAGATGCGTTGCAAGTTTGTTGTAATCAATGCATCCCCAGTACCTACACAGTTAGTTAACTTTAATTGTCTTACGGCCATTTTTTCAATAGTCAGATAAACTTAACTGGAGAATAAATTGCATGCTATCACTGTCTAAATGATACGACAAGACAGTGACGACATCAGTTTTATTCTCCAGTTAAGTTTTATCTGACTATTGAAAAATACGGTCTTAGCGACATTTCATTAAATTCTCCCGTAACAAAATAACAACGTCGTAACAAGTAGGTAACAAATAACACTAGGCACTTTACCGATAGCCACTAGGTCACGTGGGTTTCCCTTCAGGCGGGTTGAAGAACTCCCAGTGGTGGTGGTGGATCGTCCTGCTATCGCTGAGCCCGAACATGATGAGCCCGGCGATCAGCACGAGGAATATGACGAGGGCCATCTGCACGTCGCGCTTATCCTCCGTGCCACTTATGTAGGACATAAGGGAGTGGAACATACCGCGGAGGGTCCGGCTGATGGAGCTGTGGCACACGCGGAAGAACTGCGCGCCGGCCTCGGCTATCGAGGGCTCTTGCGCGCGGGGCGGTAGCGGGGCGCGGCGCGGGGAGGGCGGCGGCCGGCCCTCGTCCGAGCTGGAGCCGCTGTGCGGCGCGGTGGCGGCGGGCTTGCGCTTGGCACGGCGCTGTGGAGCCGGCGGCTGCTGCGCCTCGTGGAACTCCGTGAAAGGGCGCTCGCGCGGCGCACGTGCGTGGTACAGCGAGGCGGGCGGCAGCGTCAGGTCCTGCAGGTACGAGTACAGAAGCGGTGTCAGGTCGGGCGGTGGAGGCCGCTGCGGCGCCTCCTCCGCGCTGGCGGGCTGGGCCACCTCATCCGGGGTTGGCACTTCTGCCGCAGTTTGATCCGTCTGAGTCTCTTCAGACCGACTCAGCGGCCTCACCTCGACCATTTCATGCTGGGCCACCGCTGCGGTGGAAGTGGTAATCTCTGCAAACTTCTTTACGATCTCGTCTATGACTGTTTGCGAGAACTCAATGCCGCTCACTGAAATGTGGCCCGATTTAGAATCCAACTCTGTCACCTGCAAGGTCATGCCCTCGATGTCAGATACTAATATCTTGCTGGCTTGCAGCTCCGAGACGTTTAGGCGTCCTACGTCGAGGTCTCTCACTTGCAGGCGTTGTGTGACAAGACTGTCTAGTTGAACTTCGCGGCTCGAGTCGGCGACTTTGAGTTCTAGTGCTCTGTCATCGGTGGTTGCTGGGACCGCGGGGGGTGGGGGGCGGGCACCGCGGGTGGCTGCGACTCGCGGGGCTGGCAGGGGCGGTAACTCCGCCGCCTCCGCTGCTGCCATGTCGATGTGTTGCACCGTTAGAGAGGCCTCTGTCAACATTTCCTCCCGCTCGTTGATTCTGGTAGGACTCGACACTCGCCGCTCTACTAGAATCACAGTGGGAGAAGTTCGACCGAGACTTGATTTAGACAGCTCCGATATTTTGGGATCAGATAGTTTAAATGACTTTTCTGACCTAGAAGTCGGACGGGAAACTCTGGGACTTTCAACAAGTTTGCTGTACGACTTGGTGACGGAGGTTTCGTCGACTATGTCCTTCAGTGAGCTTGACATAGATATGTCAATATTTTCATCCATGCCTAGTTCATAATCTACGTCGTCGGGCAGCGGGTCAGTTTGCGTGGATACTTCGATTTCTACCACCTCCTCAGTTCTTGGCTCGCGCCGCGCCTCGTCTGGCACGGAGGCGCTCTCGGACACCAGCTGACTCTCAGTGCTTATCTTCCAATCTGGATCCACCTTCGCCCTTTTGCGCTTCGAACCTCTTGGCGGGCGCGGTGGGGGAGGCAGCGGCCTGTCCTTCATTTTACTTATTACTTCGCCGGAAACCAGATCCTTGTGCGTCTCCTCGAACCGTGGCTCGTCGATTTCAACGTACTGCGTTATGTCGGTGCTCATGGACCTTTTTGTGATACTCTCCAAGGTGACGAGACTTGTCGAGGACTTCTTGCGCGGGGGGCGGTCTGGGTTTCTGTCGTGGCCCACGGTGTAGTACTTGCGCTCGGAACTGTGACTCTTGCGTGGTCTGGCGGGAGGGGTTCTGCTCTTGGAGCGACGGGATCCTTTGGCGGGGGTTTTGTCGACGGTGGCGTAGCCTGGGCTCTCGCGGTGCGGGGGTCTCTCCAGCTCGTCGTCGGGCTGATGGTGCGTGTCGAGGGTGAGTGACTCTGCACCGTGCGAGGTGCGGTCGTCGTCACAGAGTGAGGTGCCGCGCGAGCTGCGGCTGCGCGTGCGTCGCGGCGCCGCCGGACTGCCCTCCGTGGCTACTGTCTCTGTCTGCGGGATCACGTACTCGTGCTCGGTGCGGTACACGATTATCTGAAATATTCGGACAATATTTGACTGATTTGTGACTAATAAATGTAAAAACAAAGTGACTTGCTGAATAAGGGCGCTTATACACGGGCGGCACGTTGCGAACGACAGTGCCAACGGCGCGTCGACGGCAGCCGTCGACGCGCCGACGCGGATATTCGACACTGACATGCCGGCGACTGCCATCGGCGTATGTCGACGGCTGCAGTTGTCGTTCGCTTCGTGCCGCCCGCGTATAAACGCCCTAAGTGGGTTATGCACAATTGATGCAAATTATTAATCTGTATTTCTATTATACTAATATTACATATGTAATTCCTAGTGTTCATACAATAAAGAATATCCTATCTATTACATAGGTCTATTCAACTACCACGCGAACGTTGTCGCGGGCACTGCTAGTCTAAAATAAATGAACTCTCGCATATGATATCGTAATGGATTATACTATATGTGAGTAATGGAGCAACGATAATATTGAGGTAGGTATCGAAGTTCTAAATATACTTTTGAAGTGTGCATCTTCATTGGAAAGATGCCAAATACAAAATTACCTTCAGAGATCTTTCACATTTTAAAAGTAGGGCGTCTGTTTGTGTGCCTTGGTCTTCTCAGAAAATCTGACTTTAAAATACTTCTCATCTTGGGTGATATTCATCTTGTGGTGTCCTTTGGCCTGATTGCCGGTCTAAATGCTGTCGGTATCCCGACATTTGTATAATTAGTATCATCATCAGCCACTCGACACTCACTGCAGGACACAGGCCTCCTTCTTGGTTTTCATAACCATGAGGGGTTTTGCCATAATCGCCACGCTTGGCAGGCGGGTTGGCGATCGCAGTATGCGGTTGGAATCTCAGGGAGACGCTGCTGCCCGTCTCCTGGTAATTGATTTCCTTAGTCGCCTTCTACGACATCCAGGGAAGGAAATGGAGTGACGCTATTCTTAATCCGGCGCCACACGGAGCATAATTAGTATAGAATTTGACAATTATACAATTGGAATCGTCCAGAATTTGATGCGCGTAATAATGGGGGACTTTATAAGATGCACTTTAAATTAAATTTACAAGCCTGGGGCGAGTGACCGCAACGATAGAAAATAAAATAATCCTTCAATACTCACAAGAGGGCCGTCATAAATATGTCGCCAAACTTCACCGTGTAGACTCTAACAGTCTTATTTGTAAAAAAATCGATTGCATTAAAACAGAAACAGACGGAGTTAAAGCTGGTTTATAAGAGAAACACCTGCTATAAACCGGCTTTAACTTCGTCTTAAGTGTTTTTTCACGAAGCGATTTTTATTTGATTTTTGTGTAATTTATTGTGTGTATCATCGGCTTATTGCAAGAACACATTAACCGATATATTAACTATTGGGAGAAAAACGAGTTTTAGTTCGTGTTAGTTAATGGTTGTATTGATTTACCTATAACATCGGTAAAATAATACCTGATATTAAAACACCATTATTGTATCATTGTTCAATGTATCTATATTTCCATACCTTTACAAAAAGCAGTTAGTGATTTTTTGCAGTTAATGACTTCTTGCAATAAGCCGATGATATTTGGTAGGTCTGAGAATAGGTCACAGGCTAATTAATATGGTAAACCAAAGTTTGCTGGGTCAGCTAGTGTAACTATAACTGTTCTGTTTCTGTTTATGTATATTATAATATTTATGTTTACAAGCACAACCCCGTTTTAAAATCTCTACATAACCAAGGTTTCGTAAGCATACGTCCCACTGTAGGGCACAGGCCTTCTCTCAGAGAGAGAGAGTTGGGCTTAATCACCACGCGTGCCCACCGCGGGTTGGCGATTTCAAGCGCTGAGGTATGTGAATAGCTCAGACACTCAGGTTTCCTCACGATGTTTCCCTTCACCGTTAGCGATTGGTATTGCTACTATTACTTCACAAATGTACATAACTTAGAAAACAAAGTCATAGGTACATGCCCGCACTGGGAATCGAACCTGGGTCTTCCGCTTCCGAGTCCAATGTTCTACCCACTAGGCTACCACCGCCTCCAAGGTTAACTGGAATATACTTTTATCTTTATAAGTGCAATAATTGTTTTTAATAATAATAATAATAATAAACGTATACTTCATCAGATTGTGTTATCCTTGTGGATACTTAGATAGTCTTTAAACATAGTAGGTACCTAGGACCGGGACGATAAGTTTTTGAATCCGTTAGGGTTATGGAGCCAGGGAAGCAAACATGGCATGAGTTTCTGAATGGAGACTTTATGCCAATTTCTGAATTGAGAATTAGACTAAGTAAATACTTATTTATCAATAGATCTTTTCAAATTTTCAATAAAGACTGAGAAGTTATGTTACGAGTACGTCTGGCATGCCGTCATACACATTCTATTGAGTTTACTTTTTATACGTCCGTATTTAAGACATTTTTAGATACCTAATTTTTACTGAAGAAAGATTATTCTAAAATTAATAACTTTGGAATCAACTTCTCTTTATCAAAAAATAGATTTTTTATTATCTAACAAAGTCACAGACCACAACTACCAAAAGTAAATTTTATTTTACGATCACTAAAAATGTTAGATGTGCGAGCAAGACATCATGCCAGACGTAATAGCGGCATTAAGAAGTGCTTTTACTAGGTGAGCAATGAAGTGTCTATCTATCTAGCAACTTAATTATCAATTCAGAAGCCAGTCTGTGGGAAGGACTTTCACGTATTTCCTACTTACATCTTCACTTGGTTCCACCAATTCTTTCCACTGGTTCTCCTTCGGCGGTATTTCGCGAAAGTCGTTCAACGATGACCGCATGTAGTCACCACTTTTTATATACTTCTTTTTACGCCTGGGAGGCATGGGCAGCGTCTGCGACTGAATTTGGATATCGTCGGAAAACTCGTACAAAGGATCGTTTGCGTACTCATGCTGGTGCTGAGAGCGTGTGGCGTCCCCGTTTGATTGTATGAACAACTCTTCGTGGTCGTAAGAAGTTTGCTGATCTTCCATGTGTTGCTGATCCTCGATTTGGTCTTCTGCTAGTCCCAGGTCAACCTCGCTGAACTGCATGCTCGCAGTAACACTCTCGTCAATGTATTTCACTTCTTCCAACTCTTTTTTCTTTCGTTTTGCTCGGGAAGGTCTCACTGGCGGGAATGTATAGTAGCCGTCATCTTTCTCGTTCACGTCTTCGGTGGAATACCGCGGGGGCTCGTTGTCCTCGAAAAGCTCAGGATCCGCTTCCACGTCGTTGTCGTACATATGTTCCTCGGGCTCTCTGGAAGTACTTCCCATCATGGCGAGAGTGTTCTTAGGAATTTGGAACGCTTGTCGGATCTCGTCGCTCAAGTATTCGCGTACTTGAATATTTTCGCGAGAGATGCCTCTCGGGCGCACGAAAAATTCGTCGTTATCAATTTCGTTTATATGGCTGTATTCTTGTTTGGACGGTGAATATTCGGGTATGGACGCTGTGTCACGGTCGTGCTCGTTGGCCTGTTCCGCAGTTTCTTCAACATACTCGTCGATGGCTTTATCAAAGTCGTATGTTTCGTCGAATGATTTGGCGCCTCGCAAGTGCTTGTCAAAGTTTTCGTTGTCATCAATGGAGCCGTATTCCCTGGGTTGTTGTTGTTGCTCCGGACTTTCGGTGCGGGGCCCCGTGGTCACAGTAGTCTTTTTCACTCGAGTGAAAGTGAACACTGGCGGAGGAGTATCTTCTCTTTCCAGGGTTGGTGACGACGATGTACGTTGAACAGTTTTCTTCTTTCTATTGAACAATCTCGGGTAGGTTTTAGTTTCATATTCTACTGTAGCAACGTTTCTTAGGTCTGAACTGGATTCTGTTGATACTGTATCGATTTTGTATTCCTTTTTCCTTCCTAAGCTGGGAAAATTTATTTTGGGTCTGTCAGGCATTTTGAACTTTGGCATATCTGGCATATTAAACTTTGGCCTTTCTGGTAAAGTAAACTTCTTACGATCGCCCATAGTCAGTTTCTCAGAGATGTTGATTTTCTTGAACTTCGGCCTATCAGGTAAACTGAATTTTCTCCTATCAGGGAGGGTGAATTTCGGTCTTTCAGGAAGAGTGAATTTCGGGCGCTCCGGCATTTTGAACTTTGGTCGCTCGGGAAGGTTCATTTTGGGCTTGTCAGGCATGCTGGCTTTAATGTTTTGAAGTTTTGTCTTAAGTCTTCCTGCTTGAGTTTTGAGCTTTCCCGTGCCCTCTTTGATCCGTTGTTGTATTTTGTGGTCGAGACCCTCGGCATTCTTCTGCCTGCTGTCGCGCTTCAGTGGTAGGTTTTCCAGTGCTGATGAGTCAACCTGACTCGTGCTCACTTCGCATTCTGTCCTGGATACAGTCGAGGGTGTGTTTACAAAGTATCGCTCTTCGATGTTTTTCTGCAGCGATTCTGCTCTTGCAATGTCACCATCTTTATCTTCGTTATATTGGTCCTTGTCGTCCATCTGCTCGTCCTCGTCTGCGACTTGTAAGCACTTTCTCTCTAGTGAGGTCGTGCTGGACAACTCTTCGTCTGTTTTGACCATTGTTGGCCTTTCGTCTTCGCTAGGAGCAGTGTACAAAATATTCGGAGACGGTTTTTCGATAATTTCATATTCGTGATCACTGAAAAAACAGAAAAAATAATAGTTTAGCATCCGTGGTAACAAGCTGGTAACCAGTATAACGACAAAAGTATATAGATTCGCGTTGCTAATTGTATACGCAAGATGTAACACAGTCGCTTTATACACATAAAACATCGCATAAGTACAGTTAAAGTTATACTTCCAAAAAATATATCAACGAAATATTATAAAAGTGGCTGTCGCAAAAGTTGAGGGTTATATTTATAGGACACAAACTCGATACTTGAGTCACAATTAGGCCAACCGCCGACGCTCGTTTTAGCCGCAGCAGTCACCGGGCACGTTGTTTATCGCGGTTGATTTTTATTTGCTGGCTCGTAATATTAAACTTGTCAACGATGCACATTGTGAGATGACTTACCTCACATTCGAGATAAAATTGCTGGCTCGCGACGTCGGTCTAGTGCCAACTGGATTGACTCTTTCCGGTAAAAGTGAATTGCTTTGGAAGAACTGGCAGGCGCAACGAACGTCTGGTGTGTAAGATTGCACGCTGCCTTCCCTGGTTGGTCTCAGCGGACGCTCTATGGGGCTGCCACCCTCGGATGTCCATCGCCGGAGTTTACTCATTACATAAACTTTTGAAACATTGGAACTTCCGCGGCCACCTCCAAGTTAGTGAACAGCCTAACTAATTACACATTTGTGCAACCGCAAATAATGAGGCAGTAAACGAGCTTATTGCCGACGTGAAGGCAGTCGCGAGCACTGATCACTGATGACAATTTTAAAGAGCTTACCCGATGTTCAGGAAGGAGGTTGGCCGAGTCTAAATTTATCGCAGAGAGAGAAGCTAGCGCGCTCGCTTTGCTTGTGTTGAAATGAAAGCGTTATGTCATAGTTACGTATTACAGTAACCACACATTTTTTTAGAACAAAGGACAGTATGCGTATAAATAAATATTTACCTGTCATTTTTTGACCAATCTCCGGAAACATCTGCGACTGTAGTTTGGTTTTCGGTCGTGAAAGCATGCGGGCTGGGAGATGATTCGATGCGGTACTCCGATGTCTGCTCGATACCCTGCACTGCAGAGTCGTCTTCGATCTCAGTGATTGTAATGTTCGGAGAGCTTTCCTTTTGAATATCTTTCGACCTAGTTTCCTCGAGTTGGTTTAGGAATATCTCATCAACATTCGGTTCGGTATCTGGATCGTCATCTAGTATAACAGCTTCTTTGTTTACGTCGTCTATCTTATGTAGTTTTTCCATTATGTGTTCATCAGGCTTCAGCTCGTTATTATCGTCTGCCACTAAACTTGGATCTTGCGAGGCATTGGATTTCTTTTCTATAATGCTGTCGGTCTCTTTGTTACTTAAACTTGCGTTGTCTTGATCTTTTTTCTCCGCGGCTCGATCTTCCACTTCAGGTGAGAAATGCAAAGACTTTTCCCCTTGAGCCTTACCTTCGTCGATGTCTTCATAAATGTGTTCTTTTTTCTGCCTCGACGGAGGAGTTATATCAACACTCATGGTCTTGCTCATTTCATCGGAATCACCTAACTTAATTGCACTAAACTTTTGCCTCCTTACCGCACCAGGTGAGGTCTTCAATTGCCTTATCTCTTGGTCGGCTGTTTCATTCTTCTTGCGTTTTGGTAGGGGTGACTTTTCATTGTCATTCCTTTCTAACTTGTGCAACGTCTTGTCAGCCAAGTGTTTGATTTTGTTTACCAAAGGATGACAACATTTTGTTTTCTCCCTCGATTCTGTGATGCCGATGTACTGCTGTTCGTTTCCCCGTCGCTTCAGTATGCTTTTCGGGGACACGCTCTTTGGTATATGGAGATGGGCGGTGAGATGTGAGGTGGACTGGGCTTCCTGTGGTTTAGAGGTGTTTACAGCTTTGAATGCATCGTCTTCTGAGTCTAAGGAGATTTCTTTAGAGAAGTTGGGTATGTGCGGGCCTTCATCAGCGCCCTCTTCGCCATGGCGGCGGCTGCTGCCGGGCGAGGAGTCCAGGTTGAGGATGCGCTGATCGTCCCCAGCGGGAGAGCGCGTGCGCGAGCGCGATACGTCTCGCGACATGCTACAGCGCGGCGTGCTATCACGCAGCACGTCCTCAGCAGTCACTTCCCCCTGTAGTGGTGGCTTCAGCAGGTGCGTCCACGGGTAGGCCCCGGCCTCACGCGCTCGCCGCAAATCCTCCCATTGATATGTTTTTAACGGTACTGGCGGTATCTCTTTATCTGGCGAAAATTCAGATTCCATATGTTTTAATGGTTTAATGTCAAGGGAAAATTAACTAACAGTAAAAGTAAAGCTTTGCCCATGGGTGAGGTTTTTTGTGACTACGAAGATTTACTTGTAAATGATCTCCCCGTGGACTGTGCAAAGTATTCACTATTTCACCGTAAAACTAAGAACACAACATTTCGTTTCAGTGTGAGCGTCGTCGACTGAAAACATTCAATGTTTGCGTGGGCTTGTGTGGAAATAGGTGTGAATAAGTTGTGTAAAGAGTTCACTTTTCAACAGATGTAATAGTGGCGTTACCTTGAGGTGTTCGGGCCACTTCCCATTTCACAGGATGAATTATCCGCGCACCATATTTTAGGAAGTTTTATTTATTAATGTAGTTATGCCGTTGTTCTTTTTTGTTTTTGATAAGAAACGATCTGTGATCGGCTGGGACTCGGTGTCCAACTGGGCGGCGCGGCCCGGCCTCGGCGCACGCGCTAAATATAAGATTGAGCGTGAATTTATTTTCGGTAAGCATTTCGCGTCATCGGCAAAACTACGGGCTTCGGATCCTCGATTTGAAGAAAATGAAAGAGTTAGGAAGTAACCAGATACTGGGGTGCCACGGCGTTAAGACCGCCGTGTTGGACAGTACATGGTATGAACCTGCATAACAGTAATTAGTAGGTAATTGTGCGAGCACGCGGGCTGGACCATGCCTTCTTGAACCAGGGCCAATAGATTTGTTACCGATTGTCGGCCGACCTCCAAGCTAGACGTTGCGATGACTAGTATATGAATCCCACGTTTATCTGAATTACAAACGCCTAAAATGTGGTTGAAGGAAAACAATCCTCCTACTTATGGAGGAAGGTTATGGACAAGAACGTTAGCTAAAAAGTTTATCGAATCTCGGATCGAATAGCCTAACTCGCAGATAATTTACACCCTGGTAGGAACATATTATTTAATCAAGTTTTATGTAGTAGATTGAATTAGTTGAAAAATGCTACTACAATGTAAATGAATTCTTGAATGATAAACTTAACTAATTTGCTATTATTGAATCATAATGACATTTCTATATTTTTATTAATACTATTTCCTCTGTGACATGAATTTAATTATCTTTATGACATTAATTTAATTATCTTTAATTTAGTCTAATTTTAACGACAATGTGCCACACACAACCATTTGCACACCGGTAATGTCGGTCAAGCATGTTGACCCAACCTATGTTATTTTACACCCGTAAATGCATGATATGTATTATGACTGACACATGTTTGAGCAAATAAATTGATTTGATTTGATTTGATTCGACAGCGTACCTTTACACGTACGTATGCGTTTACGTTGCATGGAAGTACCGATTTCGGCAGAAGGCGTGATGAATGGTCGGCATGAGCTCGACAAGCGGGTTCAATTTGCCGCAATTCAAGTTAGAATCATTATTCGGGTTTTCTAACGTCTAAGTTCGAAAATAGGCTCTCGATTTGTCTATATTTTTTGTACTTGTATGTAATAAATTTTGTATTGTAATGTATTTTCCGCGATAATTCTACCACATTGTCTGATTTAATTAATTTTTTTTTGTTATAAAGGGAGAACCTCCAGTGTGGGCCCATTTCTGTTCCAAGATTTGTTGAAGACATCCGTGAGAAAATAGTCAAACTCTTCTTACCTATTATTGTGCTTTTTTCTTGAAGTGGGTTATTTTTGTTAAGGCTGGGTTCTCCGACATAACACCTAAATGTGTTTTAAAGAACATTTTACTCTCAAAAAATTGCTTTTCAATAAACCTATCTAGGGCCGTAGTACATTATTTTGATGTTATTTAAACTTTATTGCATAAAAAAAAAATCGCGAACATGAGTCTAAATTATAACTAAATATGTTTTTTTTGAGCTGTAATACGTCTTGGATAGCAAAAAATATACCAGAATGACTATCACTGAATGTGTTAGTGACGTCGGCCGTCAAGATTCTATTAATATGATTTGTATTTCTGTAATATCCAAAATGCCTACTTTTCCCGTAACTATTCGATCGTATACATCGGAATAAGACCCATACTAATCCGTGCGCTCGGAGAAGCCGGCCTTAACAAAAGTTAACGTTATTATTACGAATTATTATTTAACGTTTTAACACTTGTAAACAAGAAACATAGTTGAACCACATCTAACGAAAACGAAGACTTCTTCGGACCTCCTATTTATTAACAGTTTTAATTCTTCACTGCACAAGTAGTAATTTTTGACACTGATTATATTTAGTTACTTTGCCTCGTGTTAGAGGCGAAACGCGTCGCAATGCATTTTTTCACACAAGTATTGGTGTCGGTGGTGGTGTGTTTGTGTCTTGCTTCTGGTTGAAAAAGTGGGAGAGAGGGCGGTGCATTAACTAACCGCATGGTGCTTGTGGAATTTTAGCGGAATTTCGCAAAGTAATTTTCACAGTTGATTATAATCAACAGTTACGCAGCCCAAAATCATCATGATCACCAGGAGTCTTAAGTACAAATCTTAAGTACAAACCAAGGCTAATGTTTGTTTTAATTTGTAATTTATTTTTGTGAAATAAATAAGAAATGAGAAAGAGAAGTGATGATAAATACAGTTTTAATTTCGATAGAAATAAATGAAAGCCTTGTATCAGCAAAAACGCGTTTCTTCTGTTTCCCAAGTTAAATATAATTGTTATTCGCTGAGCAGATTCCGAGCAAGTTCAGAGAAGTAGAAGGAACATTAAATAGATAGATAGATAGAATATTCTTTATTGTACACAAAGATTACATTAACAGAAATTCAATAAATCGCAGTACAATTGGCGGCCTTATTACTACAAGCAATTTCTTCCAGGCAACCATAGACGGAGACAAGAAAGAAGTTAGAGACGGGTAGTCGGTGCAATTAAGAAATATGAGCTGAACGGTATACAAACTTACTTAAACCATACATAAATATTTAGACAAATAGACATACATACATACTAATAATCAAATTATATATGGGGAGAGGAAATAATACAATATACCTACGTAGTATTGGATACATTATATATTCTATAGATAGGTAATATTCTTTCACTCTGCTTTTAAAGACCGCTTATTATAAAGCTCTGACTTACATATTTCTTTCAAAGCACATGCTAGGGAGAAGAAGCCCCACGGAACAGAAACAACCGGCTGCATTTTATAGATTTTTAATGAATAATTTCTCAAACCGTTTGATACAACAAGATACAGTAAAATTGTTGGCTTAAAATGTAAATGTCGTCAAACCAGGTACCAGCGCACGCGACCGGTGGGTGCCGAAGCGCAGCTTGAAGCAGCGAATACATCGTATTAACGTATAAACTAAATAAACTACGCACCAGATAAACGAGTACTTTTAATGTGCATACATAAACTCATGCCTGAACCCCGGAGTAGGCAGAGACCAAGCTTAACACGATCTTCAAACCTCATTTGCTTTATCAACATTCATTATACTTAAAACCGACAGCACGTCAACCTCCAAATACGTGCAATTTCACCAGTTAGCTTAAGGGCGACTTTGAAACAAACATGTTAATGTGTCACCTGCCGTCGACCGTGCTCCTCTAGGTCAATAAAATCTAATATAAAATAGCGTGTTCCTTAAGTAAAAGAAATGAATGGATGACCTAGGTGAACCAGAAAACAAATAGACATGTAAATTTGTTTGCCCTGTTTTAACGATTTTTGTCAACTAGGTGTATTTACAATGGAGAAATTGTAGAAAAAAATATTTTAATATAATCGGAGAGACCTAAACCATAAACTAATGCTTTTCATAATGTGACCTGCCGAAAATTCATTCCAGTCACATGGTAAAAAAGCCCCATACGAATCGGACTCAAGCTGTGACGTCATAACTTGTACATAACACCTTATAGCGTATGAAGCGTTTATCAATTATGCGAATTATCTGAGATAAGAAAAAAAGTTTTTATTGCCTCATCAAAAAACAACTTAAAACAAAGTAGGTAAGGTTTAACTAGGTTATGACATAAAATAAGACAGAATCTCGTAAAATAATGTTTTTATATTTTTATCCACACCCTGTATTATTAGAAAATGTTTTGAATTAAATTAAAAAACGAAGTCTTACATGATTATATTCTTTTTTGCATTAACCCGTGCTGAGAACAATTTTAAAATCCTATTTAGAGGCTAATAATTCCACCCGTGCCGGGACTTGAACCCGCGACCTCTGGCTAACCGTGCCACGGTTGTTGAAATCTTACATGTTTTTTCTTAGTAGAGTAACTAGATTTTTTGCAATTGATTGATTTAATTTTCTTGGGCCTAGAAAACCCCAAAAAGAAGTTTTTATCGTTTCATTGTTAATTTCTTCTTGACTTTTTCTATAAATTGTATGGTATTTTCTATAACTTGCATGGTATTTTCTATAACTTGCATGGTATTTTCTATAACTTGTCTGGTATAAAAGCAATGCCACTTCAATCTAAGTTGGACGCAAGTTCTCCATTGGGATGATCTTATCTGGAAATTCCAGATTATTACATTCAATGTATTAAGTACGTATATTTCGTTGAATATTTCATTTAACTTTTATTCACTTGGCTGCAATTGGCACAAATATAAACTGATCTTAAACACTGACAACAACAAAGAAAGTCTAATTTTGCTACCGCATTGGATGAGAAATGATTAATTTTCCCATACAGTGCTGCAGAATTGGGCCATCAAATTTTTCTGATAGGGTTCTCAAGATGCTGTTGTCGCTAGAGCTTTTCTGCTTTTGCCCATGAGCAAGGTGGTACGCTTACGGATGATAGCATGTGTGGTTTGGAAGTCATATTTGACATTATACAGTAGACAGTACTTAAACCAGCATCCGTGAACGCTACTCATTTACGATACGGCCAGTAACTTACGGGTGACATTGCAAATAAACGGTAAAGGTTGATATGATGTCGACTTGAAGTTTATCTACTAAATACTGCAGTTGTTCAGTTCAGCTAGCTAGCGAATAAGCCAATGCAGATGGCGGTGTCGAATATCCACAGTTTCAGAGGAAATTTAAAAATATATGAGTAACTACAGCGTAATTAAACTGAATTTTAACGGATATTTACTCAAGTAAATACAAGTTTATAAGCTTGACTGTGAATGTGGTTCCTCGTACATTGATCAAACTAAGCGTACCATAGCTGAGCGGGTGAAGGAACATATCGCGGACGTGAAACATAAGCGCTCTGGTAGATCTGCAGTCAGTGAAAATACACTTAGCGGTACCAACCACTTCATTAATTTTGATAAAGTTCAAGTGCTAGCCCGAGAGGACCGTTTTTTTCCTAGAATGATACAATAGAGATCCGCCGGCATCCAAATTTCAATAGAGATGGTGATTGGTCTACAGCATGGGAACCAGTGCTTAAGTACATGAGACCCCCTTGCTAGAAGTGTGAAGAGTAGATTTAATTTTAAATTCAATAACTAATAATCAATATTTTTGAGTTTATATAAAAATCAGTATTTTTAAGTTTATATAAAATTATTGTAGTGTCAATTTCAATTTAAAAATTTGCCAAAATATGTTTGGAACGTAACTTAATAATTTTTGCCGAGGGTAGTAAACTAACAGTTAATGCTTTCAAAAAGACGCCTGTCACCCCAGTCTACCGAGACCACGGCCATTGCAAAAGTACCGAAACGTCGGAAAATTGTAAAAGTAAACGAGTAAATATCCGCTATAATTCAGTTTTATTATTATGTCAACAGTTAGCAAAATTGCAATTGAGCACACTAAAGCCTCAGTCTTCATATTACTTGCCTTGTTTGAATTGAGAATTTCACTAAGTAAATACTTAAGTAACGTTCTGTCACGCTCTTCTCCGAGAAATTCTAAGACAACTCAACGGTACCGCTCTCAGCTCAGAAACTGGCCCTATGTCTTGTGTCCTCGGTATTACTGTCGTTATTCTTTTTCGAAGTAATTTTGTACAGTTTTAAGTCGTGCTGTCCGTGAACAGTCCCGGGGTGGTGTCGGGTTTCCCGTCCACAAGTCCCTCGTAAATAAAATTTTGGCCATCAACACGGTGTCGAGCAGGGAGGTGTACCTAATACTCAGAATATCTAAGAGATATTCACTGAAGGTCATTCAGGTATACGCACCGACCTCGTCACACTCCGATGAGGAGGTAGAGGCGAAGTATGAGGACATTTGTAGGGCCGTAAATACCTCGGAGACTGTGGTTATGGCGGACTTCAATGCGAAGCAGCGAAGGTGAGATGAGAGTGGGGCAATTTGGTCATGTGCAACGAAACCCGAGAGGACAGAGGTTGACAGACTTCCGGAGAAAAAGGGACTCTTTATGATGAACTCTTTGGAATGACTCTTTATGATGAAATGGACCTGGTTGAGTTCCGATGGTTCCACGAGAAACGAGATAGACTTCATCCTGACCTCCAAGAGACAAATATTCAATGACGTCTCTGTGATCAACATGGTGAAAACCGGAAGCGATCACCGAATAGTAAGAGGCACATTGAATATCAATGTCAAACTTGAGAGGTCTCGTCTCATGAAGTCCACGCTCCGACCTACTCGTGCCCATATCAAAAACCCCGAGAACTTTCAACTCGAATTATCAAATCGCTTTGAGTGCCTGGAGAGCGCCGCATCGGTGGAAGAGATCAATAACAGGTTTGTAGAAACTGTTCGTACAGTGGGCTCGAGGTTCTATAGACCCAACCGTACGAGTAGACCACAAAAACTCTCAAACTATACTCTCGACCTCATGGCTAAACGTCGCGCGTTGCAACTGCTGTATATGACTCAGCAGCTCAATAGACACATCTCAAAGTCTATGCGGCACGATATTCGGTCCTTTAATACCGAAGGTATTAAAGAGACTATAGAGCAGAACAAGGGCTCCAAAGTGTTCGCAAAAGACTTGTCTGTTGGGCAAAACCAGCTGACGAAGCTGAAGAGAGAGGACGGCAGTATAGCGTCGACCAAATCAGAGGTGCTGAGGGAGATTGAGAGTTTCTACGGACAGCTATACACCTCAGTCGCAAAACCTGTTAGCAGTTTGAACAAAGATCCGAGAGCCAAGCTGACCCGACATTATACCGAAGATATCCCGGACATCCGCCTGTATGAGATTAGGATGGCCCTGAAACAGCTCGAGAATAACAAGGCACCAGGAGAGGACGGAATCACATCAGAGCTCCTGAAAGCGGGTGGAGCACTGGTGCTCTTAAAGTTCTTCAGAAGCTCTTCAATTCCGTCGTGCTGAAAAACGCCAGAAGCATGGAACAGAAGCGTGGTGACGCTGTTATTCAAGAAAGGGGATAACTCTCTATTGAAGAACTACCGACCCATCTCGCTTCTGAGCCATGTTTATATGCTGTTTTTGAGGGTCCTCACGAATCGTCTCGTACGCAGGTTTGATGACTTCCAGCCTCCCGAACAAGCCGGTTTCCGAAAGGGCCGGCCCATAGACCACATAGACCATTAAGTACCATAGACCACATCCACACGCTGCAGCAAATTATACAGAAGACTGAGGAGTATAATTTGCCATTCTGCTTAGCGTTTGTGGACTAAGAGAAAGCCTTCGATTCGATCGAGATATGGGCAGTGCTCGAGTCTCTCCAGCGTTGCCGTATGGACTGTCGGTATATCGAGGTGCTGAAGTGCTTGTACAACAGCGCCACCATGTCGATCCGAGTACAGGAGCAGAATTCGGAGGCAATTCCACTGAGAAGAGGCGTGAAACAGGGAGACGTTATCACGAAACTGTTCACGAACGCACTGGAAGATGCCTTTAAGCTTCTGGAATGGGAAGGACGCAGCATCAATAGCAAGTGCATCACGCACCTTCGATTTGCCGACGATATAGTAGTCAAGGCAGAAACGATGGAAGACCTCGGCATAATGCTCGAAGACCTCAGTCGAGTTTCCCAACGTGTGGGCCATAAAATGAACATGGACAAAACGAAGGTCATGTCGAACGCCCGTGTTGTGCCCACCCCAATAACATTGGGGAACTCGACTCTCGAAGTTGTAGACAAATACGTCTACTTAGGATAACCAGTCCAGCTAGGCCGGTCCAACTTCGTGAAAGAGGTCAATCGTCGAATCCAACTCGGCTGGGCAGCATTCAAGAAACTTAGAAAAGTCTTTTCGTCTAATATACCTCAATCGCTCAAGACAAAATTATACAACCAGTGTGTGTTAACAGTGATGACTTATGGCACTGAAACGTGGTCTCTCACTATGGGCCTCATAAGAAGGCTCAAGGTCACGCAACGAGCTATGGAAAGGGCTATGCTCGGAATTTCTCTACGAGATCGAATCAGAAATGATGAGGTCCGTAGACGAACGAAAGTCGTCGACATAGCCCAGCGGATTAGTAAGTTGAAGTGGCAGTGGGCGGGGCACATAGCACGCAGAACTGATGGCCGATGGGGCCGAAAAATTCTTGACCACATATCGGCAAGCGCAGCATAGGACGACCAGCCACAAGATGGACAGATGACCTCATCCAAGTGGCAGGAAGGCACTGGATGCAGGCCGCGTCCAACCGGTATTTTTAGAAATCCATGGAGGAGGCCTATGTCCAGCAGTGGACTTCTTGTGGCTGAATGATGAATGATGAAGCCGTGCTTATGAAAGTTTGGTTCCAAACAATTTGTAGCTTTAGGAACCCAATAAAGATTTAAGCAGATGCTTACAAACGACTGTGACGTTATTGAGTTTACGTTACTGAGTTTTGTAATAGATCTAATTACTAACAAAACCCATGATGAGCTTTATAAACCTTTGTTGTAAAATAAATGTATCAGTCATGATGATGGCGAATTGAACACTCGAAAAATAAATTCTGTTTGCTAGTAATATTAGGGGTTAAAGTATGAAATTGCCGTTTTATTGCAATAGGTTCTTTGAATTGACATAGAATCTTCATGGTTTGAGGTTTTCGAATGAAACTTTTTTCAAATGGTTTCTATGATGTTTTTTTTTTTTTTAAATGTGAAACATTTGAATATCGACTTTCAAATGTTTTTGTTATTCAATTTAGACAAGAAAGATGGATACTGCGAAAATTCGAGTGATTATGAGGCACCTATTTTTCGTATTTTTTTATTTTATTTATTTGACGCAAGTGAGTCAATATTGTGGGTAAGGTAACGTTAAACCATGCCGCTAATTCCTGGGTAGTTTGACTAGGGTCGGCTTCCACTATCTCTCTTAATTCATCGTTATTCTCCTGTGTGGGCGGTCTTCCTCGTGGCTCGTTCTTTAAGTCGAAATTTCCATCACGAAAGCGTTTAAACCAAAATCTCACGGTGCGTTCATTAGTAGACCCCTCTCCAAACGCAGCATTGATATTGCAGGCTGTTTCTGCCGCGTTAGTTCCGCGTCGGAACTCGTATTCAAAAATCACTCGAATTTTCGCAGTATCCATCTTTCTTGTCTAAATTTAATAACAAAAACAATTGAAAGTCGATATTCAAATGTTTCACATTTTTTAAAAAAAGAACATCATCGAAACCATTTGAAAAAAGTTTCATTCGAAAACCTCAAACCATAAAGATTCTATGTCAATTCAAAGAACCTATTGCAATAAAACGGCAATTTCATACTTTAACCCCTATTATTATAAGTTCTACCAGGTATATTTCCCAAATTACGTCCAGGCGTTACTACGCATGTCTGGAATTGGTCTAGCATGTTCAACGCAACATTTAGGTATAAGCACCGGAGGCTGGCGGCAGGTATATTTTGTCCAGCACCGAAAGTGTTAAGATAAAAGTGGCTGTTTCTTTTAAGCGATCAGCGAGCGAAGCGAGCTATAGACAGTAAATGTTTGACATGAGTTGTATTGCAAACTAACAAACTTTAAAGTTCAGTAGGCTTAAGTATTATCGTGTCATTTAACATACGAAGGGATTGGCTACGTAACGAACCACCGATCACGGCTGACGATACCATTTATTAATTAGACTACAGCTGAGTGGATGCACGAAGAGATTATTCCATCATCGAAATTTTGATGACAGCTGTAGGTGTAGGCTACGCCTTGTTGAACATTTATCATCTATCATAGTAGGTATAGAATGAGATAAGGTACAGTGATTTTACTTATATTATGGGGCTAGTAACGGTAGATACAGGGATAATTCAGTTAAAAAATCATTACTTATATTTCTTAAAAATATCGATGTGAGAGATTCATATATAGTTTTGTATTTTATTTATAAAAATAATCGGTACCATAATTCAGGCCCTGCGCAAAAATATTTATTTATATTATAGCTGAAATACACATAGATTTAAGCCTCAAAATCTTGTAACTTTGAATATTGTGAATCTTTAAAATATATATTTATATTTGTATATATTTATTTTATATAATTAGTATATTATGCTTAGATGAGCAATCTGTAATATGCAGTCGATAGACTATTATACATAGTGATAATATTATAATCATTAATAGTACCTATGAAGTAAGTTTACTCACGCATGTGCGTAGGTAATTTTTCAAAATATGGAAACATTACATTTCTTACGTTGTTTTGTTTTTCACAATTACAAGTACAGCGACCGTACCTAGATAATTACATTAAACGTAAGAAAAATTTTTTTACTCGACTAATGACGAATCCGAGAAATCGAAAGGAGATAGATATAGATACAAGCATCAAAAGCGTTCCTCTCGATTTCGTTCGATTTCTCTGATTCGTCATTAGTCGAGTAAAAAATTATTTCTTTAGTTTTATGTAATTATATAATATTTGCTGTTACTACATGCACAGATCTGACTGGATCGTAGTGAGTATTAGTTTTAACAAAAAATCGTCATGATAATTAGTATCGCGGATACACATTATGTGTTTCCGACCATCACAAGTCTACAGAAAATAAACACTACATACTACAATATAGTTCAATTCCTTGAGCAATAATTTTGATGGGGAAGCAAATATTTTTTTTAAAAACAATTCTAATAAACACGATGATTTTTAAAGGATCTGCGGAGCTTTGTGTACATCGTTATTACCTTATTGTAGGTTTTATAGTTTGCGTATTATAATACTTTATCTTTTATGTACGTGGTTATTTTAAAAATTCAGAGTATCTGAATTCACTTATTTATTTAAGCACTTTATAGAAATGTTAAATTTAAGGATTTTTTTAATTTTATTTCCTTTAGCTTTTTTACTTTTTGATGTATAGATAAATAGATGAATTATTTATTTGCACACACAATACGATAAAGAATGAACATTATTTTGACAATGATTTGTCAGATCATAGGTTTTCATTGGTATCTAACTAAAAGCATCAACATTATCAACTTAGGAAAAAAGTCGTAGAATAAATGTTGTTTTTACAATAAACTAATTGATGTATATCAGATCTCCAATCTTAAAGAACCCTGTATAATATTGGGTCGTTCATAGTTACGATCAAAGTTCGTCCTTAAGACTCCGTTGTCAATAGTATCACGGCTTTCTTCATGAAATTTGAAAAAAATACATTTGAGGCATAAGTAATTGCTCTAGTAAATTCTGTTTTATGATTACATTATTTACAATAAAAAATTTCATATCAATAAAGCTTCCTATTATTAATTTACACTGATGGCCCTTTGCCCCCTAGAAAAAGTGTTTATGAATGTGAGCACGTTTCGTTTATCAATGTTGTGTATGAAGATTAAAAAATAGTTTCACATGCATGCAATTTTTTTTTCGGGTGGTCTATAAAGTATCTTTCATAACGCATAATCCCGTTTGCCCGTTTCGAAAAGAGTTGTGAGATACTTAATAACTATCACACTTAAATGGAACTTTGACAACTTACATACATGAATAAATCTATGTATCTATTAAAAACATTAATAAAGCACGATAAACGTGAGATTTCCTACATATATATTGTTTATAGTCATAAATATTATTTTTGTACGAACCTGATAAGATTGTTTTTAATTTTTTGTTTTATTTTATGTGAAACGGCACACCAACGGCTATCCTAGGTTATAAATAGAATATTAGATTACGGTGCAGCCACGATTCACAGCATAGCAAATTATGACAGTGGGGTACTCAGTTTAAATATTGCAACTCTTTGTAGCATACAATATATAAATACTTTACGTTAACTGTCTTATGTGAACAACCATTTCCGAGATATACCTATAGCATTTAACAATTAAGAAAAACTTCGCTTACCGCGCCACTCAGGGTCTATACGACAGATTTTAAAATCACTCATGAGCAGAAGAATATAGGTGCACCATAACTATTATGATTTCGCACGTTTGATTTATTATTAGCTACACGTGGCCTGGCATATAACCCCTTAACGTTAAAAATTAAATGTAATACCTACCTACAAATAGGTGAAGAATAGGTATTGTACGTGACGTTTAACTAGATAGGAGCGCTGTCAATTAAGAAAAAGTGGATTGGATTGTCAACATTTAACATTTACTTACGTATCTAGAGTCGAAGTATTTCACTGCATTTTGTTCGAAATTCAATTTCAAAGCAATGCTGTTAAGAAAACAATAGCAAAAAGTGCTATCATGATTATATGTAGTATAACTTTTCACGTTTGATTTACTATAGCTACACGTAGCCTGGCATGTAACCCCTTAACGATACAAATGTAATGTAATACCTACCTACAAATATGTGAAGAATAGGTATTGTACGTGACGTTTAACTAGATAGGAGCGCTGTCAATTAAGAAAAAGTGGATTGGATTGTCAACATTTAACATTTACTTACGTATCTAGAGTCGAAGTATTTCACTGCATTTTGTTCGAATTTAAATTTCAAAGCAATGCTGTTAAGAAAACAATAGCAAAAAGTGCTATCATGATTATATGTACTGTAACTTTTCACGTTTGATTTACAATAGCTATACGTAGCCTGGCATGTAACCCCTTAACGATACAAATTTAATGTAATACCTACCTACAAATATGTGAAGAATAGGTATTGTACGTGACGTTTAACTAATTAGGAGCGCTGTCAATTAAGAAAAAGTGGATTGGATTGTCAACATTTAACATTTACTTACGTATCTAGAGTCGAAGTATTTCACTGCATTTTGTTCGAATTTCAATTTCAAAACAATGCTGTTAAGAAAACAATAGCAAAAAGTGCTATCATGATTATATGTAGTATAACTTTTCACGTTTGATTTACTATAGCTACACGTAGCCTGGCATGTAACCCCTTAACGATACAAATGTAATGTAATACCTACCTACAAATATGTGAAGAATAGGTATTGTACGTGACGTTTAACTAGATAGGAGCGCTGTCAATTAAGAAAAAGTGGATTGGATTGTCAACATTTAACATTTACTTACGTATCTAGAGTCGAAGTATTTCACTGCATTTTGTTCGAATTTCAATTTCAAAGCAATGCTGTTAAGAAAACAATAGCAAAAAGTGCTATCATGATTATATGTACTGTAACTTTTCACGTTTGATTTACAATAGCTATACGTAGCCTGGCATGTAACCCCTTAACGATACAAATTTAATGTAATACCTACCTACAAATATGTGAAGAATAGGTATTGTACGTGACGTTTAACTAGATAGGAGCGCTGTCAATTAAGAAAAAGTGGATTGGATTGTCAACATTTAACATTTACTTACGTATCTAGAGTCGAAGTATTTCACTGCATTTTGTTCGAATTTCAATTTCAAAGCAATGCTGTTAAGAAAACAATAGCAAAAAGTGCTATCATGATTATATGTACTGTAACTTTTTACGTTTGATTTACTATAGCTACACGTAGCCTGGCATGTAACCCCTTAACGATACAAATTTAATGTAATACCTACCTACAAATATGTGAAGAATAGGTATTGTACGTGACGTTTAACTAGATAGAAGCGCTGTCAATTAAGAAAAAGTGGAATGGATTGTCAACATTTAACATTTACTTACGTATCTAGAGTCGAAGTATTTCACTGTCTTTTGTTCCAAATTCAATTTCAAAGCAATGCTGTTAAGAAAAAAATAGCAAAAAGTGCTATCATGATTATATGTAGTATAACTTTTCACGTTTGATTTACTATAGCTACACGAAGCCTGGCATATAACCCCTTAACGTTAAAAATTAAATGTAATACCTACCTACAAATAGGTGAAGAATAGGTATTGTACGTGACGTTTAACTAGATAGGAGCGCTGTCAATTAAGAAAAAGTGGATTGGATTGTCAACATTTAACATTTACTTACGTATCTAGAGTCGAAGTATTTCACTGCATTTTGTTCGAAATTCAATTTCAAAGCAATGCTGTTAAGAAAACAATAGCAAAAAGTGCTATCATGATTATATGTAGTATAACTTTTCACGTTTGATTTACTATAGCTACACGTAGCCTGGCATGTAACCCCTTAACGATACAAATGTAATGTAATACCTACCTACAAATATGTGAAGAATAGGTATTGTACGTGACGTTTAACTAGATAGGAGCGCTGTCAATTAAGAAAAAGTGGATTGGATTGTCAACATTTAACATTTACTTACGTATCTAGAGTCGAAGTATTTCACTGTATTTTGTTCCAAATTAAAATTGAAAGCAATGCTGTTAAGAAAGCAATAGCAAAAAGTGCTTTCATGATTATATTATGTAGTTTAACTTTTCACGTTTGATTTACTAAAACGGCACAATGGCCTGTTAGTTAATCCCTTAACGTTACAAATAAAATGTAATATCTACCTACAAATAGGCGAAAAATAGATATTGAATGCGACATTTTATTAGGGAAAGTTATAGATGAGCATAGGGTTACCAGATAAAAATTTAAAAGTTCTGTCAAAAAGCCGGTTTAATACCTATCAAAAAGTCCTGATATTTACGAAAATCCCGAGGTTTGACATAGAGATTTTTAGAATCACACAATTTTTTGTTGATTTTAGTCTCAATTTTAGTACATACATACATACATAAACTCACGCCTGTATCCTAGAAGGTTAGGCAGAGACCAGGAACTGCCACTTTGTATAACCAAAGAAGTGAATAAGATCCCTACTACCAATATTAAGATTTGTATTCTTTTTACCTAAGTAATCTACACATATTGACATTTTTTAAGTTCGTTACAAGTACAGAAACAAGTCTTAAAATCAATTAATCCTAGATGAATATTTGATTTTGGATTTTTTACATCTGAAAAATCCACCGAAAGACCGATAGTTTTGACCCTATAACCCTGAATCAAGGATCTGATTGATTGATTCAGAGGATTAAGCTAAGGTAACTTTTTAATCTTATAAATATATCATTGGTTTGAAATATCCGTCATGGAATAAAGTTATGTTCTAAAATTTAGGTAAATAGCCTATTGTACATGACTTAATAATATTCTTTATACTTATTAATAGAGCGAAGAAGCTTGCCATAATAAGACTCGCCATCCGGCCACTCGGCGGTTGTCAATCAACTTGTTAATAGGTAAACAAAATTTCCGTACGTATATCGCAAACGTTGTTTCTTACCACATTACAATATAACTACAAGAATTGCCTTACTTTACAATCTATCGGTAAAAGATAACATTCTAAGCAGGTTAAAATTTAATATGCAACAACAGTGTGACCAAAAGTAGCGAGAATCTGGTCTACGCCGGGGAGATCTTGGGCGCTAGGCGTTTCCGTCCATAGCGAATTGGACGACGGGTCGTTGCGTCTTAGGGCATCATTCGTTCTGTTGAGACACAGCCGCGGTGCTGGGGACGGCGGCCGCCGCTCCCTGCTCGTGGAAGTGATGGCGGACCTGCCGGGCAAACACTTACGCCGGTCACACACAGTTATACGCACAGCTACTCATTTCGCGGACCCACGGCCTGGACGGCTCTGCGACGAAAAGCTTTTCGTATTCATTTAAGTCCTCCAACTGAGCCGTGTTACGCAGAAGCCTTCCAACTCACAGTGTGTAACTTGCAAGAACAGTTTTTTATGTAGTAGACTGTTCTGTTCCATTTGTTCAGACGTTTTATATTTGTGATAACTGAAACATTTACATAAGAAAGCGATTTTCCCGCAAGTTACGTATTGTGGGTTTACGTATTTTTTCGCATGTGAGGAGCCGGGGTTAGGTTAAGTGATTGCGGGTTGGTCTCACCAATGTTGGATACATCGCTTAGATTCGCGTCGAGCCATAATTAGCTTTGCTGTAACTCTTTGAACGTGGTAATTACATCCACACTAACATAATTTGCTAGCGTGATCTGGTACTACGCTCGCAGGTTTTTTTCTTATTGCTTCCCTTCGCAGTCTCGATGACCAAAATATCTGCATAGAAGTCAAGAAAACTATTAACAATCCGGAATCTACCAGCATCCAGTACACAGTTTGCAATAGTATTTTTCATGAATAGCGATGCTCATACATAGACCACCTACTTTAAACACAATAATTGACTGTGTGGCCACTTCAGTCTACCCGTGACCACGGCAACTGAAACATCGCCAAAACGTTGGGAATTAAGGTGACTAGGATTAACTAAGAAATAAATGTGATTAGACTCGTTAAATGTATAAATGTAGCAGGTAGTAGACGATTTGTAGTAGTAGATTGCTGAAATACGCAACTGCCCGCCATGTCTCCTGGTAGTGGTACTTTGGAAAACCAGCCGGACTGAGTCACCAGGCTAGACTAGGAAAGGCGTAGGATTTGTCTACGCTTTCATTCGTGCGGTTTATTCTAGCCCACACAACTTTGGCGTTACCTTAGAACAATAGTTCCCAACCGTTGGACCGCAGAGCGGGAGTGGTCCGCGGGGGTCATGCACCGCATATGAGAGATCTAGTGGATATGTTGATATACTCAAATAATGCAACAAAAAATATCATATTGGCCTTTGGTGGCTTGACCAGTGCCTTAGAGGTAGATAAAAGTCGAGCCTACGCCTACTATGTTACTAGGATAGAGCTGCCACTCGCAGCGAGCAGAGAGGCGAAGTCCCAGACAGTCACAGAAGTAAAAAAACGTCGAGTCTACGCCTACTAGGACCGAAGCGTCGCAGCCTACGCCTATCATGTTACTAGTATAGAAGCTGCCACTCACATCCAGAAGAGAAGCGAGGTCCCAGACCAGGTGGACGAGGGCCGGATGCTCCAGCAGCTCGGCCTCGGGCAGTGGCGGCGAGGCGCGCGGAAGGTGCGTGCGTGCACGGAACGAGCGGTGCATCCTCAGTACCACCTCGCAGAAGGTGTAGCGAACCGTCAGCAGGCGCAGGAAGTCGTCGCCCATGAACGACAGGTAGGCGGGGTCTGGAAGGTGGGGTGGGCATAGAATAGTCCATATAATATATTATCTAATACATAAAAATCTCGTGTCACAGTGTTTGTAAGGCTTCAGCGATTTTTATGATTTCTTTCGTGTAGGTATATTTGGTAGGTCTGAGAATAAATCGTAGGCTTAATAATATGACAAAATAACGTTTGCCGAGTCAGTTAGGAGGTATATAACTGTCAAACGGGGTGATAAGAAAATGGATTATGTGTTTTTTTTTGTAGCGACAGCTTCAGTTACGAAACACCGATTTCGTCAATTCAATTCTTAATTAATGGCTGCACTAAGGATTCTCCCAATGTCAAGTACAGTATTTCAAATTCATGTGATCGCACGTCCGACTGGTAAACGCAGCGTAGGACGCCCACCAGCTCGCTGGACCGACGATCCGAGGCAGTTCGCTGGTAGTGACGGATAAGGATGGCTGAGGCAGAAGGAAGTGGCGTGCTTTGGGGTAGGCCTATGTCCAGAAGTGGACGAGTACGGGCTGGTTGATTGATTGACGTCCAACTTACCGGTGGCGCGGCTCCTGATAAGCATGCGGGTGGCGTCGGCGAGGAAGCGGTCGATGCAGGCCTGCCCACGGTCCCATTCCCCTACGCTCAGGTTGAGGATGTCGCAGCAGAGGCAGAAGGCTGACAGCGGCGAGTGCAGGAACAGGGTGAAGAGCGATCCTTGGCGCTGCATCTCTGGAAGAATTCGCGGCGGTGTAGTGAAGGCGGTTCTCAGTTCAGTGAAGGGTTTGTTTCTAGTATGTTTAGTATAATCGTCCTTATAAAAAAAAAAATGTAAATGGAATACGTCCGTATTGTTATTAACGGTTTCTTTAAATCTAAGGACCATTCATTTGACACAGCGTATACAATATTTTTCAAACCAGATCTTCGTAATAGAGTTTGCTTCTGTGATACTTTAAGTATGTTTATCAGGAGTTTACCAATACGTTTTATGAAAAGCCCACGCAACACTATATCGATCTATGATGAATCATGTTATATATATATATAAAAAAAAACAAAAGAGTAATCGATAGATAGTGCGTTGTTTTGCGATTCGCGTCTATACGGCAGAACAAAGGGATGTAACTGGTGTGGTGTAATATTATTTTTTAATTTATATGTTACTGGCGGGTCAACAGCAAGAATTAGATGTGGCTATTGATTTGTTGCTTGCCTGCCCTCAAGAATTAGTAGGCAGGTACATAAATCGCGGCAAACAATCTTATATCGCCGGTGACATTACTTGCCACGGATATCCGTACGAATCTTGATGACATAATGTGTTTTAACGGAAGATTGTGCGCATTTTAATAAAATGTTTTTTCCTTTTGAATCAGAATTAACCGATAGTAATCACAGGACCAAAAGTGGTTTCAACAAAATGTCTCTGAATGGTTGGCAAACTCCTTCTAGACACACCGATTAATATTGAAGGTACATATTTTGTTTTTTGCAAAGACGCCCGCAATATAAACGAGCAGAGTGCGTACGTTTCAAGTCCTTCTGCCCTCTTCACTCACCGTCGAAGGGCGGCGGCAGCTCGACCGGCGACATCAGAATGACGAGCGGCTGCCCGAAGTGATTCGGGATGTTCTGGAATGCGTATGAGTTCTCCGAATCGATCACGAGGAACATGGGGCGGCGTGTGAACGGGTACAGGTCGCCGGGATGGAGGCAGTGCACCTCCTTGAACTTCGGGGGAGCTTTGGCCTCTTTACTGTCCTCGCGGTAGGCCGACACGTCGCGCTTGGAGCTGGTGATCACGCCGCCGAGCTCGTAGCCGTCTGGGGAGGGGCCGTTCGTAATTTACGTCGCATGCAACGGGAGAGTAATAAGCTTTGTGAGGTCACATGTGTTAATGTAAGGTATTAAAACTCTAACTTTAACATAAACTTTAATGTGCTACCAACTCTATCGATATTTTTTATGTAGTTTCGATTATGCCGGACTGCTAGGCAAAGGCTTCCCGTTTAGCTCCGCAATACATAAGCAACCTATACGTATATACGTCCCACTGTAGGGCACAGGCCTTCTCTCAGGGAGAGAGTATGGGCCTAATCACCACGTGTGCCCACCGCGGATTGGCGATTTCCAGCGCAGAGGTATGTGAATAGCTCAGACACTCAGGTTTCCTCACGATGTTTTCCTTCACCGTTAGCGAGTAGTATTGCTACTATAACTTCACAAATGTACATAGCTTAGAAAACAAAGTCATAGGTACATGCCCGCACTAGGAATCGAACCTGGGTCTCCTGCTTCCGAGTCCATTGTTCTACCCACTAGGCTACCACCGCAGTGGGACGTATATAGGCTGCTTATGATGATTATAATGATGGCATAGGTGCTGGGCAAGCCTACTCCACCCAAAAAACAATATCCCAGGCACTGCAGCGTCCGAGTGGTCCCTTCACCCAGTGTGAGGGATGGTGCCACTGGACGCTGTATAAATCATCGCATAGATGCAAAGGCTAAAGTTGTTTTTATGTAGGTAGAACCGTCGGCAGCATACTTGACATCCCCTCGGAGGCAGCTACTGAGGGCAGTGTTTTAGACAGCTTTTTAGGGTTCCGTACCCGAAGGGTGCAAAACGGGTCCCTATTACAACGCTGAGTCAGCTGCCTTTTGTGGCAATGTAGATACACCACAGGCTACATCTATAGTCCTGTTTTATTTATTCGTTTTGTCTGTTGTGTATTTAGTTTTCCTTCTGTGTTGTGCATATTATGTTACTTATGTGCTTATTTTGTTTCTGTGATGTATCTTGTTGGTATAATAAATGTCTTTCTTCTTCTTCTTCTTCTATTACTAAGACTTCACTGTCCGTCTGTCTGTCTGTCGGTCTGTCTGTCTATCTATCTGTCACCAAGCTGTATTTCATGAACCGTGATAGCTAGGCAGTTGAAATTTTTACGGATGATGTATTTCTGTTGCCGCTATAACAACGAATACTAAAAACTAAATTAAATAAATATTGAAGGGGGGCTCACATACAACAAAAGTTGTCTAAAGACAGCGCTCGCTATTTAGCGGCCATCTATGTAACCTTCAGAGCACCGATGTCATGTCGTTAAATGTCAATGTTAAACGCTTCTTGTTGGTTTCTAAAGATGGCGCTTTTCTCAATTTCGATCTTTGTCTAGTGTTGCATAGATAATGGTACGGAAGCCTTCGTGCGCGAGTCCGACCCGCACTTGGCCGGATTTTTTGTAACGTTAATTTTTTTTTGTGACTGTTATTAGTGTGGTTGTGTATGATTTATTATTAAGTATAACTTTATTAATGAATAGAAACGTTTACCTATATCTCTTTCTCACATTTTCTCAAAATAATAAAGAGATGTCGCCAAACGCTTAGAGCAGAGTTTTTTTTTTGGCTTGGCGTACAATTGAAACCCAAATAGAATTCTGCACTTACGACAACAACAATGACAAAGAGCCTAATTAACTGTTAACGCTGCGTTTAATTAATACAAAGCACCGCAATGTATTTCACATACATGCGTCAATGAACTTCGTCACAACTTTCGCCCGCAGTGGAAAATGTAATTTATGCAATGAAAACTTTCATGTATTCACTTGACCAAAGGACTAGCCCAGTGATTTCAAGTCGCTTAGCGTGTTATGGGACACGCTATGCTCGGAAGCTCTTTGATGAATCACATCAGAAATGACACAATTTGCAAAAAAAAAACCGGCTAAATGCGAGTCGGACTCGCGCACCGAGGACTCCGTACTCGCGCTTCATCATCATCATCAGCCATTTGACGCCCGCTGCAGGACATAGGCCTCCTTTGTGGTTTTCATAGCCATTAGGGGTTTTATATTAATCTATTCTTAATCCGGCGCCACACGGAGCGTAGACATCGGAAGTAAAATATAGTAATAACTTTGTCGATAATTCGGCTCTTTTATTACTATAATATTTATGATCGATATTAAATTAGCCATTATTCTTTGTATCGCATTTAGATAATTATCAGACATACTTAAAAAGAAACTATAATCGTCTCGCCAGTGCCCGCAGTAGTATGTTTACAGATTTCTATAGTAACCGATTGACTCGGTTACTACCTGGGGCCTGTTTCATATAACCAAAAATCATGTTACTATAACAATTCGATATAAATTAAAAGGTCGATTTATGCACAGATTAAAAAAAGGAATCTGCTGCGAAATGTACCTCATAAGCATAAGCAGCCTATATACGTCTCACTGTAGGGCACGGGCCGCGGACAATGTACCTCGAACTGTCATAATAAACTACAAATAAGTGTTATGAAACTCGGCCCTGAAAGCTCAGAGGTCATATGTGTTTTTCATAGTGTCGGATACAATTAATCAGTTTATGAAGAATGATTTTCGACGTAGGACGACCGGCCACAAGACGAACAGATGACCTCATGTAAGTGACAGGAAGACGCTGGATGCAAGCCGCTTGCAACCCCGTCTTTTTGAAAATCCATGGAGGAGGCCTTTGTCCAGCAGTGAACTTCTTGTGGCTAAATGATGAGGATGATAATGATTTTATCGCCCCCTGTGGACGTAAGCGTGACGATATATAGCCTATATGTTACAGGGGAATCTAAGCTATATCATGGTAATTATTATTCAATTCCCTGCAGTGGTTTTTGCATGATGCGCGCACAAAGAAACTGAGTGAGACAGACATATATGAGACCGAGAAAAAAATTATAGAATTATTATATAATTATAGATAGACAGATGAAGTTTATGTCGTCACTAACAGTTCATCATCATCATCAGCCATTTGACGCCCACTGCAAGACATAGGCCTCCTTCGTGGTTTTCATAACCATGAGGGGTTTTGCCATAATCACCACGTTTGGCAGGCGGGTTGGCGATCGCAGTATGCGGTTGGAATCTCAGGCAGACGCTGCTGCCCGTCTCCTGGTAATTGATTTCCTTAGTCGCCTTCTACGACATCCACGGAAGGAGTGACGCTATTGTCAATCCGGTGCCACACGGAAAAACTAACAGTTAATTTCCTGTAATAAACCTTGAGCGTATTTCATAGGAGCTTCAACGTTATCTGAGAAAGACGTTGCAATAATTAAAGTATCGACTGTTATTTGACTTAGATTCGATTCAGTTGGGCTCATTCAGATTTCGGACCAACAGTAAACAAAATAAGCTAGTCTTATATTATGTTGCAAAACAAAATAAAAAAAAAACTGTTTAAAAGCGGTGGTAGCGGAGCGGTAAAACACCGGCTTCTCATTCGGGAGGTCGTGGGTTCGAAGTGGTATAACGTGGTATTGCTACTATAACTTGACAAATGTACATAACTTTGAAAACAAAGTCATAGGTACATGTCCGCACTGGGAACCGAACCTGGGTGTCCCGCTTCCGAGTCCAATGTTCTACCCACTAGGCTACCACCGCTTACAATCCATTTACTGAATAAATTAACCGTCCTAAATTAACGTTTCTATATACGTCCGACTGCAGGGCACAAGCCTCAAGCGCTGAGGTATGTGAATGCATCTGACTCTCAGGTTTCCTCACGATGTTTTTCTTCACGGTTAGCGAGTGGCATTGCTACTGCAGCTTCACAAATGTATACGAGATTCGAACCTACGACCTTCCGAATGTTCTACCGCTTCCACCGCAATCACTAAAATCAATATCGCTATAATTTTGAAGAATGGGTTTTTTTCGAAATATTGACAATAGTTGCAAATGATACTTAATTTTAAAGGTATAAGGTCAGTAAATGTAATTGTGCAATTATAAATTTCTTGTATTTTTGTCAATAAGTGTGTGACTAACTCAACCTTCTAAGGTTCGTTTTACACGTGAACGAAAGTTGGTTTAATATTTTTGAATAAAAAACTCCAAGATATTGACATCTCGTTATTCCTTAAATAAAACAAATGTAATGTATTTTTTACGTTTGCACAGATTAGGAGGTTTGGTTAGTTTTGTTTATTTAAAGAGTTATATCACTGCAGCATTTGAACAGTTCTTCACTAATGTTCCAATCGTGACTACAGCTCCGTTAGACTCGTCACCTGATCGTGCAACAACATTACTAAAAGGCCATGTCTCCTCGTGCGAACACGATTTCTCATTTAATTACATTGAGCCCCATAACGTTCTTAAAAAAATTAAATTATTGAACCTTAAAAAAACCGAGGACTTGTGGGGTATGTCAGTAAAAATTGTTAGTTCAGTGATCCATGTCCTAGCTTTACCGTTAGCAAAAATTTTCAATAAATGTGTAGATGAGGGAGTATTTCCGGACCTCATGAAATATAGTAAACTAGAACCCTTATTTAAAAGCGGTGATAAACACGATCCAACCAATTTTAGGCCCGTCTCAGTACTACCAGTATTAAGTAAAATATTTGAGAAGATCATCTTAGATCAATTACTTACGCATTTCAATAATTACCAACTCTTTCATAGCCAGCAATTTGGTTTTACTAAAGGGCGGAATACAACAGACGCCGGAGTTATGTTACTTAAACATATTTTCAGCGCGTGGGAGGATCGCAAGGATGCAGTAGGCATATTTTGTGATTTATCAAAAGTATTTGATTGTGTAGACCACGAAACGCTACTCCTAAAGTTAAAACACTACGGAATAAAGGGTGCAGGTTTAGATCTTTTAAGATCGTATTTAGAAGGAAGGGTCTAAAAAGCAGACGTAAATCGTATTAAATCCTCGGGTTCTAGTCTATATAAATGATTTACCGTTTATGGTACAAAAAATGTCTGAGATAGTGTTATTTGCTGATGACACGTCACTTATCTTTAAAATAAGGAGACAAGAAAATAATCTTGATTAATCTCTCTCGCAAGTACTAGATTGGTTCACAGCAAATAATCTGCTGCTAAATTCTAAAAAGACAAAATGTATAAAGTTTTCCTTACCTAACGTACGAGTAGTTGAGAACAACATAGTAATTCAACATGAAAAACTAGAATTTGTAGATGATACTGTATTTCTGGGCATCACAATCGATGCAAAACTACAATGGGGTCCACATATTGTAAAATTAGCACACAGACTTAGCTCTGCAGCATATGCAGTGAAAAGAATTAGGGAACTCACTGACGTTGCAACTGCTAGGCTTGTTAGTTTTAGTTACTTCCATAGTATTATGTCCTACGGTATACTACTATGGGGCCGGGCAGCAGACATTGAGACTATCTTCATCTTGCAGAAGAGAGCCATCCGATTTATTTACAAGTTAGGTAGTAGGGATTCGCTAAGAGATTTCTTCAAAGAAACCAACATCTTAACAGTTGCATGTCAATACATTTATGAAAATATTATGTAAAAATATCAAAGACTTCGAACATGTTGGTGGCCACCATAATGTTAATACTAGAAATAAACATAAATTGTCATTTCCACTATTTAGACTTGCAAAAGTTAACACATCCTTTATGGGGCACTGTATAAGGTTCTACAACAAAATTCCTCAAGATATATTAGAGTTACCTCCAACGCGATTGAAAAAATGTGTTAAGCACATTTTGTGCAAAAAGGCTTACTATAACATCAAGGATTATTTAGAAGACAAAGATGTTTGGCATTAAACAGTAGATTAATATTATTTAAAGGACGATTGTGACTAGTGTTCAACACATTCATGACTAATATTTTAAGTTGAAAACTCTGTTAATTAAGTTAAAACCTGTTTTGAAAAGAATAAATGTGGAGTTTCTTTGTTAGCTTCTTCTCCACATAATCCATTAATTGTGAAACTAACAACTTTGACGTTCATTAAGTAAACATTCTGTTTTTACAATGAATAAAAATATTTGAATTGAATTGAATTGAATTGAGTCGTGTGGTGCCGGATTACGAATAGCTTCACTCCATTTCCTTCCGTGGATGTCGTAGAAGGCGACTAAGGAAATACATTTACGAGGAGACAGGCAGCAGCGTCTTCCTGAGATTCCAACCGCATACTGCGATCGCCAACCCGCCGGCCAAGCGTGGCGATTATGGCAAAACCCTTCATGGTTAGGAAAACCATGAGGGAGGCCTATGTCCTGCAGTGGGCGTCAAATGGCTGATGATGATGATGAATCGAGTCGTGGTATCACTAGAAACTGACAGTTCGCTGGCTCTTAGTTGATGACGTACAATGACGTACTTCCACGCACGACGTACTTCCGGTTTCGTAGAATGTGGTGACCTTTTTTCGCTTTCAAAATTATTTGAGGCTGCCCCAATCGAAATTTTCAGCTCAGGCGTGGGATCTCAAAATAGGCAATTTGACAGTGTGAAAAAAAAGTGTTTGTTATATTTATGTTCGAATAAATCATGAGTTTTAGAACCGATTTAAGGTATTTGAACTTAAAACATTGGATCATTTATTTACTATTATTATTTATTAGCTACTCCAACAGTATTTTGACATTTCATTTAATTTAAAGATAACTTATCCAAAAAAAACAGGACAAAACTTGATAATTTTGTGATCGTGTCCATGCGTGTGCGTGCGTGCGTGCGTGTGTGTGTGTGTGTATGTGTGTGTGTGTGTGTGTGTGTGCGCGTGTGTGTGTGTGTGTGTGTGTGTGTGTGTGTGTGTGTGTGTGTGTGTGTGTATCATGCGACAGAAAAGTGCGAGTGACAAACTCACGGTCCTCGGCGTGCTTGCTGGAGGGCGCAAAGTACCCGTCCGCGGAGATGTACAGCAGCAGGGCGCCGTTGGGCGGCAGCTCCTTGCAGCCGCTGGCGAGGTACACCAGCAGCTGGCTCAGCGACGGCTTGTACAGGAGGTACTTGTGCGGGTTGTCGCGGCGCAGCCCGCTCTCAAGGTAGCCTGCGACAAGGGGTCAAGGCGCTCTATATACAAAACGTCTTTAGGCTAGGTTACGTTTGGTAAGTCGCCCACAACCGCTAGCCTAGTGTATATACCCCTTCTAATTTAATTTCTCTTTTGTTTAGTAAACGATTTTGTGTTTCGTTTTCATTTCATTTCATTGAATGTGTACAACAGTGTTCTCTGTCTATCTATCTACCTATTTCTATAGAGGAACTTGTATTTTTAGTAAGCGAATCTTGTTATCGTCATCATCATCAGCCATTCGACGCCCACTGCGGGACATAGGCCTCCTTCGTGATTTTTATAACCATGAGGGGTTTTGCCATAATCGCCACGCTTGGCAGGCGGGTTGGCGATCGCAGTATGCGGTTGGAATCTCAGGAAGACGCTGCTGCCCGTCTCCTGGTAATTGATATCCTTACTCGCCTTCTACGACATCCACGGAAGGAAATGGAGTGACGCTATTCTTAATCCGGCGCCACACGGAATCTTTTTATATTTACGTCTATTTTCCTCGTGAAATTGGCGTATCCAGACGAAAAATTCAGTTGAATTCTTACAGATCTTAGATAATGCACATCGCATTAAAAAATTTACACGAAAGCGTTTTTAAGCATATTATGAAGAGATTGTTTGATTATTACTGCATGCAGGTAAATTCGTTCAATCGTTTATGAAATTTGAGTTCAAATAGTAAACGCAAAAAATAATATAAGTTAGGGGACTTATACTTAATTATTTGAATTGTTTTGGGCGATAAAATATATACTCGTGAGTAGTTAGAAACGTTCTTTTAGAAGAATAACATACGTAACATGATAATACGATATTTTTTTAATCGAATGAATGAGTAGCTGCTTATCAATCTCTAACTTTTTCATTGGCTAATAACATCACAAACAGTACACAAACAAATACATTCGCAATAAACTCAGTAGAAATAACACGTTTTCCTGTACCTAATATGTATCAGCGTTTACAAGTGGCTACTTGTATATTGCTATCTACAACACAAATTTTGTATGGATTGTATTGCATGTTTTGCTATCTATATAAACTGACTCAACCGGTTGATATCAGATAGTTGTATGTAATATAAATAATATGTTATATTACACTTGTAATAAAATACTAATAGCTTTTCCGTGTCAAATAGCTAGTTTTGGGAGTTTTCCATTTATTTGCGACGCCCCTCCCGCCAATTTATTACCAGTGCGTAGTTCGAGCCTAGTAATGTGTAGGTAATAAAAACAATCAAATACAAATTCATCATCATCAACCCATTATGTCCCCACCGAGGGGCACGGGTCTCTTCCCTGAACCACGGGGGCCAAGTCCGGATTGGTGGAGGCTTTAGACTAGTGGCTCGTCTACTGTCAGAAGTTGTCAAGCCGCCCTAAGGCCTCTGACTTGGCTTAACGACTGCCATCTATCGACGGCAGCCGGCACCAACAGCTTAACGTGCCTTGCGAAGCACGGAACCGCTCGGAAAAATGCCACTAGCGTTAGGCATAGACGGCGACCCATCCATGCACTGAACGCGCCCTGTGTTGCTTAACCTTCGTGATCGTTTAAGATCACTCAGGCAGCCGGGGCTACGAGCAAATTACAAATACAAAATAGTTTATTGACACGAAAGATATGTACATACTGTTACATAGGTATAGGACGTAGTGATTATATACTCTTTGGGTATAGGTACAGAGGCTTGTGGAAGTATAAAACAATAGAATCGACCTTTCATTATAACAGGTGGTGTAAACCTTTGAGAGTAAAGTAACATGGTGTAAACCTACTCCACATAACATTTTAACAAACTAAGAAAAAAAACATAACAACTTCATCATCATCATCAGCCCACCTCTGCCCACTTCTGGGTACAGGGCCTATACCCATCAGTGGACAGAAGTGGACTGGCTATACTATAGGCTTTTCCCCGTTACGCCATATTTCGCGGACCGCCGCGGACCGCGAATCGCGGTCTCTCGCCATTCGCAAACACGGGCCATTTGGCCACTTGATCACATCGCATTAAAAAACTTAGAGATATATAAAAAAACCGTCCAAGTGCGAGTCGGACTCGTGCACAAAGGGTTCCGTACCATTACCTATACAACATTAGAGACAAAGATCTAGAAAAAAGCCGCAAAAAATGACGTTTATTGTATGGGAGCCCCCCTTAAACATTTATGTATTTACTATGTAAATGCACTGTGTAAATACACTCCGCACACGACATAATACTTGTTTACACTTTAAACGTTAAAGAGCCTTTTACGTACAAAGCTAGTAACTTCCTATTATTTGTATTTCTTCATGCGCGTGGAGAGTTCCCGTTTCCGAGAAAGTCGTATTGTCCTCTGCTTTGGCAGGTTGCTTAAGCCTCTTAAATTAAAGTACTCGTACATTCACAACATAGTTGAAATTTTAATAATATTTTCCTGGAACATAACTAATCGGCGCCCTCGTGGAAATGGAAGAATATAAGCTGTGGAATATACTTAATTAAACAATCCTACAGGGTGTAATAAACTCCCACTAACTTTTTAAAGAGGAGGGTTGCTACACGTCATTACGAACATCTTTTTAATAAGCGAACAACTAAACTTAAAAGGCACGAAGAAAATATCAACTGTTAAGTACACTCTGTAGTTGAATCTTATGACACCAGAATGTTTGGAGCAGCTGATATTTATTTCACGATGATGAACTACAGCGGTGGTAGCCTAGCGGGTAGAACATTGGACTCGGAAGCGAGAGACCCAAGTTCGATTCCCAGTGCGGGCATGTACCTATGAATTTGTTTTCTAAGTAATGTACATTTGTGAAGTTATAGTAGCAATACCACTCGCTAACTGTGAAGGAAAACATCCTGAGGAAGCCTGAGTGTCTGAGCTATTCACATACCTCAGCGCTTGAAATCGCTAATCCGCGGTGGGCACGCGTGGTGATTAAGCCCATGATCTCTCCCTGAGAGGAGGCCTGTGCCCTATAGTGGGACAGTTGCCCTTAGTTTTAAAAGAAATACCCTGTTCGGAAAGGCAAGTGGATTTTATTTACTATTTTAAATAGCATAACACAATAAAAGCGATACGGTACATTAAAACTATTTTCTTACGTGCTGTTCACATTTGTGAAAAATACATAGATAACACTATTTACGAACTAAAACTTTCGTAAGCACTACACATTATTAACTTGATATCGGATAAACTTATATTAGACTAGATATGTGCTCCGTGTGGCGCCGGATTAAGAACAGCCTCACTCCATTTCCTTCCGTGGATGTCGTAGAAGGCGACTACGGAAGTCAATTACCAGGAGACAGGCAGCAGCGTCTTCCTGAGATTCCAACCGCACACTGCGATCGCCAACCCGCCTACCAAGCGTGGCGATTATGGCAAAACCTCTCATGGTTATGAAAACCACGAAGGAGGGCTATGTCCTGCAGTGGGCGTCGAGTGGCTGATGATGATGATGTGCTCTTTATTCCACACCACCATCCTTACTAATATTATAAGCGCGAAAGTTTGTATGTATGGATGGATGTTTGTTACTCTTTCACGCAAAAACGGCTGAACGGATCCGAATGAAATTTTGCACAGAAATAGATTATAGTCGGGATTAGCACATACGCTATTTCTTAATCTCGGAAAAATACACATCAAAATTACCACGCGAACGAAGTTGCGGGCAACAGCTAGTACATTATAAAGGTACATGAATCTTACTGGGGTTTTTGTCGGTAACACAAAACGTTAACACTTTATTGCACAACCAGGTGTCATTATTAAAACACTACCTCTGAGATTGTCCATCTCAATCTGCTGTTGAAAACTAATCGGCAATTTGATAACGCACAGATATTTATTGATTTAAAGAACTATAATTTCAGTACAAACCATTTAGATAATGAAAAGCTTAACAAATCGAAGAATTAGAGGTGAACCTCTTTCTTTTTACGTCGAGGAAACCTTTAATGCGATTTTCTTCGATAAGCTTGTCGTTACTAAAGTCTAGTTTCTACATATTACAAGTAAGTCAAGCTGGACTTAAGTTAGTAATGTGAATTACTTACTTGTTTGATGTTTGGCGCAGTTGGCTTTGTACGGCTCTGCAGATTTAGTTCTGTTTTTTTTTCATTTGGTATTTCATCGCATTAGAGAACTGACATTATAGTATTTAATATCGTATAGTACTTTATTGTTTATTCATAGGTAATGCGATCTTGTAGCTAGGATAAAGTATTATTTTGTTACACCAGGGACTATATTTTTACTGAACAATGCCACGTTATCGTGATCATTTTAGATCAACAAAGTTTCTTTCTATGCTTATACTTTGTGAAATCAGTGACAGTAACCTAATTATGTTCTTTGAACACGCTTATCTATATTACGACGGATCAAGTTCAGAAGTTTTGATGCATAGCGGTGGTAGCCTAGAGGGTACCTCAGCGCTTGAAATCGCCAATCCGCGGTGGGCACGCGTGGTGATTAATCCCATACTCTCTCTCTCTCTCTGAGAGAAGGCCTGTGCCCTACAGTACGACGTATACAGGCTGCTCATGATGTTCTTTCAACACGCTCATCTATCATCAAGTTTAGAAGTTTTGGGTAGATGCGCGGACCTGATGCATAGGTGGACGTTTGTTACAGACCCTATTTACAGAGGTGGAGATAGATAGATAGATAGATAGAATATTCTTTATTGTATGTACACCCGGAATTACATATGAGAAGAATTTAACAACAATATAGTACAGTACAATTGGCGGCCTTATTACTAAAAGTAATTTCTTCCAGACAACCATTGACGGAAAAAAAGAGAAGCTAAATGACGGGTAGTCGGTGTAACTAAACAATAATAAGGGATAGTTTGAATAGTTTGTGGTTACATCTTTCCCTTTACCACTGACTGTTTGAACTGCCCCTGAGGAGTGTAAATGAGACTTATAATTTAAAATAAGTCCATATTTGCTGAAGAACTTACGCTGCACAAACATTTATTGATACGCGCTGCACTACCCGCATCTGCTCTTCAGTGGGTCTACAACGCTGACGGTTTGCGACTAAAGGCTCCCGAGGTAGGTGAACTACTTCACTAGTTTAACAATCTCACTATGGAATTTAAAGTTCTTATTGCAAAGTAATAATATCGAATTTAGATCGCCCATTGTAACGCTCGATGTTGTTGATACTTGGATTTAGAAGAAAAGAAACAAAGAAAATAAAATTGTAACCTCCAAGAAAATAAATAAAATATTAAGCCACTGAAGAACAATTCGAACATTTCATTTAACTTAATATAAAGCAGCACTTAAGTTAGTCACTTCGCCAGCCCTTTCGTCTAAAACCTAGAACGTTAAACACATCACAAATTCGCAGTGCATTTTTTCGAATCTAACCAAAATAATCTTTGCAGTTCGCTCGAGCCTTTGGGGTGAAGCCATACTGTCGCAAATCTTAGGTAAGGCAACTTATTTCGTAGAAGGTAAGATCATAGGTGTGTTTACCATTGCTAGTGTCACAGGAGGTACTTTATACGACCATTTATTCTTGAGCATCGCCGTCGACGGACACGTCGTGTGTGATTTCGCCATAATTATCATGAAAAATTCACAGATTTCGTATTTCGTGCCTCACACGACTATCGAGCACATTGGAAATGAATCGAGTCATAAATGTCAAGTGAAAAATTCTGACCTTTTGACTTTTTTCAAAAGGGTTAGACTACAGGGTAAACCCTTAATCGGATTGTCTTTGTTTTAGGCTCAAATTGTAGCCGACTAAATTTTCCAGAAGATTTTTTCTCAAATTTTTGATATCATTCTTCGTTTTCTAAACATCAAGCCGAGTGCGTGAACCCTACTCGCACTTGACCGGTTGTTTTGTTACTTGAAGCTTGTACTGTGTTCACTTCTCATAAAGCGACCTAATAACACAGTCTCTGTAGCAATTTAGGTCAAAAGGAAAAATAAAACTGTCCCGGCCGCCGACGCTGCAGTGATTTTTTTACGAGCCAGGTAAAATGTAGTTACACGACCTACAAAGTAGACCTCGCCGGCTATAAATATTATAGGAAAACAATTTTATCACTTGTTTAGATCCACCTTCCGGTGCATTTTTCTGGTAACAGTAATTTTATACGTTTACAAGTTGAGCTGCGCATAGAAAATGGCAAAGCTATGGCACGGTTGTTTTAAGAAAGGGACTGGATATCCATTAAAACCGCGCGCATAAATATAGTTGGCAATGTCTCCTATTAGCTTAGCTTAACCAGTAACAAGGAAATCTATTAACGTCAATTCTGAGAAAGCTGGGCCGCGTTTCTTAAAAGCAAAATAACGATACTTCTTATCCATTCATCTATTTATATCTATGATAGTTTATTATAACTCGTCGTATTTTATTTACAATGCGTCGCGGAGTCTTTCTACTGCTTAATCTTTGGATTAATCGACTTTGCAAAGTACATCGAATTGACATTGTGAACCATGAATTCTAGTTCTCTGGAATAGGCCCCTGGAAAGCATTGTTTGGACCACGGCCGAGCTAAATTTTATTCGACATTAAACAGTTTAATTTGTGAATCAGTTCACTGGGAGTCCAGCTCACATCGGCTTATATCAGCTTCAGCTAGGGGAGCACAACGTTCTTTCCCATTACCGGCTAGCGCCATGTTACTTTGTTTCAACGCGAAAAGCGACATCCCGATAGTGGGATAAAACCTTTATCTTGACCTAATGCCTTAGATGGGGCTCAGTGGCGTGTCTCGGGAGAGGCCTATGTCCAGCAGTGGACTGACACCGGCTGATCATGATGATGATGATGATGACCTTATGCTCCCCTAGCAGGTTTTAAGCGGCAGCTTTTGTGAAATTAATTGTTTTGCTACACAAGACGTAAAAATTTTTTTGTTGTGTTTTTTGCAACTTTTGTTCAATCAGTCTCAGGTATCAGACGTTGTGCAGACGGACGGAAAGTGGCGGAATAGACGCCCTATCAAATTGGCTTGAAAGAGATGAGGCCAATATCCCACAATGGTTATTGCTTAGGGGTTGGTCAGGGCCTAGATTCTGTTAATGCGTTGTAGTAACATGACAACTGCATGAACATGGCGGTTTTCATTTCATGGCTGCTTTAAGTCTACGCGAGCACACCCATCAAACCTTCTAGGCGTCAATGGTACGAAAAAACACGTCACGTGACCCGACAGTGTACCTGTCATTATACTACAATGCACTAACAGAATCGAGGCCCAGGTATATACGGCCTTATTTATAAAAACACGATTCCTCGAAAGCACTCCTAAGAGGCAGTTTATTTAATCTGTGTTTGTTTTTACGACTTTTCCTTGTAAAATCTTCCACCACAGAATCTTAATTGGTGTTTTAAGGAATCGTGTTTCTTATAAATAAGACCGCTAGGGTCTAACCAAAATAGGTAACTATAGTTTCGGGGATCAAAAAGTATGTGTTATGGATCTCAATAATATCTAAAATATCACATTTTTATTATTATTTCGATTGTCTCATTATGCTAACGTTACTTCACTTTCTAAAATGAGGAAAAAAAACCGGGCGCAGTAGTGTTGTTGAGCTCAATGCGTTATTAATTCACTCTGGTTTTAACATTTGCGATAGCATGAAAAAATAATCGACAAAAAAAAAAACAGAAAAATATATTCCGAGATATTTCATAAACGATCACATACAATTTGACCCTCGAAAATATAAAATAATACCTATTTCTTGTAGGCCCTATACAGCAGGAGAAGACCACATTAAGTTACCTCTAGCGGAGGGCGCGCCGGGTGTGGATGGGAAGCCACGAGCGCGCGGCGAGTTGTCAAACATGTGCTGGTGGTCCTCCGCCGGCTCACGCTCCAGCGTCTGCAGGATCCTGAACATGTCCATGGTCAGCTCGGAGAACTTCACCTGGTCCGAGCAGCTACCCACGATGAGAATCTCCTGAAGGAGAAGATTCATGTGCGCCGTCCGCTCCAGAGGAGGCACGGTGTGGGGGTTCACGCTGCCGACAAAGTCAGGGGATTAGGGCTAAGTTCCAGCGGTCTTTGGTTGCTGTAGTCATGAAATTCCGGCTAAGATCTATTAAAGACTAAGGGTCTTTAGACTGACTTCAGTTAATGAGTCGAATGAATGATATGGATGTAAATAAAAGTATTTAGTGCAGTTTCTACTGAGAAATAACACGGCATTTTATTCATCAGCATTCACAAACGACTCTTCAACTTTCAAATACTGTAAGACAAAACAGACCTACACGTTATCAAGCATGTCTATTCCCTTCAGTTCCAACACCAGTCTCTTAGTAAACTGCAAGAAATTTATAAAGAAAAGAACTTTTTTTTTATCGTGACTTACCGGAAAGACATCAGAACGGGGTAGTTGTCATTGTTGATGACGACCACAACAGGCTCCGCATTCACGAATGACTTCACTTCGTCGACAACCACCGTCCACTCCATCTGATCATCAGGATCGTAGGTGTTCCCGTAGTCCATGATCTGGAGGTCCAACTCCTTAATCAGCTCACGCACGAGCTTCATATTCTTCAGAAGGAGACAGATGACAATAAAGCGCGCATAGTATCGGAGTTTCTTCACCATCAGGTCAGAGCGGTCCTCCTTCACGGCCTTGGTGTAGTAGGAGCGGCCTCTGATAGCGAAATAGAAGGAGTAGGCTTCGTTCAGGTAGCCAATATCGCTTGTCCTGAGACTGAAACAAAAGATGTAGGTAAAAATAGTGAAGATGGAAAGGAATGTAGCTGATTGAGAACGTTCACCGGCATCAAAAGAAAGCTATAGCTCCGTATCATTCTAAAATTGATTTATCGAGAGCTGAAATTATATGCACGTAAACTTATGGAACTACAAGTAGAATGCAAAGCAAGATTACTCTTAATAGAAGTGGTAATATAGATGCCCGATCTTGGAGGCGATCTCGTCGATCTGCCACCGCTTGAAACCTGACATGCAGTCAAAGAAAATATGGTCTTCCCGAGTGTGAAATCATATGCAAATAAACTTATAGAACTACAGCTAGAATGCAAAGCACAATGACTTTTATGAAAAATGGTAATAGAGCTGCTCAATCTTGGGGGCGATCTCGCCGATCTGCCAACACTCGAAACCGTATAAAGAAAAAATGGTCTTCCCGGGTGTGAAATCATAATGCACATAACCTTATTGAACTACAACTAGAATGCAAGGCACGATGTCTCTTACTAGAAGTCGCAATAGAAATGCCCGATCTCACCGATCTGCAGGCGCTTGATACCGTGTATGCAGTCAAAGAGAAAATGGTCTTCCCTTAAACTTATGGAACTACAAATAGAATGCAAAGCAAAATGATTCTTACTAGAAGTGGTAATACAGTTGCCCGATCTTGGAGGCGATCTCGCCGACCTGCCAGCGCTTGAGACCATACTTGCAGTCCAGGATTTCGCGGTGCTGCTGCTGGAACTTCCACAGCTTGGTGTACACGTCGAAGGTGCGGCCGAAGTGCGCGTGCCATTGATTGTGGCCGTACTGGGGCAGATCCCTGCGACAAGACGAGTTACGGCCATTTTACGTTAATCTCTACATAGTTCGGGTCTTACAAATTCAAATTCAAAAATGTTATTAATTATAAAGACAACATTATTACTGAATGAACGTCAAAGCTGTTAGTTTTAGAATTAATAGATAGAAGGAGAAGAAGTTAACAAAGAAACCCCATATTTTGGTTTCATTTTCAAAACATTGCCAAGCTTAGTTCATTGCACCTTTTTCACTGTAACTTTTATTTATAAGTTTTCTTTCTTGTAAAGAATAATTCGTATCTTAGTCAGGGTTTTGCAGCTTTGTCTGGGTCTTATTGGTAGCGCATCTGGTATAACACTTGCCTCTCATTTGAGAGTGAATTTGTAAACTAACTAACCATAATATGGTATTATTCTGCTTTCGTCCTCAAGGTTTAGTTAACATCACAGTGTTTGTTATCGAACTCATCCGAAACGGCTTCACCGATTTTTATGATTTTTTAAATGTTTATTTGGTAGGTCTCAGAATAGGTCGTAGGGTAATTAATACGGCAAAACAAAAAGTGTAACTAACCACAATATCGTTAGTTACACTTTTAACGGAGGACCCGAATCGCGATTATTTGTTGGATTAACTTAATTACCTCAATCCACGACATTATTAGGTTTGTTCGTGATTCATTCAGTCATTAAAAATACTTATACCACATGGTAGCTGTGAAGGAAACATTAAGAGGAAACTTGTGTGTGTGAGGTGTACGTCTTTTCATGTGTCTGCACAAACCTCTAGTGCTCCAAGCAGAGACCTGTCCATCTAGTAAACTTGGATAGAAAGTGGCGCTGGATAGGCCACACACAATGCCGGGACAAGGGATTCCTGACTAGAAAATCCCGCACGTACACCCCCTTGTGCAACCAAAGAGACCAAGGAACACTTGGAAAAGATCTGTAACCCCAAGAGGCCAAGTAGATCGGCACTAGCTGGCCTGAATTGGAAGCTGCCGCGAACTACCATCAGAAGTAGGCATCTGTGGTTGAGGCCGTGTGCTTCCCTAGGAGTTAGAGGATTGAAGAAGAAGTACAACCTTTAGGAGGCGTAGGATAATTAGGATTTGTTTTTTTAAACCAAATGAAAAATCTTACTAACACTACACCAGTTGCAAACCTCGATATGTTGTGACATTGTAATTTATTTACAAAGTCTCATTCCCATCCGGCACGTGTTATGGGGATTAAAACCAACCTGTTAGTGTGGAACTCTACAATTTCGCAAACAGAAGTGTGTAGTTTGTCAGATTCTAGTTATAATAACTACATTAACACTACTGACAGACAAACATTAAGTTTAATTCGCATTAAACTTTTTATGCACGTAGCGAGTCCATATAGTCGTAAAAATGCCAGTACAGATCCTACCTACATAAGTATCAAACACCGTTTTTCTATCTGGGAAGGGTTGTGATTGTGTTATTAGATTATGGCCAAACTTCTGATTCTGAATAAACTGCGTCGGAACCAAATCTGACGTATCTTAAAGAATCATTGTAGAATCTTTAACAATAACGAATATAAATATTATTTTTTCCAAGGCAAGTGAAACCAAGGAAGTGACAATTTCCTATATTCTTATTACTTACTACCAAGATTTCCGGAACTGTTGATATTTTTTGTAACATGCATAATTTTTTTTTAAGATGTTAGTTTCTCTACGGAAATCCCCTTAGCAGACTTTAGACAACACAGAGGCGCAATGTAGAATTCCGTAGAACTTCATCGAAGTAATAATGGATTTTGTACGAAGTTTTCCTTTTATAAGTTGATCGCCGATTACTCGTTAACCTGTAAGGTCTACTTTAGCCGTGATAGTTTCCTTTATATGTGCTACTGTCCTGAATTTTCTCACGTTTCTACAATCAACCGTTTCGCCGGGAGAGAGGGGGGGACGCCCTACTCGGACTAAAATTTGCGCTTTAAAGCTTAACATTTCGCAAACGGCACCCTAAATCGAAAAATGGCCTACCTACAACCACAATATTTTTAAACAACCAATCTAACGATACCCCACACTGTGGTTTAGGCGAGAAAACAAATGCATCACTAATTTAGGTTTTTGCTCGATATTAATAACGGCAACAGGTAGACACTTGAAATACTCACATAATATTTAGTTATACTTGGCCCCCGTGGTGGAGTATGGCCTATACCTTCCTCAGGGAAGAGACCCGTGCCCCTCGGTGGAGACATAATGGGTTGATGATGATGATGATGATGATTTAGTTATATATCCACTTTAAAAATAAATAATAAATTAAAATAAAATAAATATTTAAGGGGGGCTCCCATACAACAAGCGTGATGTTTTTTTGGCGTTTTTTGCTCGATAATAATAACGGCAACAGGTAGACGCTTGAAATATTCAAATGGTAGGGTACTCGTACACTTCGTGCGCAAGTCCGCCTTTCACTTGGCCAGTTTTTTAATCATTGTGACTGGAATCCCATGAAATAGGATAAGTTTCCATCGTTTGAACAAATTTATCAAACGTCCAATCCACCATATTTAACTTGGTTAAGCAATTTGCGCATACAAATAAAAGTTTTCACTCCGGCAGCGGAAGCAAGATAAGTTCCACTGCTTGCATGTGTGCGCACATAAAAGTATACAGATGTGGCAAACATTTCTAGAATGTTCGCGCACAATTTCTTATTGTTTGCTTGAGTGAATCGACTAGAATAAACATTTGTGAGGTACACTGTGCATTACAGTGGCGCATTATCATAGTTCAGCACACTCGTGGAATCGCATATTGATAAATAAAATTATCAATGATTTAATAGTGAAGCTGTAACTATGTAGAAGCGGTGGTAGCCCAGTGGGTAGAACAATGGACTCGGAAGCGAGACACTCAGGTTCTATTCCCAGTACGGGCACGTACCTATGACTTTATTTTCAAAGTTACATACATCTGCGAGTTTGTAGTAGCAATACCACACGCTAACGGCTTGGTTGGCTCCGCACGTATTCACTTGTCTTTCCTGTGGTCTAGACCCACTACGCTGTCAGGATGGTATAGGTGCTGGGCAAGCTTGCCCTATCTAAAAACACTGCAGCGTCCGAGTGGTCCGAGCTGTATAAATCATCTCATTACGGAGATGCAAAGGCCAAAGTTTAAAGTTGTAACATATTTGAAAATATTCTCTAAAGGCTTCTCGTATTACAGCTATAAGTTAAGCTAAGATCTAGGATAGCCTATGCGGTGGTAACCAGGCAAGGACATCACAAACATGGAAATACACCCAGATTAGACAGAAGTGAATTGGATTAACGACGCATCTTTTCCGCGCAGTCGCCCTCGTCCCTTCTGTGAGGCCGCTGGCTAGGATAACCTTTGTCTTTCAGAGTCAAAGTGGATGAACATACCACGGATCTCGGAGGAGAGATATCAACCTTGTTCCAATCTCAGTTCAAAGCGCTATTTGTACCGCTTCAGACAAAGGCACCGCCCGCCGGGAATATTCCTAACTCCCGTCTCGCCATATTATTAATATCTTTATTGCACTTTTTCCTCAGTGGTATAACATCAAGGATTATTTAGAAGACAAATTTGTTATTAAAGAGGGTATTTATAGGACGATTGTGTCTAGTGTTCATGAGTAATAATTTTTAAGTTGAAATCTCTGTTAATTAAGTTAAAACGTGTTTTGAAAACAACAAATGTGGAGTTCCTTTGTTAGCTTCTTCTCCACATAATCTATTAATTGTGAAAGTAGCAACTTAGGCGTAAACATTTTTTTATTAAAATGAAAAAGTATTTGAACTGAATTATGCTGAAGTGCCTTTCCGGGAAATTTTAAAGTCAAGATTTTTCCTGAAATAACCTTTGAAAATTGTCAGGGTAAACAGGATTGTAATAAATTCGAGCTGCACGCGCTCCACCAAAATGTCGAATGTCAAATGTCGCCTTAACTCTTAGGGAAACATTAAACTGTCTAGAAAATGTTATTTAGTACCGAAAAACAAGGACAAGTAAATTGCAAATAAGTAAAGAAAATTAAGAAACAATCAAGTCTAGAGAAATGCCAGTCAGACAAAAAGCTTATCAAAGTTTATAGAACAGAAAAACCGGCTAAGTGCGAGTCAGACTCGCGCACGAAGGGTTCACACCTACGATTGTCGGGTAGCGGCATTCGTTGCTGGCATTCGGACTGCGAAAAAAAGTAGAAATTTACATTTCTCTATCATGTCTGTATTTATGTAACTAAATTAAGAAAAATTAAGCAAAAAAAATAATGTAGAAGAAACAAAGACAAAGAAAAAAAATTATTATATATAAGACAAAAGAATATTTATTTAGTAAAGCACTTTACAGAAGCAGTACTATCACGGTTCATGAGACAGACAGACTCAGACCAACTCAGGCCGGGTCGATTTTGAGGGGTTCCTTACCCGAAGGGTAAGGGACCCTATACTGAGACTCCGCTGTCCGTCGGTCCGTCCGTCCGTCCGTCCGTACGTCTTTCACCAGGCGTGTATGTCATGAACAGTGATAGTAAGACAGTTGAAATATTCACAGATTTTTGTTACCGCTATAACAACAAATACTCAAAAAAAGTGTACAAACAACTACTAAAAATAGGATAAAACAAGCAAAGAATACAAACAAATAAAGAACAGGATAAAATAAATATTTATAGGACTCCCATACAACAAACGTTATATTTTTTGCCGTTTTTTGCTCGATTTTAAAAACGGCAACGCTTGAATTATTTTTTTTATAGATAATGGTACAGAAATAGACTCGCACTTGGCCGGTTTTTCTTATTCGCTGTTATAGTATTGGGACTGCATTGTGATCGCACTAAGTTTTATACTTGCAATACCGTTTTTACGATTGAGCTAAAGCACAAAAACCGTGAAAAAGCATGTTTCAATCATCTATTCACCCCACTTGTTTTTTAATTTTTTGTTGGGCAACGAACTGTAGTTCTACGAAAAGGCCCCTGCTCAATCAATCAATCAGCCTTTACTTGTCCACTGCTCGACATAGGTCTCTCCCAACGCACGCCACTTCCTTCTGTCCTCGACCATCCTCACCCAGCAGCAGCTGCCAGCAATCTGCCCTAGACCCTCCATCTCTCTGTGAGAGAACGCCTGCGCCCTATATAGTCTGTGGACGTATATAGACCACATAAAAAAGGGTCCGGTTCGGTACCCTTCGGATAAAGAAAGAAAGAAAGAGAAACATTTATAGCAGCAACAAATAACACACATTAATTAAAACTTAAAACAAAACAAAACATGGACAGCAAAAAATAGTAATAAAAAATAAAAATAGTAACCCTAAAAATTACAAGCACCTTTAGTGGTGGTTTGCGTCATATTGTGGTGGCTAGGCAAGGTCGCCACGTGCAAGCGCCCCTGTATCGAAATACGATTACGGGCGATTTCCGAGAGTAGCTGCTCCATCTCCGTCGTGAATTTTGAACGGCGTAGTTTGAAATATGTATCGAATATTGCATGCATCTTGGGCCCAATTAACAGGTCCAGGCTTCTAGGCAATGGCTAAGGAGCATGTTTATAAAACGGGTTTATAAAACACTGTTGCAACTCGCGTATTAATGTAAATAGTACCTGACAAACAGGTTAGGTTAGGTTATTGTTTTTATTTTCTTGGATCTCAGTGTCTTGAAAGAAATAAACGTTAATATTATCAATCGTGTCGGGCCCTTTTACGCTTTTGGGAAGTTGTAAAGTACAGTTTTACTGTCACTCATAATTACTTAGTTACGCTTTTTTTCATCACCAAAAGCGTAACATCTAATATATAAAAATCTCCTGTCACAATGTTTGTTATCGAACTCCTCCGAAACGGCTTCCCCGATTGTTTATGTTTTTTTTTGTGTATATTTAAAAGGTCGTAGGCTAATTAATATGGCAAAACAAGTTACATTTCGACAACTATAGTCCTATGTATAGTTTTGATCAAGCATCACTATCAAGGATTTACAGATACAATGTGCTGTCGTAACATTGTACTACCGCAATGAGCATGCCAAACACAATGTCTTCACTATGTCCCTGGACAAAGCATTAGTTATAAGTAGGTACAAAGTTACTATTAGATTAGATAAGATTAGATTAGAACACTTTATTGTATACACCAGAAAACAAAATACATTAAAAGGCTTAGATGTCTAAGTATACTATTGTTCTAAGAAGCCTACGCGCTGGTTTCCGAACTTAAGTGAATACTTAAGTATCATTCTGGCTCCGCTCAATGAAATTAAAAAGAAAGATCGTATGAACACATACTCACGAAGTAGGTATGCCTCCTAAGTTAATCATCATCATCATCATTAGCCATTTGACGCCCACTGCAGGACATAGGCCTCCTTCGTGGTTTTCATAACCATGAAGGGTTTTGCCATAATCGCCACGCTTGGCAGGCGGGTTGGCGATCGCAGTATGCGGTTGGAATCTCAGGAAGACGATGCTGCCCGTCTCGGTGATTGATTTCCTTAGTCGCCTTCTGCGACATCCACGGAAGGAAATGGAGTGACGCTATTCTTAATCCGGCGCCACACGGATTAAGTTAATATATTGTTTTATTCAGTGAATGTGGTCTTATGTACAGATTTGTAATGCAAATAAATAGATAAATGAAATCTTTTTTTTTTTTTGCTTAATCCGCTGAATCTAAAATGCATATGAATAGTATGTATGGCTATATTTCTTGGCTATTACACCACTAATGTCCAGTTTCATGTTGAAAGATAACCATAACTACAGAGCAAATCCATAACGACACAACATCATCGGACTGATTTAAATCACTAAGAACGTTGTGTGCATATTTTGTGAATGCTAGTAGGTATGTCGATAGCACTTCGATAACTGCACTCTAATAAGTTACGTTAAGGATGACTTTGCAATGAAAATCTTAAGTTTAATTTGCTGTCGACTGTCCAATTATGTCAGCATCCAGTGTGAAACGTATTAAATTGTAAAAAAATCATTGCATTACGTAAATTAATAGTTAGGTACTTCTGTATGCTGTATTTCTGGTTATAAATGTGTTCTGTTATGCCTTTGTACTAATTAGTAAATAAAAAATATGAGCAATTTCAAAAATACCTATTGGTGGCCATCATAATATTGATACTAGGAATAAACATAATATATTATCATTTTCATGTTTTAGACTTTCAAAAGTTTCTCGTCCTTTATGAACCACTGTATACGGTTCTACAATAAAATTGCTCAAGATATAATAGAGTTATATCGAAATGTGTTAAGCATACTCTGTGCAAAAAAGCCTATCATAACATTAAGGATTATTTAGAAGACAACGATGTCTGGTATTTAAATAATGTTAACGGGGACGATTGTATCTAGTGTAGTGTAACTTTAAGTTGAAATCTCTGTTAATTAAGCAAACCTGTCTTGAAAAGAATAAATGTGGAGTTTCTTTGTTTGCTTTTTACAAAGAAACTCCACAATAATTCGCATAATTGTTTAATTGTGAAACTAACAGCTTTGACATTCATGAAGTAAACATTTTGTTTTTATAGTGAAAAAAAAAAATAAATACTTAAAAGTTTGGATGTTTGCTTGATCTTGCTCTTTCAGTATACAGTATGAGTATATTACATTTGGAGTTGGTACTTAAATTAAAAATAGCTCAGTACGCATTTGGTATTAGTTTTAAATCATTAATCCAACAAGGTAGGCCCACGCTAGGTGGACGCTAGCTGTGACGTACAGGGGTTGTACCACGGGTGCCTCAATAACCTAGACTTTAACGGCATTTACTGTCTTGAATTTTAAATTTTAAGTAAAACTGCTTCTATTTTTGCTCCCAAAACACTGCTCTCGAGCAGTTGTTTATTTGATGTGTTTGACAGGTCAAGATAAGTCTCTTTGATAGAAAAACACAAGCTACTGATTCACACATGATTCCATCTGTACTACGTCGATACGTTATTTACCGTAAAACAAGCTACTGTGACGTGATCAATCGTGGCCTCGAGGCGATCGGTTGTGTTGGCCAAATATAGTGCTAATTCCTTTTTGACAGCTTGGAGTAGGCTCAATCACACAAGCCGATACAGTGGAGCAATTACGTGATAGGGCGTCTGAATACATGCATCGGCAAGCGAGCGTGTCAAAGAGTCAAAGGTATGTCCGATTTTAGGGAGAGGCTGGATTTTATTCGGTTGTGGGGCGCACTTTAGGTGAGAAGCACGGTACCTATTCTAGTGACGGTCTTTTTTTTAGACAGCGTGACAGAGGTAATAAAAAAAATACAGAGCGCTTCTCCTTGAATCACGATTTAAATTGCAGCTTTTCAAAGATATGTTTGTGCTTTGAGAGTTGTTAGATGAACAAAAAATGCCCCCTTATTGGTCTCTCAAAATTGGGGTGTCCACTAAAAAAGTTATACACGTTTGTTTGGCTTTTTTGATTAAATAGACCATTTTACGTATGTTACGAGAAGATATTTTTTCATCAAAAAAGTTTTATAGTGGTTCTAAGATTCTATCGGATGTGTCATCTCGACCTCAGGTTGAATAATCGTAATTTCCATGTCTCTATAAAAAACATTTTGTCCATGCTTTTCAATCTGACATCTGTCACTGCAGCGACGGGCAAATGGAAAAAATATATAAATATATTAGAGTGTAATAAATGAGATAGAACGCAGCCGTCCCGCAACCCACCCCCGCTCGCGCCCTCTGGGTATTCGGGTCTGTCAACAAAACGCAATCGCCGCCGCCCGACTCGCTATTTTTAATTTTTTGTAGTTTCTTTGTGAAAACAGGGATATCCGACTTCAGGCCCCTGGTTTATGTACTCTTTTCGTTGTGTGCACATTAAACAATATGATCTAAAAAATATGATCATCTATCCGAGTTCAGACGGCAGCTAAAGTGGCTCCCTATACGTATGCGGCGCAATGTTCACATGCTTTCCCTCTTATATAATTTACTGAGAAATCCCAGTGCCCCACAGTACCTACTTGCGGGAAAGATTCTCGCTGCTGCCTCCACGTGCCAGGCCACAGAGGACTTGTGATATATATATATATATATATAAAGTGTACATGGCGAGCTTATTTCAGCAGAAATCTCTTCCAGCCAACCCTTGATGTGGTGATACGAACATTATAAACAAGGGAGGAAAGTGTACAATAATTATTACGTAATTACGTAATAATTATATAATGTAATATATTACATATGTATGACTGTATTGGGTTAACATATAGTACGTAATAATTATTATACACTTTCCTCCCTTGTTTCTAATGTTCGTATCACCATATATATATCATACATGTGTAATATATATATATATATATGTGGGAAGTGGGATTCGAAGTCGCTCCTCTAGGACACCGTACCAGCACTACAAACTAGATAAGCCATCTGGCTCGACGAGTCGACTGTGAATATTAAAGCGAGTGTTCGCTTCGGCCCCGATTGATTGTTTTTTATGTAGGATGTGTTTATTGAGTAGTTTGTTAAGTTGGTTTATGTGATGGACGACAAAGAGATAAAATGATAAAAAAATATATTTTACTAATCAATAAATAAATCAAGCGGTTAAACTAAAACAGATTAAATATGTGTTTTATGTATGTGAGTGAATCGCTCGTAGCCCCGGCTGCCTGAGTGATCTTAAACGATCACGAAGGTTAAGCAACACAGGGCGCGTTCAGTGCATGGATGGGTCGCCGTCTATGCCTAACGCTAGTGGCAATTTTCCGAGCGGTTCCGTGCTTCGCAAGGCACGTTAAGCTGTTGGTGCCGGCTGCCGTCGATAGATGGCAGTCGTTAAGCCAAGTCAGAGGCCTTAGGGCGGCTTGACAACTTCTGACAGTAGACGAGCTACTAGTCTACAAGCCTCCACCAATCCGGACTTGGCCCCCGTGGTGGAGTATGGCCTATACCTTCCTCAGGGAAGAGACCCGTGCCCCTCGGTGGGGACATAATGGGTTGATGATGATGATGTATGTGAGTGCGTCATACGCGTAACCAGGCCGAACTTTATTAGCTAAATAGGTGTTTGAAAGTAGTTTTTTTGTCATCTCCTTTCTAAGTACACAATCGTCCGGGCTATTCAAACTAGGCTCCTTAAAATCCGTTAGTTTTGTTCAGTTGTCTATTTTCTACGACGTTTTTTTTCAATGTGTGTATTTTATTTCTTCGTTAATTCATTATTAAAACCCATGTCATCATCATCATCAGCCCTTTGACGCCCACTGCAGGACATAGGTTTTCATAACCATGAGGGTTTTGCCATATGGTTTAATAAAATCATTGTAGATTTCTCAATTTTTCGTTAGCTGAATGAAAATTATTATTTACTAGCTTTTGCCCGTGACTTCGTCTGCATGGAATGAAAATGAAAAAAAAAATGAATGAGTAATTTCCAGGATGAAAAGTATCCTTATGTCCTTCCCCGGGACTCAAACTGTCTCCATGCCAAATTTAACCGTTGCGTTAATTTAACAACTGCGTGAATATACCTAACTTAATGAAAATCAACTTAGTAAAGGAAGAGCGGGGCTTCCTGGCACAGGTGCCTATATACACTTAATAGGAAGTCCTCACCGCAGTGTAAAATTAATGATAAGTTGGTAACGAAATAAAACATTTCATTTATTTATTATTTAGATCAAAAGGTCTAAAACACGATCTCTAATTAGGTTGTTTCGGGAATTGCCCATTTTAGTGTTAAACCTGTACAACATATTAATACACAAAGAATACTGAAATAATAAAGTCGTTGCAGCGCTCGGCTAGATATTATTATACCTTTAGATTGGAGAAATAACGTTGTAATACTTCACACAAAAACAAAACTATGTATGCAAAGATAATAAAAGATATCTACGCACTTGCATGCTTTTAGTAGCACGCAGAGCTATCTTGACCGCCAGCTGGGCGTCACAACTACCCAAGGCGGTTGACCTGCAGTGAAACTATTGAGACCTTGATCGTGTGCTGGGAAATGGTCACAAAATGAATAATTGACAGATTAAGTGTATTTGACGTACGATATACCACATTAGACACAAAGATCGAGAAAAACGGCAAACAATCACGTGTGTCTTATGGGAGCCCCCGTTAAATATTTATTTAATTTTAATTTAATTATTTATTTTTGAATCGAATATAGAATTAAATATTCTGTGAATATTTCAAGCGAGAACCTTTTGCCGTTATTAATATCGAGCAAAAAAATTACGTTTGTTGTATAGGAGCCCCCCTTAAATGTTCATTTTATTCTGTTTTTAGTATTTGTTATTATAGCGGCAACAGAAATACATTATCTATAAAAATTTCAACTGCCTAGCCATCACGGTTCATGAGATAGAGACTGGTGACAGACAGACATACAGACAGACAGACAGTGAAGTCTTAGTAATAGGATTCCATTTGGCACCCTTCGGGTACGGAACCCTAAAAACCAAACTACGTTTGTATGGGAATTGCGCCTTAGGGCCCGATACTCTGAGCGCACGATTTCTATTGCGCTGCGCGTGCGAATAGTTCGGGGAACAGTGGGCATTTTCGAAATCACAGAAATGCACGTCTTAAATTGGTTTCTGAATTGAAAATTTCACTAAGTAAATACTAAAGTAACGTTCTTTCACGCTCTTTTTTGAGAAAATAAAAGAGAGCACTGCAGTTAACTATTTACTTAGCGAAATTCTCAATTCAGAAACTGGCCCTAATTAATGCAATGTTGACGACTGATATCACTATCACATTCAGTGATAATAATTTTGGTATATTTTTTAGTTTCCAAAACCCATTATAGTTCAAATAAAACTACATTTAGACTTAAAATAATTGAGACTCATGTTTGCGATTTTTTAATGCAGTAAAGTTTAAAATATCATCACAATTATGACCGACCGACGGCCCCAAACAGGACATTGAAAAGTAATCTAATATTATTATGTGAAAATCTCGTGTCACAGCGTTTTATCATTATTATTACTCATTAATACCTCAGAGCATATCGGTGATTAATACACAAGCAGCTTTAAGCTGACGCGTGTATAGGCGGAAACAGATTATTGAAACGCGACGCGACCCGACCCAACGCAACGCGTGTTGAGTCAAATCAAATCTTACTATTTTCTATGATCAGAATCACATTAAGAACATCCGACGCAACGCAACTATTCATACAAGTTAGGTCGTCGCGTCGGGTCGCGTCGGGTGGCGTGTTATTAGTGTGTCGGAACCTTATATCACTTCCGTGCACTTGTAAAATGTTTATCAAGTCTGTTTCTAAATGAGATCACTGAAGGAGCACGAATTACTGTCTCTGTATTTGTTATCGAACTCCTCCAAAAGGGCTTCACCGATTTTAACGAAATTTTTTGTGTATATTTCGTCTAATTAATATGGCAAAACAATGCATCATGGGTCAGCTAGTATATAGGGCGTCCCACGGCTATGCCACATGGAGGGAAAGTACCTTGAATATTGTAGATGGAACATTTTACTGCATTCATAGATTTTTAAATAATTATATGGTTGAACCGGGAATCGAACCCGCTATACGAGAAAAAAAATATTTATCGTAGCCATCGAAAGGCTTCATCAAAAGGAATATTTTTTGCTAAATAACATAGTGTCCGAAATAAAAAGAAGACCATGAACTGTAACATGATGCTTTTAACATGGGGTTAGATGATCTGAATGAATGCGCACTTTACGGGCTCTATACTCTTTTATATTGGTTAATTGTGTTGTGCTCCAAACATTTCAGACCGGAGCGCACCAATTACCGTCAACCCTTAGTCCAAGGAAATATAATTGTTTGTGCCCTTGGAGCAAAGTTGCCAGTCGCCGCGATCTCAAAAACTAGTCATTCGCAAATTCGGTAGTCCGCAATAATCACCACGAAATCTCATATCAAGAATTAATGGCTATGGCAGAAGGCCTCAAACGGCGCAAATATTCTATCCTTGAGGACAGCTACTTCTTTGCGCCAGACGATGGATCCGTGGGGCCCTGAGGCGCGTAATCTTTACAAACAAATATCTTGCGCCTCATCGACTCGTCAGGTGACCCTAGAGCTGGTAGGTACCTCGGTCAGCGCGTCAGCCTGGCCATCCAGAGGGGTAATGCTGCCAGTATCTTGGGAACTCTCCCCAACGGCAGCGGTCTAGAGACAATCTTTTATATACAGATAATATTTATTGTAAATATGTTAATATGAATTTTGTTGATCGTTAAGTTTGCGTAGATTTAAATAAATTTTCTGTGCAGTCTTCCCAAAAGAAAAGAATGACATTGGTACAAGGATGCATTGGTACTGCAGACTGCATTATTTGTTATTTGTCAAATGTTGACTTGTAAGTTTGTCTTTTAAACGTATAATACCCTACTTGTTACCAAGAACTAATAAATTGAATTAGTCATCTACCTAGTAGATGTATACTGAATGGCCAAACAGAAGATAACTTTCAGCACATGCTGAGTCGGAGCCCATCTACATATGCCACACCTACATTATTACTTATCTCACCGATAGGTACATTGCTTTACCGTACCGTTTATTACTATCTTTCCATGCTTTTGCTTTCTATGTATGCACAGTTTTGTTCTATGCTTTCTTTTGCATTCTATGTATGCACAGTTTTGTTCTATGCTTTCTTTTGCATTCTATGTATGCACAGTTTTGTTCTATGCTTTCTTTTGCATTCTATGTATGCACTGTTCTGTTCTTTTGTTTTCTTCGTGCTGTTGCTTGTGATAAGATCCGTAATGCTTTGTATACGTGTGTGTGTGTCTTATTTAAATAAATGATTTATCTATCTACCTAAGAGCGGGCGGCATACCTGAGTCCATTGAAGAGCTGCTTGGACTTTTCGAGCAGATGGCAGAACTCGACGATGACTTTGCGATCGACCTCGCTAAGCCCGTTCATCCCCACGAACTGGCTGGACTCGTGCCGCCTGCGGCAGAAACAAACGCATTACGACGGTAATCAAGGCGATATTACACGGGTCAATTTCGTTTTCATATTGCTTTCAATTTTATTGCTTCAATGGAATTGAAACGTCTAAATACATTGCAATGCCGTTGCGCAATTTCATTGAAAGCTAAATCTCTTCGAACGCTTTCAATGCAATTGACGCAGAATCATTCAATGCGATTGAAAAGTGTAAACACGGGGATTGATCGATCTCGCGCATTTTTCAATATTGCCTTAACAAGTTAAAATAAAAAGGTTGCCATTCCCATACAAAGGTCGTTTGGTTTTAATTCACCAACGACAGGCCGGATCTCAATGACACTTTACCAATATGTTTAGAGTACCTACACAAATCAAGGTTTTCTCGTCCTTCCAACTGAGAATCACCGCATAAAAAAGAAATTATAGTCTCATAAGAATTTTCATAGAAACTGTTGCCAAGGCTATAATTTCTTTTGATAAGTTTATTTCCAATTCTGGGCACGACCACCTTGTGTTCTCTAAAAGTATTGGTAAGGTTTCATTGAGATTCGGCATGTCGTTTGTGAATTAACCAAACTAGGTAGGTACGTTTGTGTGGGATTTTCTTCTTGACGGGCTACCTTAAATGCTTGTAGAGTGAAAAATCTTGACGTCTCTGAAAATATCTGATGAAAAGTTAGAGCTGGTAGAGTTGACACTATTTTTAGGCATAAAGATAGACTCAAAACTGTAATGTGGCATATTGAAAAACTATCGGGTAGGTTGAACACAGCCGCATTTGCGGTTAGAAAAATTAGGCAACTTACAGATGTATCGACTACGAGTCTGGTCTGTTTTAGTTATTTTCACGGTATCATGTTGTTATTATGGGGACGGGTGGCAGATATGGAAACAATATTTATTTTTCAAAAAGAAGAGCTATTTACAACTTAAGCCGTGTGGCGCTGGATGAAGAATAGCGTCACTCCATTTCCTTCGGCGTATAAGGCGCCATAAGGCGACTAAGGAACTCAATTACCAGGAGACGGGCAGCAGCGTCTTCCTGAGATTCCAACCGCATACTGCGATCGCCAACCCGCCTGCCAAGCGTGGCGATTATGGCAAAACCCTTCATGGTTATGAAAACCAAGAAGGAGGCCTATGTCTTGCAGTGGGCGTCAAATGGCTGATGATGATGATGATGACAACTTAAGCAGTAGGGATATTCGATAACATAATGTATGTCCGTAAAAATATAACAATGTTCACATTAAATAGAGACGTTAATAACGAAAACATTAGAAATAGAAATAAGCTTGCTTATTCTAAATTTCGTTTAACCAAGGTAAATACTTCAGTTGTAGATTATTGCGTTCGTTTTTACAAACAGAATACCAGAACATGTTATATCCTTGTCTGAAAACAAATTAAAAACATTCATTAAAAAGTCGCTCTGGAAAAAGGCCTATCGTGGAATATCCGAGTATTATATGAACGTTGTAAGCTCTTGGTAGTAAACCAATGCCACTGCGATTTCATTGTTATTTACATACTTGGAGGGGTAGGCAGAGACCAGGGATTGCCACTTGCCACGATCACTGTTATTTAATCTATACATATACAATTTTGTCTCTGTTTGACTTATATGTCTGTCTCACTCTAATTCTTTGAGCGCGCATCATGCAAAAACCACTGAAGGGAACACAATACAACTTACCATGCTTATAGCTCAGATTCCCGTGTAACATATAGGCTATGTAACATCACGCAGACGATACAGGGGGCAAGAAGAACACTATAAATATCTTCATAAACTGTTACTATTGAAAAATCAATACTCGATGACCTCTGAGTTTTCAGGGCCAAATTTCATAACACTGCAATTTGTAGTTTATTATGAAAATTCGAGGTACATTGCGTAGCAGGTTTGTTTTAATCTGTGTATCAATCGGCTTTACAATGTACCTATATAAAATTTTCATAGTAAAGATAAATTTTAGGTTCATTAAACAGGCCCCAGGTAGTATCCGAGCCAGTGGGTTGCCATGGCAACCTCTCACTGGCGAGCGAGAAGACATAGTTTCTTTTAAGTACGTCTGTTAATTAGCTTGATAGCATTTTAAATAAATTTGTATCCACTTTTAAAATCCATATAGCATAATCAGCCTGTATGCGTCCCACTGTAGGGCACAGGCCTTCTCTCAAGGAGAGAGTATGGGCTTAATCACCACGCGTGCCCACCGCGGATAGGCGATTTCAAGGGCTGAGGTATGTGAATAGCTCAGACACTCAGGTTTCCTCACGATGTTTTCCTTCACAGTTAGCGTGTGGTGTTGCTACTATAATTTCACAATGTACATAACTTAGAAAACCAAGTCGTACATGCCCGCACTTGGGATCGAACCTGGGTCTCTCGCTTCCGAGTCCGATGTTCTACCCACTAGGCTACCAACGCTCTGATTTTATAAGATTGTCTACCAATCAATATAAAATCTTTTAATATGAAGGTAAAGAATTGAATGAACTATGAAATTAATTATTTAGAATAAAATCGTGGGAAGTAAAAAAATACTCGTACCTACCTAGGTAACCAACATAGAAAACAAAAAAAATCTGATATTTGCGTTCCAAAACATAATAAGATTCTATTCTTTTTGTTGCACTAACCCGTGCTGAGGACAATTTTTAAAAACCTATTTCATTAATCTTTTTATTTTCGCCACTTAAATTTGCCTAAACTTTACGGGAAACCATTAAAACTGCAAAAAAAATTGCGTTTACAAGATGGCGAGCGATCACAAAGATTTTTTCAACACACTTGCTCGTAAAGTGGCTTTAATTTCACCGCCATTGGGCACATAATGACACCTGTAATCAAACTGTGACTTTTTCATTGTTGTTATATTCACAACTGAGTTATGTAGGTATAGGGTTTTTTATTTTATTGGTTGAGTTGCTCTGTTCTCAAAAAAGTTTCGATACAAAAAAGATCGTGTTCCATAGTACAAACAAGTTAATGTACCTTCGTATTGCTTCAGGCAACTCCGTATTTAAATAGATAATTGGGTCAATCAACTATTCTTTGTACTAAACAAGAGCGGCAAAATTAAGTTTTTCCTAAAAATAATAATCGAAAATCTAGATAATTTTACTGCACATTTTAAAGATTAGTGAATAAAGTTGTAGATAAGATAACGGGCAGTGCACTTTTTTAATTTTTTGTGTTATATTTTGCTAAATATACCGAAACTATGACAGTATTTGGTCCTCTGCGTTACCGACTATACGAGTGCTATTTAGGTGACAAAAACATAAAAAATATTTGAATCAACGTTTTTATTTAGTACAACTAGCATCAGTCTTGTACATTAAAGGCTTACATTTCAAATTCTCTTAATAGAACTATCATAATCATGAGTTATTGTGTCTCTTAAGTTACTTTATGGTTTTTATAATATCTTTTTTTAAAATAAATCAAGAACCTTCGTATTTTTTTATTTGAAGTCTTTATAAAACAAAGCGTCCATTATTCATGCCTCAGTTATAAACTTTTCCAGCAACAAAAATAACAAAATAGTTTTTTTTTTCTTTTTTTTAACTTAAGGCTTTAGGGACATTATTGTAACGTAAGAGACATTCCTGGTAACTTAAGAGACTAACTAAGAAATAATACACATAACACTGCTTTCCAGTGTCAAATACACACAATCACGCTAAAGTCTGCTAATATAACAGCTTAATTTTGTTGAATTTTTTAAATTGAGTCTTTATGTTATATACGTCTTTTTTTAATAATCAATGTATCTATTTCAATGTTGTCAATGCTGTTGTATCTATTTCTTTGTCTTCTTTTACGTTTTTCAAAGCTTTATGTTCCTTTCCATCTTTTACGTATTTTTCTTCTTTTCTGACCCACTCGCTATAAGTAAGTTTGCCTTCTATCATTTCTTTATTAAGAGATGGTTGTTTGTTGCAGCACTTCTCACAAGATCCATACATGCAATCCTTATTTGAAGAACTGCAGACGTTCTCCAATATCAATTGACTGAGATCATGTGTTTTTAGGACTTGCTTCTTCTTCAGCGCTATCGCTTTGAATGCTCCATTGGAATGAGTCTTGCAGAGACACATTTCTCGGCCAGACACCGACCGAGATTTGACATTCCAGGGCTTATTTTTGGTAAAGTAAAAATAAGAACATATGTCATCAGGGTATTCTTTTTGAAAGGTTTCGTGGTTTTTCATTTTGTCCAAAAGATATCTTTTTTGTACTTTATCCTTGTTTTTAGTGACTGTCTATCTATCCTTCTTTCCGGCTGTCATTCGTGACACGTCATCTCGCAAAAAAAATGCATTTATTTTTGCTTGCAAGGGTGAATTTTTTTTTATTCCTGGCAAACGTGTTCTTACTGTGCCTTTAATTCCAAGAGCATCTTGCACCATCGTCTTCTTTAGGCGACAAGTGTTTAAGTTATGATGTGAAAATATCTCTTTCAACATTCTTTTGTCTTTGTATCGCCTCAACCTTTTGTATCTTTCATTGATAGCATTGCTCAATACTTTGTACTTCTTCTCTTCTAAGTGACTCATTTTCTAGTCTATATTTCTAGTCTATATATGTTGTGGTCGGATATATCAGCAGAAGCTTCTTTATTGGACTCAATTGAAGTAAAGGTTATCCAACGTTTCGAATGGTCTGCAGGATATATACTTTTATATTTGCGTTTGGAGTGACCCTCAATACTAGAGATTTCATAACGCTCGTTTGGAAGTACTGCCGTTATTTTGAAGAAATGCGTGTTACAATGTATGATTATGATTTTATTAAATAAAACCAATGTTTGTAAGTACCCAGGAACATTGTTTTACTTCACTTACTATTGCAGCAATACTAGCTAGCTTTACATTTGCTAAATAGGTTCAATCATTGATATCAAGGCTTGCATTTCTCATTTTTTGTTAGTTTAGGTTTATCAGTCTAGGTACGTAAACACTGCCTCCGTTTCTAACGACTGTGAAAGATGCGGACCTGAAAACAAACAAGAATGATAACTATGATTCTGAATGTATTTAATTAGTATTATTTGTATTTACCTCATATAAATATTTTTTTGGTATCTGTTTACTAGAATTATAACCTATAAATTCAATTCAATTCAAATATTTTTATTCTCTATACAAACAGAATGTTTACTTAATGAACGTCAAAGTTGTCTTCTTAACAAAGTAAACTTCTTCATAATCGATTTACTTCCTCCAAATAGTTTAAGAGCCACAGTTTTTCTATGCAAACTGAGCAGTTAAGGCGTAGGCACTGGTTTTAAAAAAAACACCACATATCTCCGGGGTTTATATAATTTCAAATATTGTGCTTTTCCCATAGAAATAGTCAAGAAAACGGGACATCCTCCATTTTGAATTTTTTGACAGTTGCCACCCCCATTGTATAATGTTAATGCCACAGACCATAATATCTGTAGTTAATGCGTATGTTTGCATTTCTGCAAACATCCTTCATTATAACCTGCTTACACACACACCTGTTGCGGTAATGTGTTCCTATCTTTTAAGCGGAATTTTGTTGTTTGCGGCTTATATTTTTTATTACTTTGTCTTTAATTATAATAAAGCTTCCAACAATTTCTCTGCACATTTAGGATACGATAATCTATCAAATAGTCCTAAGACGACTGGCTTACGTTTAAACTTATACATTTTAACGAGACTAATCACGGAATGGAATATCTAATTAAATTTCAGCTAACAATGGTTTTAAGCTTACAGTCACGAGGAATCCAATGTTCAATGTAGTTTACGAATAGCGCGCTTTGTCATCGGACTCAGTCATCCATTAGAAACTAGATTGTATGTTAGCTAATCGGGCTGCGTATATAGCTTTCTGCATTCAATATTCAATGCGCTCGGTACGCTTTTCTAAGGACCTAAACAACTGAAATACCATACACATTACACACTTAACACAGTACGTCCCCTCGAAGCGACAAATTCGGTGCGCCTTTTGAACCACTGCAAATGATTACGTGAATACAAATCCGTACTCAATTAGTGTACCTACATTACACTTCTATTGTTAGGGTGATATTGTAACGATGAAATATTTATTAGAGATGGAAAGAAAACTTTTCTCGTGTAGAATTTAAATATTTATTTTATTAAAGTTAATACAAAATACACACATACCTACTTAAAATATAAAGTAAAGTATAAGTAACGTATCCTCAATGTTTTTTTGCCACAGGATCGTTATTTTTTGTATATGTCACGAAACATGGTGGTGTCTTTTGAACCGACTTCAAAAAAGGAGGAAGTTATCAATTCGACGCGTGTACTTGTTTTTTTGGCTATGTTTTCGCATAACTCCTTCAAATTTTAACCGATTTCGTCAATTCTTTTTTTTTCGAATAGATTTAACATCCCATTGGTCCCATTTTAATTTGGAGAAGATCTGATTAGGACTTAAGGGCCAAATGGGGCCAATCCTTTAGTAATATCCGTATTTTTCATAAAATAGCGTAAAAGTAGTCCCAAGTTAATTTGGTGATGTTCTGGTGAAGACTTTAGGAGATGGATATTGAGAATATCAAATTTTAAAGCAAAGAATTAATCAGGGCAAATTATGTTTATAACGGAATTGTTTATTTTACTCCCACTCCCCAACTAAGACTGAAAAATAAAAAAAATTAAATTAAAAATAGAAACACTGCAGCGCAGCATAATTTGTTGTTGGTGCCCAGTTTCATGACCAGCACATATATTTTGGGCACCGACTCCAAATTATACTTCTACAATACCTACATGTATACATACTTCTAACTATTTAAATGATTTATAACTTTTTAGCGCTGTAGTGTTTCGAAGTCGGTTTTTATTTTTTATAATTTATTTTTATTTTATTTTCAGCATTGCTTGGACAACCAAACTGAATCCTTCTATCCTCCAATCTCTCTATCTTTCATTCGAGGAGCTGAATACTGAAGTACGTGATAAACCTTGATTTTCCGTGAGCGGCCGTAGCAGTCTTACCCCCGGTTTCTCGTACACTAACAAGCTGTTAATCTACTGTTAACAGCTGTCAGTCGTTTTTTTGTATGCACTTTGGTCAATTGAAGTAAAAAAGACATTATTTGTGACGGCGTTAGCAAACCCTCCAGAACACCAGTAACTTCTTTAGATAGATAGAGAACCCTTTATTGAACCAGCAGAAAGAATTACGAATGGTTTCTTGTAATACCTATCTAAGTTATCTACACTCGTTTCTTTGTACTTCAACAGTTCAAAATCAGTAAGTAATTTACTAATTAGACTATTAAAATGGTCCTTTATCCATTTGAAAAATTTACTCAAACAAAAGTAAAAAAGCCTAGAAATAGTAAAACACCTGCAATGACCGCGATGGGCGACGCTGCGCGCGCGCAAAGTAATTTGTAATTGATATTATTATAGAAATAATTGACCTTTTTTACCAATTTCACCTTACGTGAAAAGTATTAAGAGCTCAGAGTTGTTTATTTTGTAGATCTTTATTAGCAGTGTAGGTGAGAATACGATGAGTAATTAATTGGATTAGAATAGGCATGTTCATTTACCTTTTGCACTGTATACTTAAAACAATAAGAGTTAATCTTCATGAACGTTGCATGAAGTACTCGGCACGACGGATTAGATTATTATTATTTCTTTCTCGGTTCGATGAGGCTTGCTATGTGTTAAGCACATTCTGTGCAAAAAGGCTTACTATAACATCAAGGATTATTTAAAGGACAAAGATGTTTGGCATTAAACAGTAGATTAATATTATTTAAAGGACGATTGTGACTAGTGTTCAACACATTCATGACTAATATTTTAAGTTGAAAACTCTGTTAATTAAGTTAAAACGTGCTTTGAAAAGAATAAATGTGGAGTTTCTTTGTTAGCTTCTTCTCCACATAATCCATTAATTGTGAAACTAACAACTTTGACGTTCATTAAGTAAACATTCTGTTTTTACAATGAATAAAAATATTTGAATTGAATTGAATTGAATTGAATTGCGAAAAAACGTCCCGAATTTGTCACCCCCTAGTGGACGTACCTAATAAATACGTTTTTTTAATGGCTTGAACTTAACCGGAATATGAAAAGGCGTACCATTCGTCACTTAAAGGGGACATACTGTGTACGAAATTTCAGTAATTTAGACTTTTAAAAAAGCGTACAACCCCTAGATGGACTAAACTCTATTGTGTCTGCATAGGGGACGTATTGAATACGGAAAGCCATATACGCCACCGGGCTGATATTGGTTTACACACGTTTGATCTATCAACCTTGATGTAATGTGTTGAGCTAAATTTATAAATAAAATCAGCTGTCGCTAAAATTATTAAATCCTATCCTGCTATAATATTATGAATGTGGAAATTTGTGAAGATATTTTTATGTTTGTTACTCAATCACGCAATAACAGCTGAACGGATTTACGTGAAATTTGGCGTACAGATAGACAAAGACCTGAACTGAGACAGCGTACCTAACTACTTGATATCCCAGTAATGCGTTCCCATGAGATAATATTAATTTAAAGTTTAAAATAGATGGCGTGTGCGAGCGAAAGTTGTGTTTAAAAATTGATGACATTGTGCAAGAATCGTAGAAACAGATTCAATTCAATTCAATTCAAATATTTTTATTCATTGTAAAAACAGAATGTTTACTTAATGAACGTCAAAGTTGTTAGTTTCACAATTAATGGATTATGTGGAGAAGAAGCTAACAAAGAAACTCCACATTTATTCTTTTCAAAACACGTTTTAACTTAATTAACAGAGTTTTCAACTTAAAATATTAGTCATGAATGTGTTGAACACTAGTCACAATCGTCCTTTAAATAATATTAATCTACTGTTTAATGCCAAACATCTTTGTCTTTTAAATAATCCTTGATGTTATAGTAAGCCTTTTTGCACAGAATGTGCTTAACACATTTTTTAAATCGCGTTGGAGGTAACTCTAATATATCTTGAGGAATTTTCTTGTAGAACCTTATACAGTGCCCCATAAAGGATGTGTTAACTTTTGCAAGTCTAAATAGTGGAAATGACAATTTATAATTCTGTGGCGGTACCCGGTACGAAGTTCGCCGGGACAGCTAGTAAAGTAATAACTGTACTAACCTTCAGTTTAAATTAATTAACTAGGTACATAAGTACAAAATACTGCGCCATCGTCGCTGCCTCTGGGAAGGGTCCCCATTAAGAAGGCTATGTAACCTCGTTGGATCGCGAGACTTATCCCCTTCCCGAGGTAAAAGCCAGCCCTGAGGTCACTGGTCATGTCGATGAGGCGCGACGAAAGTTCTTTAAAGAGTAATCGCGCCTCGTCCCCGAAATTGTCATCGTCATTATCTTCGTAATTGTCAAAAAACATCGTTGTCAGCGCAACTGGTGCTAAAAATTCTTTTTTCTAAGTATATTAGTTGGATTTCATTGACATTTTTACATATTGTAACAACTATATATATGTAGGAAGGACATTTCTGTTTTGTGGACCACTGTGAGAGTTTTTTGAGAAAAAATAATGAATTGGCGACCATTCGAGTGGATTCGTCACTGTCTCCACACCAAACGGCACAAATAAGTGACTCTGTGGTAGAGTCCCGTGCTTGCGTCGCTTGACACCTTGGCGCTTGATGCCGCACCGGCTCTACAGGGTGACTTTGGGTGACCGTATTTTAAGGGGGCATTCTAACCATGATTTAAAAATACATGGAACTAGTTTTGACGTCACGCGTCGAAAATTTTTTTTTTTTGTTACCCGATATACTTAAGCATGAAATTTACTGTTAGGGCCGCCCGGCTGTGGAACGATCTCCCGGCTTCAATAAGGCTTCAATAATTCAATAAAATAAAATTTTCAAAAAAAACGTACATAATATTTTCATAAATGTATTGACATGCAACTGTTAAGATGTTGGTTTCTTGAAAGAAATCTCTTAGCGAATCCCTACTACCTAACTTGTATATACGAGTAAATCGGATGGCTCTCTTCTGCAAGATGAAGATAGTCTCAATGTCTGCTGCCCGGCCCCATAGTAGTACACCGTAGGACATAATACTATGGAAGTAACTAAAATAAACAAGCTTAGCAGTTACAACGTCAGTGAGTTCCCTAATTCTTTCCACTGCAAATGCTGCAGAGCTAAGTCTGTGTGCTAATTTTACAATATGTGGACCCCATTGCAGTTTTGCATCGATTGTGATGCCCAGAAATATATTACGAGTATCATCTATAAATTCTAGTTTTTCAGGTCCAATTACTATGTAGTTCTCAACTATTCTTACGTTAGGTAAGGAAAACTTTATACATTTTGTCTTTTTAGAATTTAGCAGCAGATTATTTGCTGTGAACCCATCTAGTACTTGCGAGAGAGCATTATTATTTTAAAAATAAGTGACGTGTCATCAGCAAATAACACTAGGTATCTCAGACATTTTTTGTACCATAAACGGTAAATCATTTATATAGACTAGGATAAGGAACGGCCCTAAGATAAAGCGGGACTCCTATTTTTAAAAGTGAACCCGATGATTTAATACGATTTAGGTCTGCTTTTTAGACCCTTCCTTCTAAATACGATCTTACATAAGCAGCCTATATACGTCCCACTGTAAGGCACAGGCCTTCTCTCAGGGAGAGTGTGGGCTTAATCACCACGCGTGCCCAGCGCGGATTGGCGATTTCAAGCGCTGAGGTATGTGAATAATACGATCTTAAAAGATCTAAACCTCCACCCTTCATTCCGTAGTGTTTTAACTTTAATTTTACCACCTAAATTTTACGTGTATGAGCTTCGTTCATTAGGATTGTTTCTGGAATTGGTTCCCTCCTACAATTATGCAGAATGTGCATAATTGTAGGAGGGAAAGAATTCGAGCACTTATTGTAAAAAAAAAGAATATACTTTACATAATTATCGTTTAAAATGAGTATCAAAAGTATCTCGACGACCCTAAGGTTTTAAAAAAACATAAACATAAACATTTACATACAGGCACATACATTGCTTCTGGTCCCACACCAGGATACCCTGTGTCGTGGGAACCAGAAACAACGACATCACAAACATGTAAACATCCAAGACCTGGGGTTTTTTTTTTGTCCCCAGCTGGGATTCAAACCCGGGACCTCTCGCATTGTATGCAGGTGCACTACCGCTGCGCCACGAGCTCGTTCACATTAGTTACTGGTTAATCAAGCGAGCTATCTACCATTTCCGTTTGATCCATTATTTACGGGACACCCTGTAGAATAGAAAATCAGTGCATTTACGGAATCTAGGGCCATCCCTTGTTATTGGAAATATTAAGGTACTCCACCACATTTTTATTCTGCTCATACACTATACGTATTATAAGCAGAAATCATAAACGGACTTCTAAATCCGGCCCTGATCCGGTTGCGCATATAGCAATTACATTACATTTGAAAATTTAATTCACTTCAATGCTGATTTGTGGACTCACTGCACTGATTTTCCAGGACAACTTAAGAAGATGTTTATTTTTGCTGATAATAATATGTACTTCTTCAAAACATATCCAAATAATTTTATTAATTGGTGATTTAGTAGCATTAGGATTTCGTAGCCTCTGCTTTAAGTAGTTGAGCTTCACTAGCGCCACCAACGGAATAGAAATCATATTTAATAATAACCATGTTATTCATCATCAACCCCTTGACGCCCACTGCAGGACTGCCAATAGGCCTCATAACCATGAGGGGTTTTGCCATAATGGCCACGCTTCGCAGGCGGGTTGGCGATCGCAGTATGCGGTTGGAATGTTAGGTAGACGCTGCTGCCCGTCTCCTGGTAATTTATTTCCTTAGTCGCCTTCTACGACATCCACGGAAGGAAATGGAGTGACGCTATTCTTCATCCGGCGCCACACGGCTTAAGTTGTAAATAGCTACAACAGAATAAGGCAGCAGCTCAACAAAATGCTAGTCAAAGGCGACGAGCGCCGGTTTTCTGCTGCACCTGACTCGCTGAGGCTTGAACAATGTGCATATTTGATAACGGAGAAAAAAAATTGAAAAATGCACTCAAAAAACTTTGCTCTTTGATTTGATTCAAAAGGAAAATGCACAAACAATGGCTCTGAGTCTGACCGCCCCGTGTTTCTTGTTTTGTTTGCATGTAGTGAAAAGAAAAAGTTATTGAAAAGTTGGTAAAGTTTACCAAGGATGTCTTACAGAGTTATTTTATAAAAACACTATTCCTCTAGAACATTCCTCAGAGCTCGTTTAAATAGCCTGTGGTAAAAGGAAAAATGTAACCACAGATTAATTAAACTGCCTCTGAGGATTATTTTAGAGGAATCGTATTTTTTATAACTTACACTGTGAGGCATTTACAAACTTCGAGTAAACTGATATCAAAATCAAAACATGCAGACGAAACAAGAAACACGGGGCGGTCAGACCAATAATTTATAATGTCTGTCTATCTGTCTATCTGTCACCAGGCTGTATTTCATGAACCGTGATAGCTAGGCAGTTGAAATTTTCACAGATGATGTATTTCTGTTGCCGCTATAATAACAAATACTAACAAATACAAATACAAAAACCGACTGAAATAAATATTTAAGGGGCGCTCCCGTACAACAAACGTAATTTTGCCGTTTTTTGCTCGATATTACAACAGTCCACCTGTTGAAGTATTCACAGAATATTTAGTTTTATATTCGACTAAAAAATACTAACAGTCGGTGCGCTTCAAGCGAGCGGACCGCATGTTTCTAGCGCGTCGACTGCGACTCTGCGAGCCGTCAGCTAGTCCTTGCCGTAGGCGTGTTCAATCACACACGCCATAAAATAAGCGATACCTACTCGCGGTGGCATATGGCAGCGAGCTTGCACTCTGCAGAGCCGGCGAGCACACGGCGAGCTCGCATCTCGCTTATTGCAAAACCAGCAAAACGAATTACAAAAATGATTTCTGATAATGATAATGTAATGGTATACAATTGGCGGTCTTATCGCTTAGAGCGATCTCTTCTAGAGAACCTTTGCATGGTTATACAGACATAAAGAACACAAAAAATGCAAGAGGGTCTTTGGTAATTTGGGTCTTTTGTGGACGAGGGAAGCGGAATGTGAATATAAATTGTTTAGACTCTAACAAATAAATAAACAATTTTTGCTGTTACGTGGCCATGGCAAACACATCCCAATTGCGCGGATTTTTGTTCAAGTTCTCTGTAGGGCATCATATTTGCAGTTAAAGGCCCTGGCCACACGGAAGGGAAGCGTTGTATAGAGTTCGCGCCCTTGCCCCGTCTCTTCTGTGTGGGCTTCGGCCCGTCCCTTCCATACATTTTGTATGAAAGTGAATTGGAAAAACAACGCATCTCTTCCGCGCCCGCGCCCTGCGTCCCTTCTGTGTGGCCAGGGCCTTCAACTGCAAATATGATGCCCTACAGAACTAAACTTTCATGGTTAGTTACAGTGATCTTATAAACTGCGTTGGCAGGGCTAATAAGCCTCAGCCATCACTTTCAGTATGGTAACAAATTAACGAGATGGAAGACTGTAATTAAGATAAGTAAACCTATCTTCTATATGTAATTAAGATATAGGCTAGAAGATTAAGTAATCTAATATATACAATCTCGTGTCACATATACGTAGTATTTGTTATGATCTCCTTCGAAACGGCTTCATCGATTTTTATGACTTTTTTGTGTATATTTTTGTTAGGTCTGAAAGTACATAGGTCGTAGGCTAATTAATATACGAAAACAAAGATAAATATCAGAGATATTACTGCTGAATGGTTATGGTCAAAAAAAGTAACTCTGTATTTTTTTACTAGAGGTAAAGTGAAGTGAAGTGAAAAATATTTATAACGCAAAAATAAAACAAATTTATAGAGAGAAACGAGAAGACAAAAATAATAGTACCTAAGACAATCATGCCGAACATAAGTGCTACAACAGACAAAGGCTAAAGCTCAGGAAAATGCTAGTGAAAGGCGACTAGCGCTGGTTTTCTGCGGCACCTCACTCGCTGAGATATGACAATATGTATATTTGATAACAGAGAAAAAAAAATCGAAAAATGCGCTTAAAGATGCAATAATGGGATTAAAATAGAAACATAGATTTTACGAAAATAAGTAATTTTGTAAATAATGGCCCAAATGCCAATCAGATAAAAAAACAAAAAAATTTAAAAAATATTTTGTGTGTGTGTGTGTGTGTGTGTTTGTGTGTGTATGTGTGTTTGTGTGTGTATGTGTAAGTGTGTGTGTGTATGTATGTTTGAGTGTGTATGTGTGTGTGCGTGTATGTGTGTGATTGTGTGAATATTTGTGTGCATACCAGCGGGCAGAAAACGGGTTCTTAAAAAAAACATAAAATATAGCGAGGCAACTAAAGTGAGGACTGTTTGTCCAACAGTAATCTTTTATAATGAAGCTTTAAGGTTGCCTTTGAAATAAGTTTTTGAAGCGCCCTCCGCCGCGGCGGAGGGAGATTGTTCCACAATTTACTTGCCTGATAGCGAAAACTACCCTCAAAAGCTCTTGTGTTGTGATAAGGCGTTGCTAAAATCGATCTTTGTGCTCTGCGCGAGATTAAAGAGTTATGGAAGGTGTACCAGTTTAGTTTATCGTAGGGGTATATGGGTTTTTTAAATTTTACTACGCTGTGTACAAGACCAGCCAAAGGTAGCTGCCGTCTAGAGTCCATGTTCAAGAACCTGGCTTTGTTAAGGTAAGGAGTGATGTGACTACGCGGGGGAATTTTATAAAAGTATCTAATACAGGCATTCTGTACACGCTGTATTATTTTTTTAGATCGTGCCAGTAAACAAGGACCCGTCACAACATCACAGTAATTCAGCTGGGACTTGGGAGAGAACCAAGGACTCACATAGCAATGAACGTACTCTTTCAAGCAATAATTACGTATCCGGTACACTACCCTGACACGATTGAAACATGACTTGACATCGTTAAAAATGTGGTTTTCAAGGCGATTTGATTCGATAACTAGTGATTTCGTCATTAACATGTTTCGAACACAGCTATGTTTTGGATTAATGACCCGATTGGACTACAAAAATAGCGGTTTCTTTTGTTCTTTTCAAGGTCTAACAGTGAAGCTCAATCATTACTTATTAGCGTTATAAACTTAAGCCACGCGGATAGAGCTACGGAAAGAACCTATATACTTAATTAGGTACATAGGTATTTATAATTTCATCGATCAGTGCAGTGGTTTGACGCAATTGAGTGAAGGCACCGAAATGTCTGGTAATACTAAGACACGTGGACTCTAGTAGATATAGATCTAATAGATGCTGAATCATTGTTCTCTCGGTGACAGGTACCCAAAACGAAAATTATCGGAATAAGTTTCGGTCTACGGTTGGCGGTCGGTCGGTTACTGGCTCAAACATAATAATAGGTCCTAATGGTCTACGTCGCGGGCTTGAATGTCGATTCAACTACGTAATAGACTGAGCGTGCACCGGCTAAAGCATCTCGCGTTCATCTCTCTACTATGGACGACAAATAGTCACCCTCAGAAGTCTAGATCACGTCGTCTGCCGCACTCCTTGCCGATCAATACGTATTTGTAACGGTTGTAAACGTTTCGGCTCCGTTCCTCTTTGCGATAAAGTTTTGTAACACTCACTCGGTGATTTGGTCGTCGCTAAAGCACTAGACTCACCTCCAGCTGCGCGCCTTCGCTAACCGTTACGTCGCCATTTCACTTTTGTGTTAGTTTTTTATGATTTTATCACTTTATAAGGCACTGTCTTAGTTGGTGGCGGTCATATAGGCCGCGGGTTCTGAGAAAAACGGTGGCACGTTATGCAGGGTAGCCGCCCTCCTTATGGCGTAGGGAGGGGACCAACTGAGCCACTCAATCCAAGACAGTTCTTTTGTGCAATAAAGTGTAAAAAGTGTAATGTAATGAATGTATAATGTATTTCCCTAGGTTTACGTAACTTTATTATTGTATTTCATCTTTTTCTTGCACTACCCGTCGCCAGTCTCTTCAATACCAAAGGTTTGCTGGAAGAGAATGCTTCTTGCATTAAGTAAGCCCTTGTACATTAACAATGTTATTAGTGCAATAAAGAGTTAAAATAAATAAATAATAAATAAACAAACTCTGCGACCAACTTCTGCCTGCACTCTGACTCACTTTTATTTTTATTAAGACAGTTAACTAGCTAAACGTAAAACATGTACAGAAAGCCAATCAAATAGAGAGCGGTTGTTGAAACAGCTGGTTCGTTGATAACACAATAGCAACAACGGAGATTAAAAATCACTTAATCGTTCGATGAAAACTGGTGCAAACAACGGGGTGGACTTGATAATGAAATGCAACACGGAGCCGAACTGAAAGTTGGCCAGTGTTAATCTGTAGAATTCTAAATAGCCCGATCGGACCACCGTAACAATGGTTTTTAATTGTTCTTTTCAAGGTCATCATCTAACAGGTGGCGAACATTCCTGATGGTCTCTGAGGAGACAGTGGAGACCAATTGTCATGTTATCGTATAGCAGTACGTGTCTACGAGCATTAGCTTAAAGTACGCAAGCGCGAGCCGGCTGGCCTCGCCCTTGCGTTTTACTTCCCTCAATGAGTGACGTCACGACCCCAATCTGCCACATATTCCCGCTTATCCTCGCCACTGCTAACGAAGCAAAATTGTATGCTCCCCGTGATCAGGTTGATGATACCAAAAGCAGTGTATTCTAGTAACACTAATTTTGGACTTGCTCACACGCACATCTATTTCATTAATTTGTCTTCATGTTTTTTTTTCTTGCAGTTTTTTATTTTGTATCTAATATGAATTTCTTATACTCATTATATTCTCCACTTGCTTAATTTTTAGTACATAGTGAGAAAAGCCTTGCTTAGTTCTTCCTTTCACCGTAATAGACGAAACATCATACTTGAGAATTAAACAGCAGAAGTGCAAGTTTAAAATTAATTAGTTGGTATATGTTAAGCTTTTAACGCGCAAGCCGTTGTGAGGGTGCACGAGATGGAGACGATCTCGTAGGGTCCGGAGTGGCGATGGATTACCGGAATAGGCGCTGGAAGGGCGCGAGTACTAGATACGCCAGTCCGAATCGCCCCCTTTCTCTAGTTACGGGTAGAACCTTGAAATAATGACGAACCCATTTGTACAGTAAAATGCCCGAAGATGGAATACGCTTACGGCAGTTTTCAATCAATCGGTAGGCCCACTGACAGTTCTATGGTCAAAAATTCGCTGCCGGTGGGTTTTGTTTACATACAATGCAGCGAAGTCACTGAATATATCCGAAAATGGGGAAATTCTAGAAATTCTGGAACTCACTCGACTGTGTCTGGTTTGACACGTCCTCTGCGAGAGTCGAGCGAGTTCCAGCATTTCTGCCCTTTGTGTGAGGAGTGACTTACAAAATTGGGAGTATTTTGAAACGCGCTTCAATCAAAACCATCTACAAGCCGCCAAGAAAGATACACCAATTCATACGAAGTATCAAGCACAGGATTCCCTTACAAGAGGCAGGAGTATACAATCTTGACTGTGAATGTGGTTCCTCGTACATTGATCAAACGAAGCGTACCATAGCTGAGCGGGTGAAGGAACATATCGCGGACGTGAAACATAAGCGCTCTGGTAGATCTGCAGTCAGTGAACATACACTCAGCGGCACCAACCACTTCATTCATTTTGATAAAATTCAAGTTCTAGCCCGAGAGGACCGTTTCTTTCCTAGAATAATACGCGGGGCAGTAGAGATCCGCCGGCATCCAAATTTCAATAAAGATAGTGGTTGAAACATACCTACAGCGTGGGAACCAGTGCTTAAGTGCATGAGACCCCCTTGCTAGAAGTGTGACTGTAGATTGAATTTAAATTTCAATAACTAATAATCAATATTTTTGAGTTTGTATAAAATTATTGTTTCGCCAATTTAAATAAAAAAAAACGGTAAAATATTTTTGCAACGTAACTTAACAATTTTTTTGCCAATGGTAGTAAACTAACAATTAATGCTTTCAAAAAGATGCCTTTCACCTCAGTCTACCAAGATCACGGCACTTGCAAAAGTAACGAAACGTGGAAAAATTGTAAAATAAAAAAATAAACGAATAAATATCCGTGCAAGTTCAGTTTTTATCTTGACCGATGTTCAGTAGATCGCTGAAGTGTTCGTGCCAGTGTTTTATGTTTTTTTCCTTTTCAGTTAGAATATTTCCCTCCTTCTCTTGACACTATTCGATAGCACTGGCTGATACTCTTGTCGTAAGTTGTTTACTCCTTTGAAGAAAAGTCTAGTGAGATTTCGGTCTCTGAGGTCATCCATTTCTCTAAACCTCCTATTCTCTGCATTTCTCTTCTTCCGTCTGGCCTTTTTTCTGTATTATGTTTCTCTCTAATCTATATTGTTCATTCGTATTATTATCAGTGTAACATTGTAAGTATAAGTCGAGCCATATTTTTCCTGTCTAGTACTTGAATACATCATCATCAAACTATTCCTCTCTTTTCTCCATGCCTTTTTTGTCCAGTGATGATTTTGGCAGAATCTACAGTCGCAGTTTTCAGAAGAATCCTATCGGGAATATTAATCAGCTCATTTATGTCCATGGATATCGTTATAATGTGGCATTTTTTTTTGGCGTTGTCCTCGAAAGGGTTAATGTTTTTATTTCGAACTATATATTATAAGCGATTACAAACTTTTTATTCCACAGATCATGAAGTGAGCGCGGTATTTGCTTACAGAATGCAAACTAAACGTAACTTCATAAAAATAAGGGTCAATATACCACCAACACTGATTCACTTCACCACCACATTCGCAAACATGGCGCTAGTGTGGAATTCCACCTTTATGGAATACAAATGTCCTAGTTCACAATCGAATTCACGTGCGGGATGCACAAATACAGCTTACAGCATAGCATTGCTATTTCAGCTTGATAATCTTAAATGCTATGTCAGTTGTCAGCACTACGCCTACCTGCATAAACTAAAAACACTGAATATGGGGCCGTTCAAGTATTACGTAAGCAGATTTATTACAATTATTTACCTCCCCTGCCCCCTCGTCAGCAAAAGTAAGCAAAGCTCATATACCTCCCTTCCATGCTTACGAAAACATTGGTATATGCATTTTTCTTTAAATGTATTCAAAGCGTCAAACGAAAACAATACATTGGCGTCAAGAAATTTAGACAAGTGAATAGCGCGCGGTACCTAATGCCCTTACTCGGTTCTATAAACGTATCCATTACTTTTGGGAATCCCTGAAAATGTGTTTCGTTTTCAAGCACAGACAAGTAGGGTTGCCGGGTGTTCAAAGCAAAATCGATTATTTTTTTAGAAAAAGAAAGTAAAAATAATAAATACCTACTATTGCTGACGTAATCACCATCCAGACCCCCCCATCCCCCATGTCATCAAAAATAAGCAAAGTTAAGACCCTCCGCCCCCTGTAGTGCTTACGTAATACTTGAATGGCTCCTATGCCATTTTTTCATGATAATTCTTTTTGCATTTTTCATTTCCACGTTATTTTCTATCTGAATTAAAGACCCTTTCTTTAATACGACCAATTATTCTATTAATTTCAATAGAGAAAAACACAATATCCAAACAAGATTCCAATAAACTAACTAAAAGCACTGATTATCCTGTCTTCGCCTTTCGATATTTATCTTTGACCATATTGTAGTAGCCCTGCTACGCGCTAACCATATCGCACAAGTTACCAAGAGAGATTAATTATTAACGTTAGTTTTATTCTGCAGATAATATCCGGCTATAAGATTCCTTTCATCGAAGTACGATTACCTACACAGAGTGCAAGTAATTACCCAAGACGTTATTTTGAGATTATCGACTCCATTGCCATAAAACAGGAATTACAACATTTGTTGGAAATAAATGCTGTAAGAAAATGTAGACCATCGACAGGACAGCTTATTTCAGATATGTTCTTGATCCCCAATCCCCGAAAGTGACGGAAGTCATAGATTTATTTGAAACTTGAGCAAACTGAATGAATAGGTAAGTCTTTTCAAAACATTTCAAAATGGAAGACCCCAGAACGGGTACCAGAGTTATGACAAAAGGATGCTACATGATTAATATTGATTTAAAGGAAGCAAATTTTTTATTACCGATACACGATACAACTCACACCAAATTCGAGAACATGTTATTTGTGTTTTTTGCCCTACCTTTTAGTCTATGTTCGGCGCCTTCTATATTACAAAAATATTACATCCGGTTATAACCCATCTAAGAACCCTTGACCTGCTGTCCGTCAGATATCTAGATGATATTCTTTTACTTAGAAAATGCAAATACAACTATTCAATGCTTGACACATTTAGGATTTATTACTAATTACGAAAAAAGTAATTTGCAACCTAAAAAAATTGTAAGCTTTTAGGATTGATTTTGAATTCCGAGACAATGACATTCCATCTTACAGATATTAAAAGACAAAATATTTTTAATTCAATTTGTAACATATTAAACAGGCGTAGTATGCGAATTCGAGAATTTGCTTGTTTTCTAAGCCTCCTCAGTGTAGTGTAGGTAGGTATGCATAAACATTGTAACACGGAATGTTGTAAGACGGCACCCGTGGCGGTGGTCATCAGAGAGACAGATTCATAGAAGTAGGTAACTGGAGGCTAGGGTATTTGTAAACATACTTTATGAGGAGAGCCATATTAGTTACCGGCCGGCCACCTAGCGACCATGAAGCATACCTATTGTGATACACGTGTAACCCCCTCCAGTTGTTATATCCATTAGTATTTAAAAACATAAAGTACTAGGTACTAATAAAAAAAGAGAGTTTAACTCCAAATTCCGTCCGTTTCACTTCACGATGATTCCCCAACATTACAACAGCGGCATGCCCAGCTGTTGCTGAAAGAAGTAAATACTTAGCTCTTCTGCAAAATAATGATAACTGCTTTCATGACAATAACAGATAGTTAACGTGACGATTTACTTTGGTGGAAAAACAACATTTTTGTGTCGTTCAATCGATATCGTGACCACAAGTATGTACTAGATATTTATACAGACGCCTCGACAACGGGTTGGGGCGCTGCTTGCGATACGGAAACCACAGGTGGTCATTGGACTTTGGCCGAACAAACCCATCACATAAATTTTCTGAAATTATTGGCAGCATATTTTGGTTTAAAATCTTATGCTATAAATAAAAATAACTGTGAAATCCTTATTGTGTATCGATAATACGATCGCCATTTTGTACATTAGTAGCCACCCACACCAATCGTAGTCATATGCCAATATGATTTGGAGATGGTGTGAGGAAAGGAAAATATTTATTTTTGCCTCTTATATTCAGTCATCTTTAAACGTAGAAGCTGATAGCAAATCTAAGAAAATCAATGTCGACACGGAATTGGAGCTAGGTCTTAGAGAGTTTGAAAAATTTATCAGAGTATTTGATCAGCCTTCTATTTCTGATCTATTTCTGATCTCGAGGTAATGATAAATGTTCTCTGTACATAATCTTGGAAACGAGACCGCTTTGCCTATAGTATTGACGCCTTTACGGTCGATTGGTCTGTTTTACTTTTACGCATTCCGACCGTTTGCGTAAATTTTAAAAACTCTGAATAGTATCGTTTCTGACTATGCAACAGGGATCGTAGTTGTTACACAGTGGCCATGGCCATCGTGGTACCCCGTCTTCAAATCGCTTTCTGTGAGAGAAATCGTGATATTTCCAGCTAATAAATATCCCCTCTCTTCTCCTTTTAGAGCTCTCCATCCGCTGCATCGTCACCCTTCCCTGGCAGCGAGTGTGTTATGAGGGAAAGCTTCCGTAGGCAGCTTGTACCAGAAAAGGCTTTAGGAGTTATGATATTTTCTTTGTCGCAAAACACGATAGCTCTATACTCAAGTAGCCTTAAATAATGGTAGGAATTTTGTAATAGTAATAATGTACATTTTTATAATTTTAACATTTCCTCGCTATTAGAGTTCCTTTGTAGCTGTTTTCAGAAGGGATCTTATGGCACCCTTAATAGCCACAGATCGGCCACTTAATTTATAGCCTCAAATAGGATAAGTAACGATCTGAAGCTCAAACGTTTTTTATAGGTATCTTTAAGTTAATTAGAACCCGTGTACTGTTCTAGTCTATTTGGAAAATTTCAGCAATAACGCTGTTAATCTGGAAGTTTTAAGTAAAAATTAGTAATGCTTCTAGCGCTAGCAACTGGACAAGGGACACAGACTCTCCCTCTGATGAAAATTTCCAATATGAGAACTCTTTATGATAGCATAATCATAACAAAAACAAATTTGATAAAAAGCTTCTGTAATTGGTAGGACGCATTCAGTTTTGAACTTTCCTTTTTTTCGGCATTTCAAAAATCGAAATTCCTACCGAATTCAGAAATTGCAGTTTCTGGAGCGTGTGGTGAAACTTCAGTTAATGGCCTTTCTCTACACCAACCAACTCCTAAATTCATTGCAATCTGGTTCCCGCCCATCCCATAGCACATCCAAAGCCGCAATCAAAATTACCGACGACTTCCGCCACGCTATGGATGACCGACAGTTTACTCTCCTTACCCTGCTTGATTTCAGTAGTGCATTGAATTGCTTTGACTATGAAATTCTTCTTACCACACTTCAATCCTTCAATATACCGGAGTCAGCCGCAGTGTGGTTTCACTGATATCTCCACGCTCACCATCAGCACATTCATGCGGATGATGTCCTTTCAGAGCGGTGTGACGTCGCTGCTGGTATTCCGCAGGGAAGATTGCTCTCACCATTACTTTTTTTGGTTTTCATCAATACTCTTGTATCAGTAATCAATTTTAGTTCCTATCGCTTGTACGAAGACGATCCCCAGCTTTATTTGCCGTTCAAGTAGAATCTTCTTCCCGTTGCAGTCCAGAAAATGAACACTGATCTTGTTTCAATAACTGCATGGACTGAGCAGTATGGCCTGCTAATTAATCCGGGCAAGACGCAAGTATGATTCTGGGTAGTATCCCAATCTCACCGAAGAACTTCTTAATAAACTAGATCTCCCTCTCAATGTCTGTATCCGATACATGTTCAGCCTTCGTAATTATGATCACGTTCCCAAATTTCGTACTGAGCTGAATTGGCTAAACTTCTGTTTCCACAGGAATGCTGACATTGTAACGCTTCTCTATAGGATATTACATGGCCCCTCTCCTCCCCATTATCTTCGTGAACGTTTTGCCCCCTGTGGCGCGCATGGTCGCCTTCAGCATCCATTCAAAGACCTCCTACTTGATATCCCCGAGCGAAATATTATTATTGCTATTAAGATTCTTTATTATACCAGAAAAATAAATATACAATTGGCGGGCTTAATACTAAATATTCTAGCCAACTAACAGGTGACGTGGAAAGGTTGGCGGTAGTGCCAAATGGTGTACTGATATTTGTGAGCCTAATTTTAATGTACTTAATTAGTTTTCAAATTATACAATATACTAGCATATAGAATAAATATATTAAATACATATATACAAAGATAACAAATAAATAATTGTAATAAAATAGAACATACATACTTATAGTGATGTAGACATAATTATATTTATATACATACGGATGAAATTGCACATTTCGTGATGTTTCTTAACTCTAATTTTAAAAACGCTGACGGACGATGGCTGACGAATGTATAACGGTAGCGCATTCCACAGACGCACCGCTGTCACAGTAAACGAGCCCAAATAGTCTGCCGTATTATGCTCTGGCATCTCAAGAAGTAGATCTATGCACGATCACTGAGGGGCGCCATGCGCGCCACGTGGGGCGAAATGTTCGCGTAGATAATGGGGGGAGGAGGGGTCGTGAAGAACGCTATAAAGGAGCGTCAAGATGTGGCCACTCCTGCGGTGGCGGATGCTTGGCCACTTTAACTGGCCAAGCATGATAACACGATATTGGGAAATCTGGTCAAATTTCCGGGGGCTGAAGATAATTATAAACGTATACAAACATTAAAAAGACGATCTAACTTGCGGAGAAGTACATCAGTGAGGTCGCGTAGGTCGCGCAGATACACATCTGCGTTGTCGATGACTAGGAGCAGCAAGGCGTTGACTATCGTAACTTTGGCGGAATACGGTAGGAACTTCTGCATACGTTTGAGCGAGTGCAATGATGAGAACATGGCGGGTTATTCGAATTCCGTGACAGCGGTTCGTCTGTGGAATGCTTTACCTCTAAACATCCATCAGGCTCCATCTGTCGACGTCTTTAAGATTAAAGTTCATGAGCCTTACTTTGGACTTCAATAGAGATATCCCGTATCTGTGTAGTTATATAAAGTCTATATGTATTTAAGTAATATTTATTGTTTGTGTGTAGGTTGCAATCAATAGTTTTTTAGTATAGTATTACTTGTGTGTAGTTAATTATAATAAACTTATGTAGGTTTATCAACCAGTCTATGTACTAATTTGTGTATTTCTCCGATAATTTTCTCTGGCACTACCCCATCGACTCTCCACCTCAACGAAGATTAGCTGGATGAAAATAATACCTAGTATTAAGCTGGCCTTTGTACACAATTGTATTTTTAGCGTAATATAATTTTTCAATTTAATTCAATTCAATAAATTATTTTCCCTTTTAAATTTTTCCTGTCCTCTAATGATCAAATATATTTTTGTACCGAGGACACAGGTTTTCTCACGACAACTTGGAGAGATATTGATACTAATGTAATATTAATTGGAAACCTAATAAGAAAGTGGCAGCTCTCAAACGCATTATCGGTTAATTAGCAAGTTGCAATGTATTTCCGGAGCATTATCAAATAAACAGACAAGGCTTCGTGAAACTAATTTCGCAGCCCATTGAACAAGTGACTGATCTAATAGTCCGGGAAATAGGACTTAGGCGTCAACTCGCCCTCAACTAAACTCTCCCTGCGGGTGAGTTGTCACCTTGTGAATTTTGGAGTGGTAGATTCCCCCACTGTGCTAACCGCGTGTAGGTGAGTTGAGAACTGCATTCTGAGGTGGTTAACTCAGCCCACTTTAATTTTTACAAGGTATAAAGGGTATATAGAATTGCTCGTTTAAAGGTATTAGATGATTACGACTGTTTATAAAAAAATAAACCCTTAATTTTTTCTAACAATGCCCCGCACAAATCTCGCCGTCTCTTCTTAATCATCTTTTTATGATCTTTTAATGTACTTTGATGGATTACTGCAGCTTTTGTTCCTTCCAATACCTTGGTAATTATTTACTTTCCAAAGTGTCAAATAGTGGCTTGAATCTTTCGCCACTTGTATTAGTGCCGCAATGTAAATGCTTTACTCGAACTTTGTTGAGTCGTGAATGCCATGGTTCACACATTTCACTCGCGTTGTTCCTTTAATGACAAACAATTTGTCTAATAATACAGCTCCTCTACTATTTAGCCATGTTATTTCAAAGTAGGTGTTGAAAGCTTGTAGTTTTCACGTGGAAATATTAATGTTAATATTCTGTTCATTTAAAACGATAAACTGCCAATCATAAGTTTTTGTAATGTCAATGTATTTTTTGAAGGCCGACCGGAAGGCCGCAGAAGTCGAGGCAGGCGCAAGCTTAGATGGTTGGACGGCGTCGAACAAGATATCAAGATCTTGGGAGTGACAAGTTGGAGAAGGAAAGCCTCTAACAGATCGGACTGGAGAGCTTTGCTTGACCAGGCTAAGGCCCACCCGCGGCTGTAATGCCTCAGATGATGATGATGAATGTATTTTTTGGTTATCTTCCTGTAAGTTTTCTACCACCATCTGGGATTAATTCCCGCGGAAAATAACTAATGAATGAATGAATGAATGATTTATTGCCACAAACAAACATGCTTACATACAATAATATAAAAATAAAGGAGTGTGCGTGTACAATGATACTATTTCAGAGCGATGCACTGTTTGATTTGGGCTTTACTAAACTTTGACTTTGTTATACCAAGTTTTTTGCCTTTTTTCCACACGGCTTGACTGAAATGAAACATACGACCACTTCCTTAATTGCAGACATGTCACTTACTTCAAAATCAGTACCTAGTGAATATCTCAGGCTCAAATTTACGCTTTGAAAAGTAAACAACTACATATTGGAATGAACAAACGATGCAGTAATCCGTCAAAAATAATCGAGCAATAAAAGATTAAGAAAAAATTAAGGGTTTATTTTTTTAGAAACAGTTTTGTATTGTATAAAAAAGTATATTGGGTTTTTTAACTCTCTCTGTGAGAGAAGGCCTGTGCCCTGCAGTGGGACGTGTATTAAAACTAAATAAAAATACAAAAAAGTGAGTGTTTTGTAAATTAATTTAGTAAGTAAAAAATATTAAGTATTTTGTTAATTAAGGTTACAAAATTTGAATTACAACTTAGTTTTTTTTTGTTTCCTACATAAAAAATCTTAATCCTTTATTATTTTCATTATTTCTGGTCTCTGGGAATAAAAGTGCAAGGTATGTCGCCTTCACGGTTAAAAGCATATCAACCTTTACATTCGTTCACGTTACTCAGTTACCACACGTGTCATTTAGAATACACGATTCTTCCAAAACATGCGTTTAATGCGGTTTAAATTAACTGCGGTAGTCTTTCCCTCCACCGTAGACTATTTAAACTGCGTCTGAGGAATATTTTAAGGAATAGGTTTTCATTATTAAATATCAAATGCTCTGAGGTTGAAACATGTCCCAACGATGAAATCTGGAACGCCGCTGTTTACTTCCTTCAAAATTAAATTACTCGAATGTTTCAACTTCTTGGCTTTTGGTATGCTATGAGAGCCAAACAAGCGCTTTTCTATGTTCGAAGAGATATGCCTGACCTTGGATACGACACGCTATTTTGTAAAAGTTTTAATTACTTATTAGAGGAGAAATAACTAATAATTTAAATAGAAAATCGAAGCCAAATCGCTGCCGTCGGCCGGTAAGGTCCATTATTATTAATAGGGGTTAAAGTATGAAATTGCCGTTTTATTGCAATAGGTTCTTTGAATTGACATAGAATCTTCATGGTTTGAGGTTTTCGAATGAAACTTTTTTCAAATGGTTTCTATGATGTTCTTTTTTTAAAAAATGTAAAACATTTGAATATCGACTTTCAATTGTTTTTGTTATTCAATTTAGACAAGAAAGATGGATACTGCGAAAATTCGAGTGATTTTTGAATACGAGTTCCGACGCGAAACTAACGCGGCAGAAACAGCCCGCAATATCAATGCTGCGTTTGGAGAGGGGTCTACTAATGAACGCACCGTGCGATTTTGGTTTAAACGCTTTCGTGATGGAAATTTCGACTTAAAGAACGAGCCACGAGGAAGACCGCCCACACAGGTGAATAACGATGAATTAAGAGAGATAGTGGAAGCCGACCCTAGTCAAACTACCCAGGAATTAGCGGCATGGTTTAATGTTACCTTACCCACAATATTGACTCACTTGCGTCAATCAATAAAATAAAAAAATACGAAAAATGGGTGCCTCATAATCACTCGAATTTTCGCAGTATCCATCTTTCTTGTCTAAATTGAATAACAAAAACAATTGAAAGTCGATATTCAAATGTTTCACATTTTTTAAAAAAAGAACATCATAGAAACCATTTGAAAAAAGTTTCAATCGAAAACCTCAAACCATGAAGATTCTATGTCAATTCAAAGAACCTATTGCAATAAAACGGCAATTTCATACTTTAACCCCTAATATTTCAATTTGAGGTATATTTTACAAAACTTGGTATGTATTGAAAATTATTTTTATCTAGTTTTGAGGGCGATAAATCATCTAGCTAGGTTTCAATTTTGGAAAACGTCGTTTTATCCGTGTTTTTAGGCAATGAAAAACTGCTAACATATCATTAGAATACGAAGGTAAATTTCGCCACCGTCTACAAGGTTGTGATAGCTTAGGTGGAAATAGTTTAGGATGGTCCCGGAACCAGAAGATCCCGGTTCGAGCCTGTCGTGTCTACATCAATTTTTCTTTTTTTTTCCTTTTTTTCGTTGTATCTAGATATCAGTTCCAAAAACACGATTAACGAAAAACAATACCGAGCAAAGTTCGGTCATCGAGGTATTAAATATTTCAGCTGGTGACCTTAACTGTTTGCTTACCCCTCCGGGATACAGGCGTGAGTTTATGTAAGAGCTTCATGCCTGAATTTATAACATACTTTTAACGTGGTTCAATCTTTAAAGTTAACCTAGAACACTGCACTGTATGGGTAGGTCGTTATCATGCTACCAAAAATTATCGTATGTACCTACCTATGTACTATAGTGCGTTGTGTACGAATATTTACCTAATGTAAAACCGTTCGCCGCTGGATTGCTGAAGGTGAACGTTTCACGACTCGAGTGTCGCACATTGTATGGAAAACAATATCGAGTAGAAAATTGATTTCACAGTTTGGTATTTAAATAGTCCAAGTATTTAGTGGTTTTCATAATAGAAGAGAAAAGTAATTAAAAAGTTATCCCAATTTCAGCTTTTTGAGGTTGACAAAATTGGTCTAGAGGTAACTAAATTGAAAACTCTGTCCCACTAATACCTAATAACGAATGTGAAAGCTTACATATTATTTAAATGTTAATCACGCTTAAACGAATGAACATCATCATCATCATTATCAGCCATTTGACGCCCACTGCAGGACATAGGCCTCCTTCGTGGTTTTCACAACTATGAGGGGTTTTGCCATAATCGCCACGCTGGGCAGGCGGGTTGGCGATCGCAGTATGCGGTTGGAATCGCAGGAAGACGCTGCTGCCCGTCTCCTGGTAATTGATTTCCTTAGTCGCCTTCTACGACATCCATGGAAGGAAATGGAGTGACGCTATTCTTGATCCGGCGCCACACGGAATATATTTGGATCAAATTTCGCACACAAATAGACTACTGTAACTAGAATCAAGTCTGTTGCCGCAGTAGCGAGAGAGTGGAAGAATAGCACTATCACTTTCAATCAGGTGAACTCAATAACACCAAATGATTGTATTGCCATTCAAATTACATTGACCGGCAAACCTAGCCTCTGGCTAGTGTTACTTTAGTAGAGGTCGTCACATGACAGTATTAGGTTTGTTAGTTACTTACATACAGGTAAAGCTAATAATAGCACGTTGAAAATTCTAGAGTACGGGTAAAAAACGAATACCTTTCAAGAGAGACACCTACGCCAAGCATATAACTTTAATATTGGCGCATTAGAATGAATTCCATAAATGCGAATGGAATGTATATTTACTGGTGTATTTTCATATTTGCGACGTCCTGGTTACCATAGCACAGGTTATCCTAGTCTGGGACCAGCTCCAGGGATTGTGTTGTGTGGAAATATATTATTATTATATGCTTCTGGAGTACCCGAAACCGGCGTGCGTGCATGCAACGACTAATGAATATTGAGGAAGCGAAAGTGATCTGTCAGGATCGTAGCAAGTGGCAGTCCCTGGTCTCTGCCTACCCCTCTGGGATACAGGCGTGAGTTTATGTATGTATGTATGTACTTTTGGAATGTTGCGTTGGCTTGTCCATGAGTACGGTGAGGATGAAGGAAAAAAGATTGACGAAAGAAATGTATCGAGCAAATGTGTATGGAACGATCGGTAAGGAACGTCCCAGGTGGACATACTTCGACCAAATAGGGGATGTATTAGCAAAGGGCAAGGTAACAAGAACCCGAAACCAGAGTGCGTGCGAAGCGAATGAGGTTTTCTCGGGATCGTGGCAAATTGCAAACCTTGGCAATGTGTTCTTTAAATGCCCAAGGACATTTTATCTTGCAATAACTATGCTTATCTCGTAACTTAGCCATACTATCTTACATCATAGACATTAAAAGATTGCAATTTTTTGGTATTTAGAAAAATCTGAAAAAACATCATAGAACAAAAATACCTAGTTGTAAAACTCAATGTCGCGCATTTTATGTAACATTATTGTGTAACACAGCGATGGTAGCCTAGTGGGACTAATGTTATTAAAACACGAGCGAGATTTTAAAAAACGAGCCTTGGCGAGTTTTTTAATAGCATTGGCGAGTGTTTTAATACCAAGTTATGTGCAGTCTCATACACTCCTTCATCTACACTCATAATGAAATTTTTGAAACAAAATGGCGCAATTTCGACAAAAGTATCTTGACATTCAATCGTCTGCACTCAGTTTTGCGCGCGAAATTTTAGGTATTTTGAGTTGCACTTTTGGTACCACGAAAATGAAATTAGGTTTTTTATAGAGTCAACTTTTGACATTAAAAAAAAAACTTAAGTTTTGTTCCGTGATCACAGCAACACTTTAAAAAAAATACTGTAACATAAAGTGAAAAATCTGACCTTTAATGTAACTACACTTTTTTATATTACACTTTTTTTTATTTTCTTTAAAGTTATGTATTGTTTAAAGCCTGTCAATATGTGTTTACCTTTGAATTCTTAATTTGAAGATTATGATATGAGTGTAGATAAAAAATATTACTCCACCACTTACCCTGGAACCACCAGCGGTAACATAGTCTTGTCTCTTGCATATTCTTGACATCATTACTTTACACCCACAATTATTATTAGGTAACATTATTAAGGCTTTAATAAGGGCTAATTAGCGCCGCCAACGAAAAAGAAATCACATCTTCGTTTGTATCAATTTTTCCAAAAAAGTAAACTACAGAGTTTTCTGTATTATTAATAGCTATTTTTAGAACCTACAACTTAGAACCTAGGGCCAAGAACCTAGTCCACAGTTTCATTTACGCCAAAACCGGCCGTTTTCGCCAAAACCGAAATTGTAGCCTAGATTCTTGAACCCAATTTCTAAGCTGCAGGTTCTAAAAATTTTTGTTTGTTTTGTGTTGGTAACAGCAATCTTGTTCATTCATTTCATTCAACAATCAACGGATTGTGAAAGATGTGATTTTCTTTTTCATTGCCGGCGCTTGTTAGCCCTTATTAAAGCCTTAAGTGATAGCTATAGCACTGTTACTATAACTGAAGTATTTAGTACAATTTTCAATGGTTAATCGCGATTATTTTTTATTGTTATTGTTTGTTTTTAATATTTGTTTGTCTCTCTCAGACACAATGTGGACGGCTTAATTGTAAAAGCGAGAGGCATATAGTTATCCAGTGCCGTTCTTTAATTGACAGTGTTATACACACTAGGACGATATAGTTGTAGGTTTCTCTTACACACACCGACTTTAAATCATTACGCAGTTGTAAATACGCATTGTATTATAACTTCATCACATTGAATAGGATAATATAATGTATTTCGTTACTTGGAAAAAGTATTAAAACAATATGGCGTATTATTAAAGTGGTACGTATGCTATGTAAGGGTATCATTGAGTGAACAGCACAAATTTGATGGAATGCATTGACATTGAAGTCGTATAGACGTTTAGTCGTAACGGGTGAAAAAACAGAATTGTCAAACTTACTTATAGGATAAAAAATATTAGAGTCAATATAGTACATTTTGCCAATTCCTCAGCATTTCCCAGGTCTGTGATAGGCGGGAAATTGGGAATCCTTCCCAATAATAATAACAACAATAATTATAAATACTATTTTTTTTTGTCATTCTGATACGCCTAACCAACCAAATTTTACCGAGTAAGGTGCCATTGGATAATTTCTTATACTAGGATTTGTTGTATTATTATTTATATTATATTATTTGGCATGGTAGAGCCCCCGCCAAGACGAGCCAAGCGAAGCGTTTTCTCGAAGCGCTTCGTCGTTTTTAGGGTACTGTACCTAAAGTGTAAGCGACCCTATTACTAAGACTCCGCTTTCCGTCCGTCGGTCCGTCCGTCGGTCACCAGGCTGTATCTCGTGAGCCGTGACAGTTAGACAGTTGGAATTTTCACAGATGATGTATTTTTGTTGCCAAAATACTAAAAACAGAATAAAATAAATCCCATACAACCAACATGATTTTTTTGCTCCATGTTTATAACAGCAAAAGGCAGACGCTTGAAATATTCTAATATTGTATAAATATTGGTACGGAACCCTTCGTGGGGCATTTTACGACAGGAATTCCTCTTATAAACCGGATTTAAATCAGTTTTAAGAGTATATTTCTAAATAAGACTGTTAATATTTATTTTATGGCAGAAAAAATCTACTTTAAAGCTGTTTATTAATTTATGACGACGGAAACTATTTTGTAGTTGTGTAACTATTTTTTCACAGTGCAAAATAGCGTATTTAGAGCCGTTTTTAGAGCGTATTTGTAGCGTACCTTGGAGCCATTATGTTTAAAACTATTTCTATTGTTTTTAAAGAGCCTTTAAATGGGTCCTGTAGCAGCAAATAAATAAATTAACTGTAGTGTCTTGGTTTCCAAACCATTTTTCCCTTATTCTGTGGCTTGATACACTGACCTACGACTACCTTAGAGTCACCAAGGAGGTCAGTGGTCAGACACCATCCATTCGAAACATGAAACTTTTTCGAACTAAAGAGTGATCTACTCAATAATGGCATGTCGTACGTAAAAAAGAAACTGTGATAAACGAACCTCCTTTTTAGAAATAACTATTTTGACGTAGTCCATGTTACAGTCTTTTAATCTGTGGTAAAGTCAATAATTTTCTTTGAAGGTCCGAGTTGAAAGATTTTTTTGTATTCTACAGGTTTCTATCCACATTAATTGGAATTTGATCCGGCGTAGTTACATCGGAATAGAGGGAAATGCTATCCCTTCATGTAAGTACACACCGGCTGTGCGTCATTGCGAGATGTTCATCCACAGTCGGCAGAATGAAGAATAGTATATAGTCCGCACAAATCTTTTTGTCGGTAACGTGAACATAGTCACAGATCGTTTGCACATCGCTTACTGTTTACAGTTTACGCTTTACAGTGTATGTGTGAGTAATTGACTTATAGTAATTTACTACGCATCACGCTACGTCAATTACTCACACATAGGTACACTGTAAAGACGATCAAACAAACGATCTGTGACTATGTTCACGTTATCGCCAAAAAGATCTGTGCGGACTATACCTTTTATGCATAATACGGGGACGCTGAATAGGGATCCACACGCAAAACGAATCGAAGATGGCGCTAGAAGCGATCCGTCCATGTCAAACTTTGTTGTGATTTGGTTAGATACAGATTTGTTGTTTTTCATAAAGTCTTTTGTGGGTTCAACATCTTGTTTTTCACCATAAACGCAACATGATCAACTGAACTAAAATACGAACTTAATAAACGAAGAACAAAAGTAACTGGAAAGAAAGCTGACCCTGTGAAAAGTCCGGTTAAGTCGGTGGAAACCACAAAATTATACTATATTTAATGCTAGTGTTTTTTATTCTTTTCTTGAGGTACTTGTAGTAGTCTACAAGATCGGTTTAAATTCGTACAAATTTTGAACTTGAATATTTTAGTAACCCCATATTATTTCCTCATATTTTTGTTTAGTATTCTATGACCAGAACATTGAGTGTGGTAATCAAGGAAATAAGTGAACACCATTTTTTTTTACAACCTGGTACGACACAAAGAGACATATCAAAAGAAATCTAACGGAAATTTATGAAAGATCGTAAAAAAAATGACAGTTCAGCCTGGCCGTATCGATCATGCGCCCTCTACAGGGATAAATTGGCAGTGTGGATCCCCATTGAAATCTGAAATGAATGCCACAAACAAACTATAGATATGCTGATCAAAAAAATAATATTTAAGTAGTAGGTATTATAATAAAATAATAAATATACATATGCCTGGTAATAAAATAAAATAACAAAATTTTCCGGAGGAAATTTGTATTCGTAAAGAAAACCGAAAATAATAAAAATAGGTTTCATACTAGGCTTCACTTTCATAGTAAGTATTACCTGTGGTATTACCAACATCTTTTTAGATTTTTTTCTGTAACAACAGTCAGTGTGGTTTTTTAATACAAGGATTCCCTCTAATACATAAAAAAAAACTTGCCAAAAAAAATAATTAACAAAATGGCCAAGTGCGAGTCGGAGTCGATTTGCTAACTTCATACGGATATCCTATGGCACGTGCAGAGAAATTATGCCGGCCTGCATGTCAAATTAGACGTTGTTACTTATAAAAACACAATTCTTCTAATACACTCCTCCAATTCAGTTTAAATAGTCTGTCGTATTTTCCTTAATCACTGACTATTTTAACTGCATTTGGGGAGGGTAACGATGCGTCGATGGCGAAGCGGTAGAACGCCGGCTTCTCATTCGGGAGGTCGTGGGTCCAAAACCCGGCATGTACTTACTATGGCTAATGACTTTGTTTTCTAAATTACCTACATTTGTGAAGTTATAGTAGCAATATCACTCGCTAACTATGAAGGAAAACATCGTAAGGAAACCCTAGGTATTTACATTGGAAAAGTACTTACTGGAGAGCTGAAACTTGCCATCGATATGCATAATTATTACGCCGACAGAACGGTACAATAAAATCTCAAAATATATTTTTTTGGGTACCGCTCCTACACCTAAATTAGGGGCGCTATTTTTTTCTTGCCTGCAACATATTCTAAGTTTAAAAATATTGTGGGTGTGAGAAGACTATTTTTTAATTTAGGTTTCCGTTTACCAAATATTAAGCTTTGAAGCGCAAATTTTTGTCAGAGTAGAGCGAACTAGTAATTCCCTCCAGGAATTTTGATTGCATTTGTACTTGCCATATTAATTTGAGGTTTTAAATCAACGTCCCTCTATTCTGTAGTATGTAGGTACCTCTCAACTGGCCGTTGGACGTGTATTTTTTTTTGTTACCTTCCCTGGATTGTGTTTAGGTGTGCAATATTGCAAACCATAAATTCTCAAAATCATTACATAAAATTTGTTCCAAAGGCGAACTTATCTGTATCTCTTCCACCCAACCTTAGCATAGAATGTGGAAACTAAGGTGTATTATGTACATAAACCTTTTAACTAGGTATGATAAGTTTTAATCTCTTCTAAAAAGATATTAAGGAAATACAATATTCCAGAATCATTTGATTTTTTTAGTTGCAAAGTCACCAGTGACGTAATTGAATGCGTGCATGTCTCCCTCGGCTGAGCTCGTTGCTAAACTAACTTCTTTCTTCTCTGTCCAAATTTGATAAAAAGCAAAAAAATGCATCTAAAACAATAAAATTTATACCGTCTTGAAGCGTAAACCACTACTCGAAAAACGGTATAACAAAATTAGTGCAGTACCTACCTAATCATCAACGAAATCATCGAACAAAAGCTACCCGTTAAAGTCGGCGCATCGATAAGCGTGATTCAAACATCTAAGCCAGTCATCGACCATGTCCCTTCCCCAAGCTGTGACGCTGTCTTCAAGCAAAAGAAAGGATTGACTTATTTCGAATTAAAACTTAAAGCTTTCGTAGCTCCGTCGTTTAAGGGTTCCCATCATAAAGCACTCTGGCACAGATCTTGAGTTCGAATCTCAGCTGCAAAATAAAACAAAGATACTTTCTTTTTACATCCTCGTGGCCAACATGGCCATGTCTAGCACTGCACTACCAGAATGCGCAGGCTGTCTTATACACAATAATTACCAACGATGATTGTCTGACATGCGCCGTTGAAAACTGTAGGTAAGTCTATCACATCGACCTGTGCATAGGCGGAGCTGTTCCTTCTGAACTAGAAAAGAGAGTAAACTGGGTGTGTCCAAAATGCAGATGTGCCATGAAATGCACAGAATTTAATTTCTCCACCCCAGTGCGCGCGCTGGACTCTATGGACCATCTAATGTTACTTTAAGAAGAAAAGTGAACGCCCCATCGGAGGCTGAAACACTCACTCAAAGAAATACGTCTGCTGAGAAGCGATCTTTCCTCTATAAGGGACCAATTAAATGTCATATCTTTATCACTAGAAGTAGGTATGCTATAGAAGGTTGAACGAGTCAGCGGCAGCCCTGTTGCACGAAAAGCTGAGAACGCTTGAAAAACGTGATAAAGAAATCATCGTATCGTATTAAGACTGAAGTGCTGGAATTACAGGAGCAGCTAAACATTCGGAACCAGTCGCCTCTGCGAAAGGAAATCAAGATATCGGGTTTAACTGAAAGTAAAAACAAAAATCGCGAACTGCCGGAAAAATGTAAAGATATTGAATGAATGAATGAATGAATGAATGATTTTATTGCCACAAACAAACATGCTTACATACAATAATTAAAAAAAATTATGAATAGCAGGTACAATTTTAAAATACTAACATTCAACATAAGAATTGTGCAAAAGAATTTTGACTCACTAATGGTAGCCCTCAGAAGGTTGAGGCCCCTCGCCCACGGCGACTTTTTGTAGTAATGCTGTCGTGCGTTTACAACAGCATCGCTACGAACGCGCTTTAGTCGCATTAGCAACGCGGTACAGAAGCGATGCCCACGCGCTACTAACGCGCTACAGCATCGCGACTGTATCGATGCAAACGCGCGACCGCGTCGGAAGACAGCGGGAGGAGAACGAAGGAAAGGTGGCGCGTGAGTAGTGCAACACAGGCAGATCGAGAGTGCTGCTGTCCATCGGTCGAACGGAGTCCAGTCTTGCGACTGTAGCGATCGCAGGCATTTTTTTGCCGTTACTGAATCGCATTTGCATCGCGACAGAAGCGCGACGGTATACCGTTTGCATCGCGACTGAATCGTGTTTACGGTGGGCGAGGGCACACAGCTAGCGATCGCATCGGGACTGTATTGATGCGAACGCGCGACAGCATCGCTACTGCATCGCTACAAAAAGTCGCCGTAGGCGAGGGCCCTAAGCATTGACTTCGACGCTATCATCCTAACCGAATGTCACCTAAGCCAATTTTCCATTATCAGATCTCTTCCTGGATATACGCATCATGCCTCTACAAAAATTATCAATAAGGCTGATGGAATTGTGGTATTTGCTCGTTCCTGTTGGAATGTGAAAGTTTTTGAACCCGACATTCAAGATGCTAATTGTGTTTCCGACGAATTTTGTAATTCTTTTGTAATCTTAGGTATTTACCGATCCGCCTTTAGGAGATCTCACAAATTTCGTAACTTCTCTTGACGTAACTCTGAAAAATGTACCTACCTAACAGAAAATAAACATGTAGTCATAGCGGGTGATTTTAACATAAACAGTTTGCCGGATGCTGGAACTGGTCACAGTGGCGTCTATTTGTGCATGACAGCTGAGAACGGGTTAAGGCCTATCAGTACTCACGCAACCTGCTTAGAAAACCATGAGGGAGGCCTATGTCCTGCAGTGGACGTCAAATGGCTGATGATGATGATGATGAGTATGATGACTCACCCAACCAGACTCGGTGCATGCCTAGATCATATTTTCACAGCATCGAGGCTGAAGTGTGCTAGCCTCGTTTGTAAATTGGACATTACGGATCACGATTTAGTAATAGGGTAAACCTGGCATACGTGCCCCAGTCGATAACGTGCCCCAGTAGCAACATTCACCGAAGTAATTCAAATTTGGCGCTCATTTGCACCGTACGGGTCAGTGCTACAAGTATGGCGGACATGTAAACAAACCTGTGCCGGTTTTATTGTGTTTTGCTTGAGAAAAAGTGATCAAAAGGTATGTCACACCACTTGAATTTGTTTTGCATGTAATTACACATAAAGTAAAGGTAACTAGTTATTGAGATCCAACTATTTTCCAAGTTTTTATTTTAAACTAACCTCATGTAACTTTGCAACGCCGCTTGTGCGTTTTGTTAGTGCAAACCCAACACTTCATGGCGAAGTGGGGCACATTACCCTGATCATTTGCTAATGTGCCCTAGTTTTTGTTGGGTATTGTGCCCCATGTATAAAATTCATCATACTAATTAACGTTGATGTATTATAACTTATTTATTTTTATTTTAGAATATGGGGAAGGTTACTCCAACTGACACAAGAAAATGGACAGAAGAAAACTTGAAGAAGACAGTAGATGCGGTGAAAACTAAAAACATGGGAGTGAATGAGGCTAGTCGTATCTACGAGATACCGTCAAGAACTTTACGACGACACATCCTTAAAGGCTGGCAGTGCAAGCAGACTATAGGTAGACCATCAGACCTGGGCTGGCAACGTTAGTCCATCAAAAAGTTAGCAAAAGGAAACAAAACGTTAAAGTTTTGACATCAGAAAGTCACTTGACAATTCGTAAACTTTTCGAAGAAAAAAAGAAGTCACAACTGCAGAAGAAGGATTTGCCGCCGCTGAAACGTACGAAAAATAAGAAAAAAGATCTGTCTTCTTCATTGGAAAGCGAAGAAGAGATACACCTTCCATCGAGCAGTGAAGAATGTTCTGACAAAATGGAGAATATTTGCGTTAAGTGTCTGAAGTCATATTATCAAACAAAATCAAAAAGTGACTGGATTCAGTGTGTACAATGCTCTGAATGGTTACACGAGGACTGCACAACTTGTGCGCTCAAATGCAAAACCTGCGGAGCAAAGAATAAAGGCAAAGGAAAAGGAAAACGGTCTGCAAAGTGAAATACTATACTGGGGCACAATAAACGGACATTTCAGTGTAATGTGCCCCTCTTCATTTTTTTTAAATTGTTGATCTCAGTTGTTTTTCATTAGAATTTAGAATATGTTTTTAGTTTTTATTGTGCAAATTAAGCCAAAGTAAAGGAATAATTACCTAATAAATGTTATTTGATTATATACAATTTTTTATTCCATTTCTAGCGGGATTGGTCACAAAAAACAAAAAATCTGAGATACTAATACAAACGATAAGAACTGCTTTTGAAGCAATTCGCAAGGTACCTATTGTTTTTTTTTTGAGCTACATTATATTTTTTCTGAATTAAGACATAATTTTAGGAAACTAATTTCATTTTTTCTGCGATTAATCAAGTTAATCACTCGCTATGATTCTTTTTAAATATTGTAAATGTGACGTCATGTGCATGGGTAAAAAATGAACAAAATCATTTGTCTGTAGATTTCAGTCTGTGGCCTGTTATGGTTACGGTGTGACTGACACTCTGTCTGTGCTGACACTTCATTCAAAGATTGTGTTTTCTCGAGATTCTTATTTCATTATTCTCTTAAATAACGATGATTTTGGTGATAAACCCGGACACCGATTTATAGCTCGCTTACATTTTGACCCGGCTGTTTCGCCCACGGACTTTATTTGCTACTTTACTCGACGACCACTGCACATTTGGACGGCTGTAAAGAAACTTTTCGCCATTAGATATCCAAAATGAATCGCGGCTCGTACGTTAAATGTTTGTACCGTCTTGTGCAAACAACTAACAGCCGGAACAAAGTTTTTGTAGATGTCCCAGCTACATAAAAATTAATTTCTTTTATGCAATAAGGGTGTAAGGTTCGTGAATAATCGATGAAATTTAATTGTGTCACGACACTTTTTTACCCATCAAACTACACACCTTGCTGCATAAACAAATATGAAAAAAGTACCAATTAGTTAATAATAATTGATTTGATTAAACATTGAATAACACTAATTGTTCACCCATTGCAATTCATTTATACGTATAATCATGAAAAAAAAATTGTCGAGACACGGTATCGAACACCCAACCTCCGAGGCTGCGGGCAAGTACCACCCCACTGAGGCATTGGGATACTCGCTCAAAAAAGAGTATAAATTGCAAGTGCTTATCAGGGCTATTTAAGATTTTGATAGTTTACTGATTGCCTGATTGAAGTGAATAAATAATAGATGAACAGTTTTCTTTTTAATCATCATCATCATTACAAGAAGTCCACTGCTGGACATAGACCTCACCCATGGATTTCCAAAAAGACCGGTTGGAAGCGGCCTGCATCCAGCGCCTTCCCGCCACTTGGATGAGGTCATCTGTCCATCTTGTGGCTGGTCGTCCTACGCTGCGCTTGCCGATATGTGGTCTCCATTCGAGAACCTTTCGGCCCCATTGGCCATCAGTTCTGCGTGCTATATGCCCCGCCCACTGCCACTTCAACTTACGAGTACTAATCCGCTGGGCTATGTCGACGACTTTCGTTCGTCTACGGATCTCATCATTTCTGATTCGATTTCGTAGAGAAATTCCGAGCATAGTCCTTTCCTTCTTAGCCTTCTTATGAGGCCCATAGTGAAAGACCACGTTTCAGTGCCATAAGTCATCACTGGTAACACACACTGGTTGTATAATTTTGTCTTGAGCGATTGAGGTATATTAGACGAAGACTTTCCTAAGTTTCCCGAATGCTGCCCAGCCGAGTTGGATTCGACGATTGACCTCTTTCACGAAGTTGGACGGGCCTAGTTGGACTGTTTGTCCTAAGTAGACGTATTCGTCTACAACTTCAACTTCTACAACTTCAACTTCTTTTTAATATTACTCACAAACTGTAGGTAGAGGTACAAGAGCGAAAAATAAATCAAAGGAAAAGTTGTTTACTAGTGTTTACTCATCGGTATTTGGAAGATTTTTTTTCCGAAGTCTCTATTATGGGGGGGGGGGGGGGGGCTCTTTTGTGGAGGCCCCGGGGCTGTAGACCCGAATGCCTTCCCCTAAATCCGGGCCGGATTTGTTTATCAAACTCTAAGCAGCTAATAGAAAAACGAAATGTCAAAGATAAAACTTCTTTTGTAAAACTAGCATTTGCGAAACGATTCCGAAACTTCGTAAATCGAGTACTCACCCACTGCAATATAAAAGAAAGTTCTCTCAGGAAGAAGCGAAGCATGTTAAAAGGTGGTTTCTAACTCTAAATTGTAATGATACGGAGTCCCTACTACTAATACATAAATAATGTCGGTAACCATAATTATATTCTACCTATTTTTATTATTTATTACTAAATTCGTACATACACATAGATGCACCCCAGTTCGTATACACATTCTGTACTATTTACAATCATATACACACACACGCACGAACGTACGCACGCACTCACGCATGCAAGCACGCACGCACGCACGCACGCACGCACGCACGCACGCCCGCACGCCCGCACGCCCGCACGCACACACGCATACACACACACACACACACACACACACACACACACCCACACACACACACACACACACACACACACACCCACATACACATACACGCACAGATACGCACACACACACGCACGCACGCACGCACGCACGCACGCACGCACGCGCGCACGTACGCATGCACGCATTAATAATGTCAGAAATGTATAAATAAATCAGGCTTGTTTGAATTTTGAATAGCAAGTGACTATCAACTATTGAATGTAATACTGTGCATCATACCTGATACAGGGTTTATTGTTAATGAAATAAGATTGTATTTTGGTAAAATAAACGAATTGAATTGAATTGAAAAAAATAATTAATTGAAATTGAATTTAATTGGATATTGTAAAAGTTGTGCTGTCGACCGTAATACTTCTGTGCGCCCGCGCCGCCGGTGCACCGTCTCCGGTCTTTCAAAATCGGCGCGGCTATATCATAGAAAAATTAAACAAATTGAGCAGATATAACAATCGATCTTGCCTGTAACAAGTAACTGCCATTTTTTTGCATTATAAAAGTGCGTTACACGGCAATTACGCCGCCGCATCGCCGCCGACTATTGTTTACCCACATGCCGTCGCCGTCGATGTTAATCGCGTCGGCTCACAACCTCTAGAATACGCAAAGATCTGGGGCCTAATTATGCACACCAAATCCTGAGCGACTCCAATCGTCTAACTGTCAAATTCTATACTAATTTGACATTTAAACGATTGGGCTCGCTCAGGATTTGCTGCGAGTATATGTATAGAGGCAGGGGCGCATTGCTTTCAGGTACTGTTCCCGCGTTTGGCTCGCATTGTCGCAAGAAAGGCCAAGATTCCACTAAACGGTAAATACACGTTTTTCATGTATCTCAGTTAAGCCTCTACGCCACAAGCGCGTTATTATCGGTCGATAATACCGGACGCGTTATTTCCATATCTGTTTTTAGTACATTATGTATTAGGACGCCTACGAAGTTACACACTGCTGCGATAGTAACGACACAATAGAAGTAGGACGTTTGCATTCCTCCGTCCTGCGATATGTCGATATTTAAGTTCTTAGAATATTTGCATTTTGGGACGCATAGCTGCGAGATTGAGTACGTCAAGGACGCAATTTGGTTTTGCCGACGGTTACAAGCATTCTAAAAATTTATAATAATATAATAACTTCCACACGACACAATCACTTGACCTGATCCCAAACCAGGATACCCTCTGCTATGGCAACCAGGCAAGGACATTACAAACATGGAAATACACCCAGACTGAGGCCATTTGTGCAGATATACAGCGGCCCCCTGTGGGAATCGAACTCGCGAGTTCAGTCTTTGTAGTTACGCGTCTGAACGGATAGACGTACGAAGCAGTCAAATATAATATGGATATTGATTTAATATCATCGGACGAAGAATTTTTATCACTAACAGTAGATATAGAGCATGACTGATAAAGACGCCAAAAACGATGGTAACTAATTTAATGCAAATCTAATTAAGTGGCGAATCTGCCCGACATTAGGGAAAAACCTGCGACAAACAAGAATACGAAATGGAATTATCGGACGCCAAAAACGCAGTTGTGTGCAAGGAATCGGGACGCATTATCGCAATAACGTATCCGGTCGACCGATAATAAGGCGCCTGTGGGGGGAAAAATAATCCTCACTAAATTTTTATCAAATTACCAAAATATGAAAACGAACACTTTTTCTAAATGGCGTTTTTTTTTGTTTCTGCGCGATCCTAAAAACGGCCACATAATATGCAAGTATCAAACTGGGTGTGATTATTGTAAAATTACTATAAACGAAAAATTATAAAAACTGGCCAAATTTGAGCCGGCTCCCGCTAGGGTCCCGAATTCAACGAAAAAAAGCCCCATTTTTGCTAAGTAACCACGGTTTTTCACAAGTTGGGTAAGCAAGGACCAGAATTTGCCACTTGCCACGATACTGGCAAACCTCTATGGCTTCGCCAGCATTGATCAGTCGCTACAGGCACGCACTTTTTACATAGTTAATAACTTTTTTTACAGCACTTGTTATTGTAGTAACTCAAGGCATAAAAGTAGTTTCTTAGTTTTTATTATACTTGCTTACACACACAAGAGATAGAGTATAGGAAAGGTAACAAAAGACAGTACATGTACAAGGGCGAACTGATCTCTGTAACAGATTTCTTCCAGCAAACCTTGGGGAGTCGGAGCGGAGGTGTGAAACGGGTCTACGCACGTGCACATGATATACTACATAAGGAAAAATATATACTTACTTAAAATACATACCTAATGATAACCTACTTATCAGGGAGTTAAGATATTGATAGGTAATGCTCTTTCAACCATTTTATTTACCATATTTCTATTCCAACCATTTCACGGCAAGCTTACGTTTTCCGTTCGTCAAATTTTGGTGAACACCTTCTAGCATATTCTAGCTATTTCGATCTACCACTCTAGCTATTTCGATCTACTGCTTTAGCTATTTCGATCTACTACACTAGCTATTTCGGACTACTACTAGCTATTCCGATCTACTACTCAAGCTATTTCGATTTCGGTCGCTGGTCATGATCAAATCTCTTTATCCGTTGAGACAATTTTCTTGCTAGTATCTGAGGAAACTCAGTCTCTCCAATAAATGTTATTTTAGCAAATATCAGGAGTAGTAGAAATTTGATCTGGGGTTTTTCCGCATTTGTGATGAGTTTTTTGTCTGTTTACTAAATAACTGACTGTTGTTTTTTTTGCACCTAGCGCAGTATTAAACTGTATAAAATAAGGTCCGCCATTTCAAATAACGATATTCGTTTGTGACAAATGCCTGGTTACCATAGCACAGGGTATGCTAATTTGGACCAGGTCAAGTGATTGTATTGTGTGAAAGTTATCGTTATTATTACTTCAAACAGCTAATTTACATTTATTTCCATAAGGCTCTATAATAAAAACATTGTCAATTTTGAGCGGAAGTCTGGTGACCCATAATACAGAGTATTCTAGTTTGGGGACCACGCATTAGTTATCTATGTACTACACCTCTATGACAATAAAGTGTTTTTGTATTGTATTATAATATTAAATTGTGCGAGCGAGACAGCACGCCCCACGTAAGAACGATAATTTTAATGAAATTAATACGGACTTTATTAACAAAGAAACATATCTAAAAATTAGTTTTAAGGGCTACTCGATGTATAAAATACAAAATACAAGTTACATGATATAAAATACAAAGTTACATCAAATTATTCGACTTATCAACTTCTTCAGACTGTCCTGTCCAGAAACGTTTACGAAACAACAAGCAACTTTCATGGTTCATTAAAAAAAAAGTGTATGAAGTTGCTTCTGAGAAATAATAAAAATCTTAATGTTTTTCGGACTGAAAATTAATCGTTACATTATTTCGTGTAAACCACATTTCCCTGTTTTCCTTCTTTATACAGTCAGCTCCTCCACATTTGATGTTATGTAATTTAATATAATGTAACCTGCCGCAATTGAGCCTAATGTAATGTAAGGAGATGAGATACCTAATGAAGCGAAAGCGGTCTATTAGAATTGTGGCAAATGGCAAACCCTGGTCTCCGCATACCCCTCCGGGACACAAGCGTGAGTTTATGTAACGTATGTGTAATGTGTATGTACCACTGTGCCAGTGCCTAGTTGCCCGGCGTCGTACGAGATCCAGACGCACAAGCACGACTGTGTCGTGATCGGCGCGGGCGGCGCCGGCCTGCGCGCCGCCATTGGCCTGGCCGAGGCAAACTTCTCCGTCGCGCTCGTCTCCAAGATCTACCCCACCCGCTCGCACACCATCGCCGCGCAGGGCGGGATGAACGCCGCCATCGGTACGTTACGGGACTGAGCGGTGGTAGCGCAGCGGTCACATAAAGGACGTGGGGCGAGGGCGCGGAAAACACGCGTCGCCTTTGTATAGAATTCGCGCGTCCGGCCCCTGTGTGGGCTTCGTCCGCTCCTTTAGTACATTTTGTATGAAAGTGAATTGGAATGACGACACGTCTTTTCCGCGCCCTCGCACCACGTGCTTTCTGTATGGCCGAGGCCGACGCCGGCTTCTCAATTTCTATAGAGGCCGTGGGTTCGAATCCCGGCATGTAACAATGACTTTGTTTTCAAAGGTGCGTACATTTTTGAAGTTGTAGTAGCAGTACCACTCGTTGACTACGAGAGAAAATAGGAGACTGTAGCATCTGAGCTATTTATATACCTCAGCGCTTGCTACGTGCAATGGCCCGAAAATCTCAGGTCTACCTAGAACTAACTAGGTTATATTACAATGCGCCGGCGACGGGTGGCCACAATGTCACAAACTAAAATAAAAGCGCAAAAAATCCCGGCAGTAGGCGTCACAGGAACACCACAATACAAGTGCAAAGAAGAGCTTCTTTGCACTTGTATTGTAGTGATTAACCTCGTAAGTATTCATACCCCTCCCGTTCTGCCCGTAGTAAGTAACCTGGATAAGCCTTAACACACATTGCAAACCGGGTTCGCGTAAACATAACAGTGGAAACATCTCACATCTGAAATTGACTTACCATTAAGAGTTTACATTTCCCTTTGCAAGGCTAGCTTCTATCGAAGTGAGTTTCAAACTCCAGCTAGTTCATCCGCAATATGTAGCTACTATCATTACTACTATGTAGGTACTATCACTTCAGCGAACTATCTTCTGACGGGCTCTGGGAAAATTAATTGATGACCGCGTGGTGAACGCTGCCGTATTACATTACGGTCATGGGTAGTATCAAAGCGACTATCAATAACAAAGCGACTATCAATAACAAAGCGACTATCAATAACAAAGCGACCAGGCTTTGCCCAATGATAGTCATCATTGATCGAAATCTGGGCCTAGATTCTGTTAATGCATTGTAGTAACATGACAACTGCATGAACATGGCGGTTTTCATTTCATGGCTGCTTTAAGTCTACACGGGCACACCCATCAAACCTTCTAGGCGTCAATGATACGAAAAAACACGTCACGTGACCCGACAGTGTACCTGTCATTATACTACAATGCACTAAGAGAATCGAGGCCCTGGTCGGACTCTTCCGATAAAAAAGCAGGTAAGTGAATCGGAATTAAGTTAATAATGTCAAAGTCAAAATTTCTTTTTAATCACTATAATATAGGTAAACAAAGTGTTTACTTAATGAACGTCAAAGCTGTTAGTTTCACAATTAATAGATTATGCGGAGAAAAAGCTAACAAAGAAACTCGATATTTATTCTTTTCAAAACAGGTTAGTTAACAGAGTTTTCATCTTACAGTTACACTACACTAGATACAACATTATTTAAATACCAGACATCTTTGTCTTCCAGATTGTTATAACGGGCTTTTTTGCACAAAGTATGCTTAACACATTTTAAACCGCGTCGGTGGTAACTGTAATATATCTTGAGGAATTTTATTGTAGAACCGTATACAGTGCCCCATATTAACTTTTGCAAGTCTGAAGCGTGGAAATGATATGTTTATTCCTAGTATCAATATTAAGCGTGGAAATGATATGTTTATTCCTAGTATCAATATTATGATGGCTACAAATATTTTCGAAATTGCTGATATTTTTTCTAACATACATAGCATTTTCATAAATGTATGCATAATCACGGACGGACATACTTCGACCAAATAGGGGATTTATTAGCAAAGGGCAAGATGAAAAGTACCCGAAACCGGCGTGCGTGCATGCAACGACTAGTGAATGTTGAGGAAGCGAAAGTGATCTGTCAGGATCGTAGCAAGTGGCAGTCCCTGGTCTCTGCCTATCCCTTTGGGATACAGGCGTGAGTTTATGTATGTATGTATTCATAATCATCATCATCAGCCATTCGACGCCCACTGCAGGACATAGGCCTCCCTCATGGTTTTCCAAGCTTCCCGGTCTCGTGCCGCCCGCATCCAGCGACTCGAATGGCTGTTGGGGCGAAAAAGTTCTGACTTGGCGACCGCGGACCGGACGACGCAGTGTGGGAAGGCCCCCTACCAGATGGAAATGTATTCACTGGCTGTTATATGTTTAGATGCTTACATTAAATGTTCAGTGCTTACGAAAGTTTTAGTGCGTAAAAATCGATTATCATTTAAGTCATGACCACCTAGCGTCTTACAGACAGGGCCTACTCTCTGATAGAGAGTAGAAATAATAAATAATAGCTTCCACACAACACAATCACTTGTCCTGACCCCACCCTAGGATACCCTGTGTTATGGTGACCAGGCAAGGACATCACGAAAATGGAAATACACCCAGACTGAGGCCAGTTGTACAAATCAAGTACAGCTGCCTCCAGTGAGGATCGAACCCACGACATGTAGACATGTCATGTGCTGGAGTGCGTCATGGAAACTTTCTAGCATTGTTTTCCTTCACAGATTTAGAGAGAGCGAGTGGTATTGTTACATAACATAACATTCCCAAGTTACGTAACTTAGATAAATAGGTTGTTGGTACAAGCAACTGTGCCACCACGGGTTTCCACAGGGTGTAACATATCACCCAGAAAGAGGTTCTAATCGTCATTGCTCGAAACTGGGCACCGACGACGACTACTATTTCTAACTTTTTCGTGCTGTAGTGTTTCGAAGTCGGTTTTTATTTTTTATTTAAAAAAAAATTTTTTTCAATTTTTAGTGGGGGAGCGAGCGGGAGAAAAGTAAATAAGTCACTTATAACCATAATTTACCCTACTTAATTCGTTGCTTTAAAATTTGATGTTCTAAATTTCCATCCCCGAAAGTCTTCACCAGAACATCACCAAATTAACTTGGGACTACTTTTACGCTATTTTATGAAACATACGGATATTACTAAACGATGGGCCCCAATAGGGCTTATTTACTGCTGTCCATTGAAGTGTTCCGTTCTCCATCTCTGAAAGTCTCCATCAGATCTTCACCAAATTAAAATGAGACCAATGGGACGTTATACCTGTTCGAACAAAAAAATAATTGTCGAAATCGGTTAAGATTTGACGGAGTTATGGAGGAACATAGCCAAATAAAAAAATATATACGCGTCGAATTGATAACCTCCTCCTTTTTTGAAGTCGGTTAAAAATACAAATGATGGCGAAATAAATGAACCCAAACTCGACTATTTTAGCTCTTCGTCAGGGAGTTCCTATGGCGATTCTTACGGCGTCCGGCGACGAAAGTCTTCATTACAACAAAATAATCGAGCTTACGCTCTACTATCTTAGCACTTTCCATCAGAGAGTTCCAGTAACAATCTTCTGGCTTCACCTTCAGACCCTCATCAACAGTAGTAGGAGTATTCATGATGGTACAATGGTACCATCGAGCTGATCTGATGATGGAAGCGGAATGTATCTTAGCTTATAGTTATCGAAATGTAAGAAGCCCGTTTTGACAGCTAAACAAAAATGCATTTTATTTTGGATTTACGCGAACAAATACATAAAAAGACACATACTCTGGCATATTATTTAACGCTCGAAAGAAAAAAGAGATTTTATAGTCCGAAAAGTTACTCATAGTTTAGATTTTTAATGTTTTTGATCTCAAACTAGATTAGATTCTATGGTTTTTGTAGCTGTCAAAACGTGCTTCCTATATTTTGACGACTTTAAATCTTAGCACTGTCACAATTAGGCTAGAATGTTTTATTATCGAGCTTAGGCTCGATTATTTTGTTGTGATAATATAATGGTATTACGTTATTACCGAACTTTGGTACATAATTTCACCAAATTTCACCAAGTGGTTGACAAAAGGCATGCATGAAACGGGCAACTTACTTACCTACATACTAGAACATTAACAGCCTTATTTGTACAAAAACGATTCCTCTAAAACCAATTTAAAACTCTGTTTATATAATCTGTGGCGACATGCATCTTTTCCTTGTAAAATCACCACCACAGACTGTTTTCATCGGCGTTTTTGACGTGTTTTAAGGAATCCAGTGTTTATAAATGAGACCGTAAAAGTTTAAACAAGTAAATATGGACTCGTGCATAATAATATTATAAATGTGAAAGTTTGTGAAGATGCTTGGATGTTTGTTACTCAATCACGCAATAAAGGCTGAACGGATTTACATGAAACTTAGCGTACAGATAGGCAAAGAACTGAATTGAGACATAGCATACTTGATATCCCGGTAATGCGTTCCCGTGGGATAATATTTATTTTAAGTTTAAAATCGATGGCGTTGTGCGAGTGAACGTTGTGTTTTAAAAATAAATGGCGTTGTGCAAGAATCGTATAAACAGATTCTGTGGCGGTACGAAATTCGTCGAGACAGCTAGGTATATCTAATAGTCTAGTGTGGGGGTCGCCGGTAAACATTGTCGTTTTATTCTTAACATTAACCAATTTATTTTCAACCTTCTCATACCCTTTGTAACTTGCGTAAAGAGGTTTTTAAAATAAATATTTTTATGTTTTTTTTTAAGTCATAAACATATTATAAACACATATTATATTTTATATTAATTAATTCTGCTGTGATGTTAACATTTTTATTATTATTGCTGTTATTATTGTCAAATATGGACCCAGGTCTGAAATAAATATTTTCATTCATTCATTCATTCATTCATAAACAATTTGGTGTCAAATGAAAGCAAAATGTGATCGAAATTTCGAGTTTCGCTGTCAGTGTTGTTCTTGATATTTGGCCTTTCACTCTTTATGCGTCTCCTCTTACTCTAGGTGAAACAGCAATAGAAATAACAATATTATGTGCTGTCCCAGCTACGAGTTGTCAACTCTTCGAGGAACAGCGGTCGGGTTGTTTGCTATTTTTATTTCAGTTTCCTTTACAACCAAACTCATTTTTCTCATTTTATCCCAGGGAGCATGCATGATGACGACTGGCGGTGGCACTTCTACGACACCGTTAAAGGCTCGGACTGGCTAGGGGATCAGGTTCGTACCCTCTCGGCAGTTGACCACTTCCGGTAACGCCACTTTGACTCTATTTATGTACTTGTGTAGTAGGCAATGAGCTACGCTGTGTTTGTTTCTGAGCCTAGAGGCCTGATTATGCACACCAGATCCAGCCTTGCGACAACAGTTAGTATGGAATTTGACAGTTTGACTATTGGAATCGTTCAGGATTTGGTGCGCTATTACGCGCATTGAAGCCACTCAATTGAAGCCATTATTGTGATATGATAGCCATTAAAGTGGGGATGATTTTTTTTCTCGTCTCTCAATTGGTTGTTGAATGATAATTTTTTTAATGATCATTTTTTGATTTAAGGTTCCGTTTGCGAAATATTAAGCTTTAAAGCGCATATTTATGTCCGAGTAGGGCGTCCCCCCGCTCTCCTGGCTAAACGGTTGATTGCAGAAACGTGAAAAAAATCAGGGTAGTAGCACATAAAATGAATTTAAAAGGAAAAGTATCACGGCTAAGTAGGCTTTACTACTTAACGAGTAATAGGCAACAAACTTATAAAAGTAAAATTTCGTACAAAATCCATTGAAGATGACTTTGATGAAATTGTTAGTTCTGTAGAGCAGAAAAAACCCCTTTTCCTACAGAACCCTACATTGCGCGTGGCCCGACATACACTTGGCCTATTTTTTAATAAAGAATTATCACTATTACGTAAAAAAAACTAGACAAAAAGAACTGAATAAAGGTTATGATTCTGATACTAACATTGTGCAGTGGGACGCCATAAAAAAACTTGAAGTACTTAGTTTAAATTAGGTTTTCTTGTGAAGTCACGAACACCATATTAATCATTTTTATATTCTTCTCTCGAAATCAATTTGGCAGATACGTTACTTACATTATAACAATAAAAAAATATTGGAACAGAAAATCCTGCGCCTTTCAGCACACAAAAGACAACAATATTCAAACTCTGTTACTACCTACACAACCAAACCTCATTGCTCCGTTTCTTATTTTTCTAGAGAAAAACCTCTTTGTTGTGTTCTGTAAGGGGAAAATTGAAGTACGCAATGAAAAATCGAAGTCGGTAGGTAGGTACGTGTTTATGAAACTCTTTTATTTATTTTATGTATAACTACAGTGTGACTTTGAATTCGTTCACTGTATTTTGAGGGAATGTTCTTCTCATTGTGAAATTCGGTACTGTTAATTGTTTTTATTTTTATTTATTGAAAGAAAACAAACAATTGTACAATATAGTTACAAGACAGAAAAATCTTGCATGGATAATCAAATGGAATTGTACAACCAGTGGTTTTTATTTCTATTTGATTTGTATGTCTTTGTATTAATCTATAGAAAACGATAGATTAATACAAATACATAGAAATTAACAGAAAAACTCCCAGTTAGGCTAATAAAAACAGTCAAAGAGGAAATTAGTTACGTTTGCAATCTACTCGCTTACGTAAGCAGTGATTTTGCAACAGAAATGTAGGGGCTGATCTACTGTCTACTGACTTATTTTTCATCTATTTATGTTTGTATAAATTAGTTAAACATTGTTTTGCTCTAGCAAGACTGACAAAAATAATGTTTATTATTACGATATAAACCTTATTCAAAGAGATATGATTATACCTACAATAATGGTATAAGTCACGGTATTCTTATGTAATAGTGGACAAAAAACTTAAAGGCATTAACATTATACAATGTGCCCATCAAGCAACGTGCTAAAGCCCAATCAATACCGAAACAAAAAAAAAGGAAATAAAAATAAGAATCTAAAAATCTATTTACTCACGTTAGATTTAAACCATGTCTTGGAAAGAGTACGGATAACGGACTTTCAATATGGTGTAGATATTCATTAAACGTGTGCATTAACCTGTGAATAGGTACGTGCTCGCCAGCCTTAGTCCTACATCGTTTAGTCATATATATATGCGATAGGAGTATCTGTCATGGATGCGCTGAGATCTACTGGGTGTTCGGTAATATATTTGGTTATTCAACGAATTTGTATCAAACTTATTGTGACATAAGTATATTGCAAAGAAACATGAAGTGAAGAAGTGTCCTTCTGCCTTTCAACGACATAATTGAAAAATTATCAGTTATGGTACAACATATTCGTAATTTCTGAAATTTGGATCCAAACTGTGAATCCAAATTCGAAGTGGGAGGAAGTACCGTAACTTTGAAAAATGTTATCTAATATGTTTCATGTTTAAGAGTCTGACATCCGATATGCGTAAAATATAAAAAAAAACCAATTGAGTTGGCCGGCGCCGACCGTAAGACGCTCAAAATATAGTGGATATTGATATTGTTTGTTTATGCTTAAGTAACGTAATTTTTGGTAAAACGGATTTTTTTTTAATAATAATTTTTTTAAATAATTTTACGCTTTTTTGTTAAAGTTTCGGTAGCTGCAGCTGTATTTGCCATATTAATCTGAGGCTTTAATTCAGCGTCCCCATATGGTACCAAGTGGAAGGTAAGGCCCCCCACCAGATGGTCGGACGACCTTCTTACGGTGGCGGGTAGTCGCTGGATGCGGGCGGCACAAGACCGGGAAGCTTTGAAAACCATGAGGAAGGCATATGTCCCGCAGTGGGTGTCTAATGGCTGATGATGATGTTGATGATGATGATATGTTACAGTACCTCCATAGTAATGACATCTTGCTCACTGTGTAATTGAAAATATGTCTTTCCTACGGCCTGAAATCGTGATAACTCGAGAACGGTGCTTCGTCGGGAAAAAAGTATCAATAGCTACCTTTTTTGTAGAGAATATTATCCATTTTTCCGATAAGATAAGAATATTCTTTATGGCACACGAGACATAAGATATGAAAGTAACAATGGAAAAGTACAATGGGCGGCCTTACTCTCACCGTTTCAGAGATATACGCAAAAAATTAAGTGTCGACCTTTGACCTCTGTTAAAAAAACAACTCACACTAGGGATCAATAGGGACTTTTGAGATAGCGTTTTTAATGACGTGTTTGAGACCTACACAAAATTCCAGCTTGTTGGGAATTAGTTTGCATTAATTAGAAATGTCTATTTTGTCTGGCTGGACTAATAAGAGGGCGGTAAATTTTTCTTCCGCCCCGGCTGCTGACACCCACGCTACGCCACTGTTGAGAGTCCAAGGGGTCACAAAACCGGTTTCACCGAAACCTAAAAACGGATTTACTCGGTTTTGATGCCATTTTTCAACACCGGTTTTCAGATTTGGCAAAGCCAATTTTCGATTTTTTCTTTTTTGCCGTCATACATTACTTACCAAAACATTATGGTATGAAATGTATATAAAAGTAATTATATTATGCTTGACATAAATAAATTTGATTCCGAATCGACATGGATCGATCCTTATAACCAGTAATTTCAGATTTTAAGTAAATCAGAGCAATGGATGGAGCTTCATCGGAAAGTATTTCTTATTTGCAACCCAAACAAAAAATACGATACATTCCGGCCCCCAGAGCAGGCCAGGTTTCAAAAAGGCTACAGCACCATAATAACACATACACACAGTAAAACCGGGAAGTACAATCGCCAGGTATGTTTGGCATTCATGGACTATGAAAACCCTTTCGAGTCCGTTGAGACCTGGAGCTCATCTGGAATTGCTGCAAAATTACAACGAGCTGTGACACAGGGATATGTTATATTTACGAATGCTTTGGAAGACGTCTTCAAAACACTGGATTGGCCTGGACGGGGCATTAACATTAACGACGAATACAAATCTCCCACCTGCGCTATGCCGATGATAAAGTTATAATGACACAATCTACGCTATCTAATGGTTGTCTGGAAGAAATTACTTTTAGTAATAAGGCCGCCAATTGTACTGTACTATATTATTGTTAAATTCTCATATGTAATTCCTGGTGTACATACAATAATAGTTATTTGTTATGCAAGGCTGCAAAGTTAATTTTTGGCGCGAGTACCTTGTATTGAAACCTGAGCAAGCGAAGGATTCTAGGATTGAGCCACGAGCGAAGCGAGTGGTTCAAATATAGAATCCTGAGCGTAGCGAGGGTTTCAAAGGTACGAGACGCTAAATAACTTTGCTGCCGAGCGCAACACACAACTTTTCACCTCACTAAAGCGAGGAAAATGTTAGGTGCAAGAAAAACAGTTTTAATAAATATTAAATTACTGTATATTTATTTCAAAAATTAAAAGTAAAATTACTACAATTGGTAATATTGAAAGTTAATTTTTTTTTAAATCAAATTTTTTTAAATCAAATTTTCTTGCCGGCCAGTGATCATCAATGGACTGGCTGCAGAGAATATAAACTATTACGAAACCAATGAGGTTCTATATATATGTAATTTATTGTACGAAACCTTTATTGAATAAAAATATTCGAATTTTAAAAACACTTTCCACGCTAGCGGATAAAGTGCGATTTTCCACGCAGATTTCGAATGATAAACAGAGCTTTTACGAGCTAGTGAGGTGAAAAGAATATTCTATCTATTCTATCTATCTATCTACGCACGAACTCAGTGGGATGTTCTGCCGCAAATTGAAATTTGGATTGTAATGTTTATAATAAGAAGAAATCATCATTGACGCTTACGAAGTCATGGGCAAAGCTAGGGGATCGACACTAGTGTTGACATTTATGTCGAGTGTCAGTGCCGTTGTGTATCCTCACCTTAACAATGGGAATATTTCGCGTTAAAATATTCATTTTGTGCAGAACTATTCGATTTCATTTCTAGAAATCCATTACTACGGAAAAACTTTCACAATAAAGCTTTATTGAAATAAGTTTCTGTAAACTGAGTAGGCACAGTAAATATCAGAGGAGAATTAATTGAACGTAGAGTCCATCTTTAGGGTTCCGTACCCGAAGGGTGCCAAACGGGTCCCTATTACTAAGACATCGCTGTCCGTCTATCTCTCTGTCTGTCTGTCTGTCACCAGGCTGTATCTCATGAACCGTGATAGCTGGGTAGTTGACATTTTCACAGATGATGTACTTCTGTTGCCACTATAATAACATATACTGAAAAAGCGTGGCGATTATAGCGAAACCCTTCGTGGTTAGAAAGAAAGGAAGGAGGCCTATGTCCTGCAGTGGGCGTCAAATGGCTGATGGTGATGATGAAAAAACAATTATGCATTAACTAAACATTAACAATTAGCCCATTTATAAAATTAGAACCCGCTCTTTAGGGCTTATTATGTTCCTCCGTTCTATCCCTCAGGACTCAATCCACTTCCTGACGCGTGAGGCGCCCCACGCAGTCTTCGAGCTGGAGAATATGGGGATGGCCTTCTCAAGGACCAAGGACGGCAAAATCTACCAGCGAGCCTTCGGAGGAGCCTCGATAGAGAATGGCAAAAAGCCGGCCAAGAGGACCTGTGCCGCGGAAGACAGGTCAGTGGCTCAATCAATTTGTTAAATGGGTACCTATGTTCTAGTTCTTTTACGTAGGTAGTTTATTTGTTTACCAAGCGCGATTACACTCCGAAAGCTTATTACGAAGTGGAATCCATGTTTTTTTTTATGAATGTATTTTATCTATGTATTTTAGAGCTGATTATTAATTTACAGCGACAGAACAGTTATTTATAGGACATATGGTGCTACATTACCGCACTAGTGCGATAATGAGCACTTTACGTGCCTATGTCGAAACTTCAAAGGGCCACATGTACTATAAAACGTTGTACGATACACGTGCGAATAGGTAATCCGCAACTCGTGTCGATATAAAACACTCCCTTCGGTCGTGTTTTAATTTATCGCCACTCGTTGCGAATTTCCTACTTTTCGCACTAGTATCGTAATGTACTATTATGATACACGTGCGGAAAGTAAATTATTACGAATAAGTGGCACACAGTGAAAACACGAGGGTAGCGAGAGGCACGCATTCGGAATAACCTTTTACGCTCACGTGTCATACAACATTTTTCAATGTATTTTGCGAGGAAATAAAATAAAAATATTTTCACTGAAGTGAAAGCAGTTTTGAAAAGGCGCGCTTTTTTTACACCGGATTTTTTACACGAGGCAAAGGTGTACGTATATACAGCCAAGTAATGTGTAATATATTTTTGGCAGAAAAGCAATTAATGCGTAATTTTAAATGAAATACTCAAAAATCTAAATTTTTTTTTTTTTCGTGTGCTTTAAATGTTGTTACTAATTAGGTACTTATAAAGAGCGTTTGCTTATGAATAATAATTGATTTTATAAATATCAAAATCTCTTTGTATCCAAACTCCATGGTGCAGGAATTGCATGGCGCAAGGCAAAACAATGACGAAGGAAAAAAACCTACTTGGTTTCCTTAGTCATTGCTCAAAAATTAAAAAAATACTTATTTTCACACGTGAAAAAAGGATTTCAGTACCTAGTGTTTTATTTAACGCGTGCTCTAAAGGGTCCCTTTCCGCACAATGTGTTTACATAAAAAATAACGCTTTACGAGCAATTGCATTTAAATAGTTATTTGTTATACAAGAGTGCAAAGTTGCTTTTTAACCGCGTGCTCAATTTTGATGACAAAGCAACTCGCTGCGCTCGTGATTCAATTTTAGAAAAGAGAATCAAAAGAGCACGAGGTGAAAAATCTTTGCACTCGAGTGCAACACTTAACTTTTCATCCCACCTCAGCGAGGAAAGGACTAAATGCAAAAAAAAAACACAATGGAGGTTCCGAGCCTGAGTTTATAACAAATTATTAAAAAAAGTAGTATGATAAATTCGGCACCATGGAGGTAGAAGTAAATAGGTTTAATGATGTTTTGAATTTACACATTTAGTGCACACGATGTTCTTAATTCAATTTACTTTATCCTCTAGCGGATAAAAACGGCTTTTGCATTCAGATATCGACGAGCAAAAATACTCTTTCCGAGATGGGGGGATGAAATAGTAGATTGTTTACCGAGGGAGTAAAATACTATTTTTTAAGGCGAGAGTGTTTCTTTGTTATCCCGAGGGATGAAAAGTACACCACTCGAGCTTAAAAATAGTTTTACTCCAGAGGTGGACACTCTACTTTTTAAATAAGTGAAAATAAGTGAACGCAACCATATTATGAATAGTGTTATTTATTTTTTAAGACAACATAGAAATGATTAGAGGTTAATGTTTATATTTGAAAAATTATGAAAGTGCATCGTGACAGTTTTATTATTATCCTTTAGAGTTTTACATGTGTTTACAACTTGAAAAATAGGAATCGAATTATCTGGTGTCTCAGGATGTAGTTTTTGAGAAACATCATTTTCTGGCATGGCTGCGTCGTCACGATCTTCTTTTCAAATTCAAATTCAAATTCAAATTGTTTATTCATAATAAATTTACAAATAATATACAGGGGCTGGACCCTCCTAGTAAGTATAGAAATACCTGTGTCAGGAGGGCCCGCTCTTCCACAAATATACATTTAGTAATTCGAATAAACAACCTAGTATTAAAATATAACATGCAGTTTAATATTTTAGTTCGTAGAATTAAGGATAGAAAATGTGTGTGTGTGTGTGAGTGGTGTGTGTGTGTGTGTGTATGTGTGTGTGTGTGTGTGTGTGTGTGTGTGTGTGTGTGTGTGTGTGTGTGTGTGTGTGTGTGTATTTGTGTTCAGAGTCTTATATTAACATTTGCACACTATACAAGAAATTTTATTAAATGTTCTGTTTCATTGTAGCTTAAACTCTTAAGCCATTCGATTAGGACCTTTTTACACTCAAAGTTTGTTTTAGGGTATATGTCTAGTTTTTTGTTAATTTTATTATATAAAAGTGCAGATTGTTTTGCCATTTGGCAACTAGCAAAAGTAGTCCTTGTGCGAACCATTTGTGAAACATTTCCATTTCTCTTCTTTTTATAGATATTTATATCAAATAATAGGGACTTATGCAGTCTAAGAATGATGCGTAGGATATATAAACGTCTTACTGAGAGCATATCACAAAGGGCATACAGAGATGCTGTAGGGAACCGATATGGCTTAAATAATATAGTTTTTAGTAAGGCTCGTTGTGCTCTTTCCAGTTCTATAAATTTTGTCTTGGAAGTCCCACCCCAAACCGGAATGCAATAGGTTAGTATTGATTGTGCTAGTGTTGTATATATTTTAAATATCAGTTCTTTATTTGCTACATGGCGCAGGACCTTAAAAACCCAAATCATCTTCCTAGTCCTAGCCACCAAAAGATCTATATGGGCGTGCCACGATAGCCTTTGGTCAATCATGACACCCAAATATTTGACAGCAGGTACCCGAGTTATTCTGGGGCAATCGCAGTTACTGGAAAAAGGGATCTCACAATTATGAATTTTTAAGCCGAAGCTACTATCTGGCTGTCCACGGCTATTGATCGAGAAACAAATGTAATTAGTCTTGCTGGTATTTAGGGTTAACAGGTTAGTTTCAAGCCATCTAGCGACCTCGGCGAGTCCTATTTCAGCATGATTATAAACATCTCGCCAATTTGAGCCTGAAAATACTACCGCTGTGTCATCTGCATATGAGAAGATATGACCACTACAGACATTGATACTACCTAAATCGTAAAGATAGATCAGGAAGAGAGTCGGACCAAGGACACTTCCCTGAGGAACGCCAAAAGTAATGTCATCACAGTCACTGAGCTTACTCCCTATTTTGACACTCTGTTTACGCTCACTCATGTAGTCCCGGAGCAGTTTCAGTGGGATACCCCTAATTCCAACAAGCTCAAGTTTCCTGATCATAATGGGAACAGCCACGGTATCAAAGGCCTTTTTGAGGTCTAAAAATACAGTGAGGCACTTTTTTCCAGCATCCAAATTCTTAACTATTATAGAGCTCAGAGCTGCCACAGCGTCCTCTGTAGATTTACCTGGTCTGAACCCAAACTGTGAGCTAGGTAGTATATTAAATTCTTCTAAATATTGTACTAATCTATTATTTAGTATTTTTTCTACAATTTTTGAAATCGCTGGCAACACTGATATCGGCCTGTAATTGTTTATGTCTAGCCTGTCTTCGCCACCTTTAAAAACAGGCGTGATAATTGACCTTTTAAAGGCTGCAGGAAAAATGCCTTTTGCAAAACATAAATTTGTTAAATAACTAATCAAAGGCACAACTATTTGTTTTGCAAGCTTGAGAAATTTGGTTGTGACATTATCCCACCCCGGAGCACTGTCAGTTTTAAGGCTCATTAGGATGCTATGAACCTCTTCAGGAAAAGTTTCTAATAAAAGAAAGGAGGAGCACTGCCTGTTATTTATAGAGTTATCTTTTTTAACTGACGCATTTCTATTAAAACCCTTTGTTATATTTTCTGCGAGAGTTTTTCCAATATTACTGAAATATTTATTTATTTTATTAATCGATTCTGCCGATGTCGCACATGTGTTTAATAAAACAGTATTGTCAGCTTTATTACTAGTTAGGTTAGTTATATCTTTGATATTCCTCCAGAGAACCCTAGAGTTTTTTGTAGAATCTAAAAGTTTTTGCCTATCATACGTTCTTTTCAATTTCTTAACTAATTTGTTACAATAATTTCTATATCTTTTAAATGTTAATATAAGTATTTCATTGTCTGGATCAGTTTTTAGTTCATTTTGCATTTTATTTCTATTTTTAATGCATCTTAAGATTCCAGGGGTAATCCAAGGTTTAATAATTCTTTTGTTTTTAGAAATTGTTACAATTGTTGTATTTTGTTCTATAGTTTCCGAAATGTTACTAATTAGTTCACTAGCCATCAAGTTAGGGTCTTCACAAGTAAGTAAGTAAGAAAAATCTTTTTTGCTCAAAGACTCAACAGATTTTTGGTAGTCAGTAATGGTTTTTGTTTTTGCGCAGACATATTTATGTTTTAAGTAACTAAGATTAAGAAGTACCATAAGATGATCCGTAATACTAGTATTTAATACTGCAATTTTTGCCTGACATGTTTGTTTATTAATTTTAAGAAAAAAGTGATCTAAGCAGTTTTCTTTTCTAGTGGGGTAGTAATGACCTGAGAATAATCCGTGCAAAGCAAGCATATTAAGGTAGTTGGATCGATTATTGTAGTCATAGTTTTGATTTACTGAAGAAATTATATTAATATTTAAGTCGCCGGTAAGTACAACATTTCTATTCCTATTTAATGTATTTAGATGTAAGTTCAAAGAGTTTATAAAATTATCTGCATTTGAGTTAGATGGAGAGCGATATATTCCTAAAATAATATTATTACCAATCTTAATTTGTAGACACGAAGCATGTACTAACTTAATTTCTTTGACATTGGCTGTTACAGATTTCTTCACGTATACCACAACTCCATCATTTTGGTTCAAATGGTATGTTGTGGCAAACGAGGTATAGTTTTTAAGACAGGGGATTGGCTTATCTGGGCTAATACGGCATTCTGTTAAAACTAATACATCAGGACAAGTTTTTAGGCTAGAAAGAGTAACTTCTAAATCATTAATGTTTCCATATATACTTCTTATGTTTTGTGTTATTACTGTCAATCCCTTGTCTTTATTAGATACATGTGAGGTCAGGTTTTCAATGTTACATTGAAAAGCCTGCGCTACCTCAGAGTTGTCTATCTCGCTTAAGGTTTCAAGGGGCCTATCCATTATAAAGTGCGGTGGAAAACAAGCCATACGTTTCAATAGGTTGCTGATAAGTAGTTATTCTAAGTTTGTCACAGTATAATAAGTTTGTCTTCTTAAGTATTGAGAGAACAATCAGCTTATTTTCAAAAATAACTTGAGTGTAGGTTGATTTCGAATTGTGAGTAGGGTAAGAGTTTGTGTATGTGTATTTGTGTGAGTGAGGATTTATTGGGATGTATTTTTTTATTTGCGATTTTTGTAGCGTGTAACTTATCTGTTTAGTATGAGTGTATAAAGAGGCTTTACTTATAAAAAAAGAGTATAGCAGTAGCATCATCCGAATAACAAAATAAAAACCTTGGCGAACAAATACCTTATTGGCTAAGCTGATGAGCCTGCGATTCACTGGTGATTTCAATATACGCTGATTTGTCGTCTTTCCTGAGGTAAACCTTGCCAAATGAGGTCCAGCAATACTTGTATTGTTTTGTTTTTGCCAAGTCTCGGGCGAGAAAAAACAGCCGGGATCCCATAGCAGTCAGCTGTTCCGACACAAAGATTGGTGTATCTTCTGAGGTTCGTATGCCTAGATGTTTTGCGCAAAGCTTGCTTTTGTTCTTATAGTTAAATTCTTTGCATTTTTTTAGCAGCTCGCTTCTCTGGAGGGTCGATGAAATTTCAACGACGACTGGTGTATTTGGGGACTTGTCCTTTTTTCCACGAACTCGGTAGATGTCTCTTATATCTGCCTTGTTGAAGTTGACTCCCACGTTGTTTGTAAGAGATGTCACCATTTCCACAAGATCCTCCTTTCGCTCTCCTTCGCGCTTGGGGACATTTTTTATTTCAAAGTTAGTTTTTCGGTTGCCTCTTTGTAGATCTTCTATTTTGCTTTCAAGGGAGGCAATGCGTAGACGGTCCTCCTTTGAACGGGTTTCCAACATCTCTATTTTCTTCTTCAGTTCTTCATTCTGTGTTGTAAGCAGTGCAATGCTATTCTCAGTGTTAATATTAGATGCTCGTATGTCTTTCTGAATTTCAGTGATGCCTTCCAGTTTTGCTTCCTGAATTGCACACAAATTCCTAATCATCTCTTTAACTTCCTCCTTGAAACTACTTAGCTCCTGTTTAAGATCTTCATTATAGTCTTCTTCCCTCCTTCTTTTATAGCGAGAGAACACGTAGTTCGTGGGAGTGGTATCGCTCCTCTTTGCACTAAGTTCTGAGTCAGAAGCTGATTTGTCCAAGAGACTATCCATTTCAAATGCTAAGATTAAGTTTTGTGTGCAAAAATGTAGGTTCGTATTTACAGTGGTTAAACTGCGACGTCTTTATCAAGACCATGCATCGTTGATCTCCACCTGCAGGACAGTCCAATGCAATCCAGCGTCTTTGTAATCTGGACGGTATCGAAGCTTCGACGAGTTATCAAAAACCACTTATCGTTGATCTCCGTCAGCAGGATAGTCCAATGCAATCGGGTGTCTTTGTAATCTGGGCGGTATCTTATTTCTTCCAGTTAGCGTTGAACTCAGCTACCACGTAGCCGTCACACGGTTGGGTGTCTACGTATACTGGACGATGCACGCTATTCAAAGCCGGTCGCCTATTGTTCAATTAAGTGAAGGTGATTTTAAAAAATATTGTGTTGTTGGACACTGGTCACACGTCTAATCGCTAGTAGCGGTCCGGTGGAAGAGGTTCTTTTGACGTAGATGGGCGCGGAAACGGCTCTTTTACATTGATATTTTCGACAGTTCTGTGGCTAATTGTGGCTTTGTTTTCGATAGAGTCTTCTTAGCCTTCAGCTACCGTAGATGATTTCTACCCACCATGTCTCTTCAAAACAGTCATGTCCACTCCTGTATTTGCTAATAGAGTGGCAGACGTTCTTCGAAAATAGTGGCCTGTATACAGTTTAAAATCAGGTAACTGTAAACAAGTAGCGATTTCCTGAGGGAAACTTGAAAGTTTATTCTTTCCGATGGGTTGTTTCGTACATTTTCCATTTTGATAACGGATAAAGAATCGATTGGTTTCCACATTTGAAGGGCGAAGTTTCCGATATTTTTCAACAATATTTTTGTACACTCCTCGTATAATAAATGATCTGTCGATTTTGGTTTTTGTGTCTTTCAACTTTATCAATAGTAATTCATCCGAGTGGCTCTCAACATTATCTATTGTTAGATTAATAAGCTCATTGTTACGACAAGCCCCATGAACTCCAAAAATCAACACCACCTGCAACAAAAAGAAACAAAGTACCTAAAACTCAAAACTAAATACACGCTGCTTTAAGGAACCATGTCGATTGTTACGTGAGTAAATAAGTAGCACGGATCTATACGTGATAAGTATGTCGGTACTTACTTTTGTCAGGAGATAGACTTCATCGGGAGCGTCATTTAAAAAAGCTTTAACATTTTGGCTTGAAAACACCTTGGATTTCTTTGGGTGATGTCCTTCGGCTTGTCGTTTCAGATAAGCTATCAATTTTGAGTATGTTTCGATTTTAATGTCCTTGTTGCTACTAACTGTAGATTTTAACATGGAATATATACTCCACAGAGTTGTAAGTTGTTTTGATTTGATGCCAAAAATACATTTTCTGAAAAAGACTTCACTCTTCTTGAATTTTTCCAAAGGATGAAATTGTCGTATGCTTTTTTATAATGTTCACGCGATTTTGTTGGTAAAAGATTTTGTATCACATTGTTAGCGTCTGATACGATACACTCCGTAGTTAATATTTCGTTATCACTGCTTGAAGACGCACTCATTTTTACTCTAGTAAAAATAACAATAACAATTAAAGAAACGAAAAGACGGAATGCATTAGGCGCCTTTTTTCAGTTTTTTTTTTGCTCGCGTTTTTTTGGTTTTCTTTTAAACAGCCAGCAATTTGTGCAATATTATTCGTGTTCATGAACAATGTTGCGCTGTGAACTTAGCAACAATAGCAACATGCGCGTTCCAAATTCAAATCACTTTTATTCCCCCAGGGAATAGAAACGCGTTTTAGTCCCTGTTCCCGGGGAACGAACTAGGTCTTTTCGAATAGATGTGATAAAAATTATTTTATGCCACACCCACTCAGAAAGTGTATCATTTCTCCCTTATAATTGCGGCGGAAAATTTTATGTGGAATTTTATTCCTGTCCTCTATAGCAGGGCAGGAATGTTGTATGAAAATCCATTGCTGCCCTGCTAACGTTCTTTCGTTTTTAGCAGCGAACATAAAAAATACAAACGTCAAATCTCAATAGGTTTTATATCAAAAACTTTTCCCTTTGCATCTACGTAGTGTCATGATTTATGCAGCGTCCAGTGGCACCTTCACCCACACTAGATGGACGCTTTTAAATATTGTAAATAATTTTATTTTCCTCACAGCTGTACTCTAAAGCACAAAATAGTAGATTGTTAACCGAGGGCTGAAAGGCACCCATTCCTGACGAGATGTTTTGGCGCTCGAACGAAGTGAGAGCGCCAATAGTTCGAGGCAGAAATGGGTGCTATCACCCGAGTAAAACACTCTACTTTTCATTACGAATACGAGGAAACTAAACACAAGCCAGTTAAAATCAAAAACAAGTTTAAAATATAAAACTTAAGGAAATCGCGCCGAAACAGACGGATGGTCTAGCTCGCGGCGAGATAGCTCGCGCGCCAACTTGTGCTAGCCGTACATCACAATTCGCAAGATGGCGTGCGACCGCGAAAGACGGCCATTTTGAATTTGCGTATTTGGTGGTTTTATCTGTGTCTTAAACAATATTTTAATTTATTTCGCAAATCACATCTCGCCTTGAAAGTGACTTATAAATACATAAAGTACATTATATTAATTATAAACATCAAAAAGAATTTAAATGTCAATAAAACTAATAAATGAAGAATTAATCGTTTTATGGCTGTATAGGCTACTTACTACCATTGCGTTGTTCAATATAAACTACGATTCATATATTATTTTTTAATACTTTTCTGCTTTAGAGCAGGCATGTACCACTTTCAGCACGGTGCCTGGATGAACAATGACCCCCTTTCAGAGTATGAGTAATTAAAATATAATTTTTTCTCCAAAATGATCTAGATTTTGAATGAACACCTAGTTTAACTTGTAACGTTCATTAAAGTCGCAGTTTCTGTGCTACTTTGAATAAAAAAAATTGATTTGATTTGATTCAATAGTACACTGTACACGTAGTGGGAGAAAGTTATATTTCTGTTCTTAAGCCCTCCGCGGCGCGTCGGGCTTAAACATACTCTCGCACAGAAATAGATCGTTTTCTCCTCTCGGTAAAACAATGTACTATTGTAGTAAGACGAATTTTTATTATTATAGTCATACATTTTTTCACAATGGGGCTAACACATGTCTGAGGCAGGTCGGTCGTATTGTTAACTTATTGGCTTAACTCAAACTGGTTCGGACGGTTTGCGTTTTGGACTGTTTCCGTGTTGGACGGATTGCGTTTTGGACGGTTTGCGTGTTTGACGGTTTGCGTTTTTGAAAGTTTGCGTTTTGGACGGTTCGCGTCATGTGGACGGTTTGCGTTTTGGACGGTTTGCGTGTTTGACGGTTTACGTTTTGGACAGTTTGCGTCATGTGGACGGTTTGCGTTTTGGACGGTTCGCGTCGTGTGGACGGTTTGCGTTTTGGATGGTTTGTATGTTTGACGGTTTGCGTTTTGGACGGTTTGCGTTTTGGACGGTTTGCGTCATGTAGTATTATTCATCATAGAGATATTATTTTTATATTGATTTCCGTTACTTTTGAAGAGCCTTTAAATTGGTCTCTTAGTGACGTCAGTAAAACAGTCAGTCGATCAGACGACCAGCGTACATGAGCCAGGAGAAGTGGCAGATTGATCAGTCAGACATGATTATTTCGTTGTCCATACATTAGGCCAAGATAATCTGTGTTGTGGAGACTGGTATAGTCCGATCGGCTCCTATACCGGCTTTACGCGCACCAAATAGAGCACTAACTATCAAATTCTATACTGATTGCTATCGCAAACGTCAGGCTTCCAACCCGAATAAAGGCCCCAGATTGATTTGGGGAATAAATATGACGCGGTTTTATTTGCTTCACGCTGATAATAATTCTCTATTGAAAGAAGCTCAGTGCCCTGCTGTGATACGTACGCTACGCTCTATTACGGACAGTGAAATAGTGTATGGGTTAAACAATCATACATCGTCTACCTATCTGTTCCTTGTTTTTAACTATCACTGGATAAGACATTCCAAACTTTATCTCAAATTCTTTACATAAGTCGTTAGTCTGTCATTGCGTTGTTTCCTTTTTTCTGTCATATTGATCTAGATTTGCTAAGCGAGTTCACAAAATGTAGCCTGTGATGAAATCAGTTATCGCGGTTCACGAACATCGAGCTTACGTTATTATTATTGTTATACACAAACCTGTGGCAAAAACAATAATACAATCCGATACGCTTCTGTTATTTTTCCTGTTAAGTTTTTGAAAATTTAGAAGATAAGCAGAGTAAGGCACAAGGCACTGGCTTTCGAAGACGATGATGAGAAAGATTGATTTGTTATGCGCCGACACAGATGGATACGGGAAACCTTTGACATGTTAGACGAAATAAGATTGTGTTGAAAATTTAGATTCCGAAGATTGTGTTTTGTTTTAATTTGAATTTTGCTTTAATTTAACTTTAATAGTTAACTTGCGACGTACAATATAGGCTCGGTGCCTATCATAAATATCATTGTTATATTTATGAAAGTTGAGTAAAATTTCTGTAGCTATGGTAAATAAAAAATCTTTTAATGTCGTCATTGCTTCCACTTTTAGGGTTCTGTACCCAAAGGGTAAGGAATTATCAGTAGGATAAGACTCCGCTGTCCGTCCGTCCGTCCGTCTGTCACCAGGCCGTATCTCATGAATCGTGATAGTTAGACAGTTGAAATTTTTACAGACTATGTATATAGATAATGTTACGAAACCCTTCGTGCGCAAGTCGGACTCCCACTTGGCCGGTTTTTAACAATTTGTAGCACTAAACCCTCAAGTAAATGTTATTGATGAGCTATCCGTCATCAGTAGATGTTCACTTTTTACAAAAACTTATTATACTTAGATATTATGATGTTTCCATTGGTGGCGCTAGTTAGCACCGAGTCGCCCCTTTATTTGTCCCGTGATCCGAGTACATGTACTCTATAGTTAGGGAGCTGGCGAGCATTTCGCTATATGATTTCCACAAATTTTACGTCGAGGTGGATTGCAGTTTAAATCATTACGAATTGATTTGGTCCAATCAATTAAGGTCCTATGTCGCTGCATTTTCGCGTTACAGCGGATTGACGTTCGTTCTGGGTATTGAATCATTCGTGCATGTATGCTTCTGGAGTTCATGGTCACAACCATCTTGGAAACGAAGAAAATCGAAGAGGCAGACATTCAGGACTGTATTATCATGGGACGGAGTTATAAAATGTAAAAAAAAATCTCTATTAAATTATTTGCACGCGGTTTTTAGTGCGCCCATTCGATTCACTATGACTCCGTGGATTCGAAAAAAAATGTGGCAGACACTTTGCTCACTGATTTTTAGCTGTACATCATATTTTTTCTGAATGCCATTCTGAATACGCTCTATACATTTAGTTTCACAATACGGAAAAGGTCGGAACCGAATTATACCGTTCTCACTCATATTCCCAAATAAAAGAGAGACACCACGAAAGGAACTATGGGGACATTTCTATACCTGCTTGTCCACGTGTCCGCATAATATAGCACACTTTTTTTTTACATTTTTGAAACACTGTCAAAAGACATCACAGAGGTAACATGTAGGCAGACTATTTTTCCGTGGTTCTTCTCATTGTTATTGATCAAACAGTCCAAATCTGCCAAGTGCGCACTTCATATACAGTTTTTTAAATCATAAAAATAAATTAAAAAATTGATTACTACAAAAGTGATTGGGATGGATGTCTGCTTTTTCAATTCTTTGTGTTTCCAAGGTTACTGTGATCTTCAGCCCCAGAGGCAGACCTGTGCGCATATTATAGCACACCTATTTTTTTAAACATTTTTGAAACGCTGTAACTTTACAACGCATCGCCACCATGGTGACAAACAAGGTCCCTCATGTTTCTTAGGGCATAAATATCACTATTAATAACGCTTGCCTAGTGCGCTGATCATATCGAAATTTTGCTCGCCAGCTCCCTAACTACTACTGGGCCACGATGCGATAGGAAATAGTTTAAAGCGCTTAGGAAACTAGCGGTGCATAGTTCCGTGGCTACTTCGATGTGAATCGCGTGGGTAGTAAGGCATGTAAGGCATAGCCATACCTTGTTACTTCGTACACCGCTACTCCGAGAAGATGTACGTTGTAGAAGTCCGGCATAGTCAACACCAGTGTGAGTGAATGCCTTTACAACCGGGTTTACTCGTTCACTGGGAAGATCTACCATAAACGGGAACGTGGGGCGAGGTTTTGCCCTAAAACACTTGTTGCGTTTGTGAATGCAATTGCGGATGATTCTTCTCACGGCAAGAATCCAATAATGTGGTTTGCGTGTAAATATTTTTTATGAAAATGATCGATTAGCAAGTTGACTATGTGGTCATGTCGCGGCATAGCTTTAGGGTGTTGGGCAATGATTGATGGATGATGGAGTCTGAACTCTTAATCGTAACTGGGAGAGCCAGCTGATTTTCCTCGGGAACGTTTTTGACGGAGCTTCGATCAAGCCGTTTCAGAGACCATTCTGACGGATTAAGAGCGGTCCACGCTATGCCGTGGAACCAAAGCGGATGGTCGACAACAGGTGTCAACCCGCGAGAAACAGTCGGCTCGATTTTGAACTCCTACGAGGTGATGAGAACAGTGGGCAGGGACGTGGTTATTGAGTTTGGCCACTCGACTGACAACAAATGTTTGCCAGCGGTGCGGGGAAGAATTTAGCCAACACAGAACAATTTCTGAGTCGGTGAAAGCGTACATATTATTAATTTTATATTGCGGGTTTAAATAGTTAAATACTGCACGCAGTAATTTCGATAAAAGTACTGCAGCGCAGAGCTCTAGCCGGGAAATGTATACAGGCTTTGTCGGGGATACATTAGACTTGGCGCAAACTAGGTGCACTGAAATTTCAGAACCATTACACACCTGTAAATATACCATACCTCGATAATCTCGTTCGCTAATGTCACAAAATCCTAACAGATTAATAACAAAACCCTGAATTATACCCAGATGGTGAGGGAGGCGAATTTCATTAAGCTTCGAGAGCTCTAAGCAAAACTGTGTCCAAGCGGTGATAATCTGTTGCGGCGGTGTATCATCCCAGTCGCATTTTATCAGCCAAAGTTCCTTGATCAGGAGCTTGGCGAATACGGTGGGAGCCACGAAACGCACGAGACCCCATAATCGAGCTATCGTGGATAAGATCGTACGCTTGGTACACTTTTCGTCTGGGGCGGAAACTTCAAAGCGAAGGCTGTCATTAGCTTTGTCCCAACGCGGTACTTTGTCAAACTCTACATCAGGAAGGTGTGACCCTGTGCGAAGCGGGAAAATTTTTGAAAACATTTGCAGAATTACTTGACCATTTTACCAAGGCGGCCAGCCTTTGAAGAAGTCAATGAGCTCGCGGCTTCGTCTTCAATTAATTGTTGGACGATGCGATGTGCGTGAAATGGACTTGACTTTAGGTCGAAACAAACCTGATTAAATCAATATTCGGTCACGGGGTCCTGCGGGTTGCATCTACAGAGGATGCGTTAATAACGGGTTGCAGGAACATCTGACGACGATCAGCAGAAAGAGCGCTAGTACAAAATTCAGGATTATCGTCTTTCTTCTTCTTGTTACAATATATCACCTGTGGATTTGGACCTGCAAGGGGCAGGTCATTGACCGATGGGCTATCACTGCTTTCCAGGACGACCCTCAAACTCGTGGACTTGTCCTCACGGATCACACCATGATGCAGGATATAATACTTAGGCTTGCCTACGTCAGCGTCAGACTTTATGACTGGTGAAAGACAATCTTTATCAATATATTAGCAAATGACATAATTGTATGCAGCGCGAAGTTTGAGAGACGCCTTTAATTTTCTCTCTAAGCATAGGTAAGGCCTGAAAGCGGCAGCGTACGAGTATCCAAGCGACTACGGGTCATCGCAAAATGGTAAGGCAACCGTGTACCGGCCACTGATGTCACAGGACGTGGTGGCGCGAAAATGTTCTTCGCACTCCACATCTTCCGGACTGCGGGAATCGAGCGGTAAAGGAAATTCTTCAGATTTTCTTCGTTGTTCAGATAATTATTGTGATACAAAATAAATAAATACATACATACATAAACTCACGCCTGTATCCCAGAGGGGTAGGCAGAGACCAGGGACTGCCACTTTCCACAATCCTGACAGATCACTTTCGCTTCGTCAAGATTGACGAAACAAATATGTCGAGTGAATGTGGTGGAAGGGCCGGTAAGGGACGACACAGGCGGACATTCGTCGACCAAATAGGGGATGTATTAGAAAGGGGCAAGATAAAAAGTACCCGAAACCGGCGTGCGTGCATGCAACGACAAATGAATAAATAAATAAACCAGTCAAATTATGAATCAAACACATGAGATTTACTAAACAAATATGTTTTTGTGTAGTAAAAAAATAATAATTAGAGGCGGTAACTTTTTATATTTTTCGTCGTTTTGATGGTCCTGGCTGAAGAAGTTTGGATCGTAAAGTGAAATTGGTCGAAATGATACTGTGATGGTCGAAACATCATCATCATCATCGTCGTCGTCGTTAAATAGAATGTCGACTCTGGCGACGTTGTTGCATGCTGGCCCACAACGATGCAGGCAAATAACAGCGCGAGTAATTTTTGGCTTTTTCGATCGATATCTCAATAACGATAGGTAAACAATGTAAAGGATCTTAATGAGCCGTTTTCAGTACAAATTCACGAAGCAATTCATAGATGGCGCTTACAGGCGTGGCCATAGAAGAACCGGAATACGGCTGTCAAAATTAATCTGCGCTAAGCAAAATTTGACAGACGTGTCCCTGTTCTTGTATGTGCACGCCTATAAGCGCCATCTGTGAAGTGCTTTGTGAATTTGTGCTGAAAACGGCTCATTAAGATCCTTTACATTGTTTACCTATCGTTATTGAGATATCGATCGAAAAAGCCAAAAATTACTCGCGCTGTTATTTGCCTGCATCGTTGTGGGCCAGCATGCAACAACGTCGCCGGAGTCGACATTCTATTTAACGACTATCTATCTATGCGTATTATACATAGGTACAATATTATATAAAAAATTGTGGAGAAAATTCCTCTATAAATAGGTAGGTACATATTATAGTTAATCTCTATTACGTCCGATGTCTGTGTTATCTGTAATCTGTGGCTTATGATTATGTTTATTTGTCTATCTTGCTATTTTAACCCTCGGTTTCTCGTACACTAACAAGCTGTTAATCTACTGTTAACAGGCTGTCAGTGGTTTTTTTTTTGTATGCACTTTAGTCAATTGACAGCTCTTAACAGTAGATTAACAGCGTGTTAGTGTACGAGAACCTGGGGGTAAATTTATAAGTGGAGACTTGTAATTGGCCTTCTGTTTCCTATGTTGCTGTGTTTCTGTTATATTGTGCCGTTAGTCTTCTTTAAATTGAAATAAATATAAATAAATTAATAAAGGTTTCCCCTCATCTCTCCACATATCCAAAATTTAGCCTTCCCGGTTTACATGCATTTCTAACCTGTCTTTTCCGACCTAATGACTGGACTACAATTAATATATACCCTAGATTAGTCTGAAGAGCCGCTGGCAAATTGGCACTTCCGCACGAAATCGTCCCTAGCAATAACATGTGCGGAAACAGTTTGGCACCAATCAGCAAGGCATAGGCCCTATCAGAATTTGTAAATAAGGTAACTTGACCGTATCAACGGGCGCGGTCGGCAAGTTGTCTATTATAGGATCGACAACTAATGCCGATGAGGCGTATTTTACCTTTCAATCAAAACGCGAAAAAATCTGCAAGTCCACAGAACCCTTAATGGGTTTTTCACCTCCTCCTATACCTTTCACTGTTAAATGAGTGATACGCCTTTTTAGTCCGAGCTGTTTGAGCAAATCATGCGTTATAAAATATGACTGAGATCCCGTGTCGATCGGACTATGCGTCAATATTGCTTTTTCGTTAATAAAAAAAAAAAAACAAGTTGCGCTGTACCGAGCAAAACCGGAGCAGGCGTCGTACATTGTTTAATAAAAGCGCGCGAGCTATACGAGGAAGTGCGGGAACAGCAGTGGACGTCGACCATAGACTTACTTCGGCTGCGATGTGTCGGTCTGTTTTGCGCGCGGAATCGGCGGCGGTGGCGAACGAAGGTTTGAGTTTAAAACATCGGGCTGAGTGATGAGCGGAGCGGGTGCGGTAGCGTTTTGTTGCAAATTAATATTTCCTGACTTAGCGCTGGCAGGCATTGTGGTGGTGTGGTGTGTAACATTATCAAAATTTAATAAGCTATGATGCTTTCCCTGACCACACATGCCATTTTCCATTTCATAGAAGAACTACTGCTGTGTCACGCTCAGACCGTTGACACACGCTCCTAACTCTCTTACAACCTTATAATATATCTCATAAGTAGTCAATGCAGAAAGCTTGTGACACTTGTGCAAGCGCTCGTGTACAATGTTGTCACAAACATTTATTATTTGTTGAGATATTGAGGTAGCTATGTAAGCTTACGGGTTTGGAAATTTAGGTACATAGGCCTTAGAAGCACAGGGCTTGCTACTGTTGCTAGTGGAGTTTGCTTTAGAGCGGTTGTTATTAATTTGCGCTTTAGTATTTTGATAAATTTTAATTTGACCCAGCATGAAATCCACGAAAGTTTGACCAGAGGGTATTTTTACCTAGCGTGAATCGGTGGTAGCCTAGCGCATAGAACATTGGACTCGGAAGAGAGAGACCTAGGTTCGATTCCTAGTGCGGGCATGAGAGATCGTGGGTACCTATGACTTTGTTTTCTGAGTTATGTACATTTGTGACGTCATAGTAGCAATAAAATTCGTGAGGAAACCTGAGTGTCTAAGCTATTCTAATACCTCAGCGCTTGAAATCGCCAATCCGCGGTGGGCACGCGTGGTGAATAAGCCCAACTCTCTCTCTCTCTCTGAGAGAAGGCCTGTGCCCTACAGTGAGACGTATATGGCCTGCTTATGAATCTAACTCAAATGAATCCAACACGTAACTTATCAGTGTCAAGCTTCTTTAATGCCAAATATAACAAAGCGTTGGCGCGGTGTCAAATCTGTCAAAAAATGTTTCTACACTGGATAGTGAGGCTCAGTTTGGCAAATGAAGATCATTAATTTGATCCTGATAAGCATTGACAAGGATCCTTTCATTCTCATATTTGTCCCGGAGATATTTTAAGATTAAATTATAGTTTTTACGGCTAGGGGTGATTCCAGAGAATGCACTTTGAGGTTTGCTGGTAAGTTTACCCACTAAATAGTATAGTTTCTCTGCATCGGACAAATCTTTGATGTCATGAACAGTTGACATGAATTCCACATAGAATAAAGGTCATTTTTTATTGTACCCGATAAAGGTCATAAGCTCAATGCGAGGTAACTAAGGCTGTCTTTGTGTCTGCAATGGAACAGAATTAGAGCAATGGGATTGCGGCTCTGACTTGTCAGTTTGTGTTAGTTGTAATATAGTCCACTTTATAAAGCTGAGCAAATCATGGAATGATGCGAGGGACTGGTATTCCGGCACTGCATTAGAGTTACGTGCCCGCAAGGTTAGGTTATATTGGTCGAGAGTTGTATGAAACTCTGAACGAATATAGTTTATTGTTTCTCCAGAATTCACGTCGCTCTCGCTCAGCTTCTACTGCCGCTTGCTGTGAGGCTTTTCCGGTTTCATATAAACTTTGTATTTGACGCCTGCTATTCGCTAATAGCAGGTGCAATTTAATTTGGATTACCGACAAGGTAGGCGCAGTGCCTTTATCGGAATTATTATCCAAGTTAAGATCCTTCTTAGGAGGCATCTTTGAAGCTGCTTATGTATTACTCTCTCCCTGAGAGAAGGCCTGTGCCCTACAGTGGGACGTATATAGGCTGCTTATGTAGGCATCTTTGACAGGTTATTTGTGTATAACGTGTGTAAACTATATTGAGAAACAAGTAAGTAGTAGGTTAATAGGTAGCTAACCAATATATACTGAAGTAAGCAGTGCTGTCTTTACCATAAGTTAAATAAATACGACATTTTAGACTTTTTTATAAATCATTATTTTTGTCAAGCCTGGTCTGCACGTGCCAATATATTATTTTTAGTGCTCTTAATATTTTACAAAATGGTTATTTTTTCCTGAAGCATTCTTCTCAATCACAAGTGACACCAATCAACGAGGAGACACGAGAAAAGAAGCCTTTGCCTAGCTAGTCGTTGCCTAACAAAGATTTTGAGACTGCTCTTCTGATGGAAATATGGAACGATCTTTTGGGAATAATGAATAAAACAAGTTTAAATTTACAAATTAGCACAGCTAGTTTTGGAATTTAGATGCCTGATTGGTGGAGGAACATCGTTCCAGCATTTGGTGGCCTGGAACCGAAATCTACCACGGAAAGCAGCAGTACGGCGTCGCGGCACACCAAGTGGGTTTGAGCATGCGATAACTCTATTGTACTCACCGTTTACTGTCCAACGCCAAATGAGCTTGTTGTATAAGCAGGTCGGTTTCTGATATTTGACAATCCCAAACATAAGAGATGCCAAAAAAGTTTTAGTCTACTTTCCAGCTTTGATGTATGTATTAGCATAATTGAAAAATGGCGTGACATGGGCTCTGGAACGTAAGTATTTTGAATCCGTTGTAAAAACTTAAGTGACTTTGCAAGCAAGGCCCATAAGCCGTTATAATATAATATTATAATTAACTCTGGAAATTATCAGGAGGCTAACCACAATCTCGAAGTTAGCAGGACAAAAGCAGGGCAGTGCTGCTCAGAATTGTTAACCAAAATTGTTCAGAATTTGATTCTCTACAACTTTGTTTCTCTTCATTCATACCGTAAAACGTGGAACATATGAGATAATGATAATATTTTGAATTTATCCTGTTTTTCAGGTTTCATTTCCAAAATATCGATTTTGGGGGAAAAAAGGTTGGAACCAAAATTGTTCAAAATTTGATTCTCTACAACTTTGTTTCTCTTCATTCATGCCGTAAAACGTGGAACATAGGAGATAATGATAATATTTTGAATTTATCCTGTTTTTCAGGTTTAATTTCCAAAATATCGATTTGGGGGAAAAAAGGTTGGAACCAAAATTGTTCAGAATTTGATTCTCTACAACTTTTTTTCTCTTCATTCATGCCGTAAAACGTGGAACATATGAGATAATGATAATATTTTGAATTTGTCCTGTTTTTCAGGTTTAATTTCCATTATCGATCCTAGAAGAAAAAATGTGACGACCAAACTTGTAGAGAATCCAATTTCCTACAATTTTTGTCCTCAAGGTTTTACTGTAAAATAAAAAATGGCCTAGTTCAAGAACCGTTTTTTTATTTAAAAAAAAACATTTTTCGAATACACACAGGAGCCTGATTCAGTCTACTTTTTGAATTTACACTCCCGGTGACCCCTCCGAGGGACCTACGAAAAAAAATCCAAGAACTGATTATTCACGGGTCAAAATCTATAATGAATGAACTATTTGAATTGATAAAAAAGGTTTTTGCTAAACTACGATTTTGAAGGAAACGAAGTGGTTCGCGGTGTCGGTTCAGACTACTTTCAGCAATCCTAAAGAGTTACGAGGTTATAAATTACCAGGAGACGGGCAGCAGCGTCTTCCTGAGATTCCAACCGCATACTGCGATCGCCAACCCGCCTGCTAAGCGTGGCGATTGTGGCCTATGTCCTGCAGTGGGCGTCAAAGGGCTAATGATGATGATGAAAGAGTTACGATCATTTTATCATGACGATGGCAGCGTAAGTTACTCATAACTTTTATTTAACGTGATGTTTGGCATCTAGGTAAAAATAAGACAATGTATGTCTAAGGAGCCGGTGCTGAAAAAAGAAAAAGCTGTTAATACCTAAAGCAAATATTTGAAATGCGACTAAAGTTCGAGCCAATAAGAAGTTTCTATGACTTGATATAGGATCATATACCCAGCAATGGGCAGAGTTGGACTGATTGAATTATGATGAAATATAACTTATTCTTTATTATGGATAGAGCTCATTTTCGTCACCACGGATAAATCTGTGGATTTCGTTGCCAACGGCATCAAAGCTCTAATGCCCTGGCACAGATTTTCCACTAAAACCTTAGAAAGTCGTTACCTCCCAACATAATACAATTCGTCGTAAACTTTGAATAGATTACTCTGCAGTCGTATAATTTTATGCCACGCTTTTTTCTCCCTATTGCGAAAAAGAAATCATCCTCCAAAACCAGAAAATTTCTTCATCACTCATTTTAACACATAAATTAAACAATAATTCGCTTAGCAGGGTCTTAAAAGCTGTTCAAGAGTAACATATAAATAACTGCTAAGAATGACAGTTCAGCAGCGCTGCGAGCGCGCAAAACTGAGCTTATAGTACGCTAGCAGCGTTGATTAGACGGTGAACGTCTTATAGTTAACAGCGCTGCGATTTTATGGCTCATGGTACCATTAAGCAGGGCAGTTTTTTATAAGGCTTAAAAATTACTTCTAATAGTGCTTGTGGTAAGCCTCCAAGTATCACAAAGAAGAGTGCGAGTGTTGACACTAAGATATTTCCTAAAGCTATATAGAATTCTGAGTCTGTAAAAGCAGTTTGTTACAACCTATATGCTCTTCGAATTTAAGAAAACTGTTTATTTGTTTATTACACCAAGATTACGGGCCCCATGCACAAAACCCAAACGCTCACCCCTTATGCAAATTGATGGATTCAGCGCCATAATTCTCTTCTTTTGCATTTTTTATCCCAGAATCATAACTTTCGATTTCGGTCGGTTAAGTAATAGCCCATGTAGAGATGCGTTTAAGATCCGTGTTTAAGGCAGCCACAGATACTGCAACATTATTAGGGTCAGTAGAGATGAAGATATCCAGGTCGTCTGGATATAAGTGATACCTAGAAGATTGAATGCACTTTACTATGTCCGCAGAATATAAGGTGAAAAGAAGCGGACCTAAGATCGAGCCTTGGGGAATTCCCCTCTCAAGCCGTCGTAGTTCTGATCTGATCACTAATCCGTCTGATTTGTCTGATGATAGCATCCTAATAGATAGTTACGGAACCAACAGATCGTATTATTTTGGAACCCGTAATAAGTTATATAAGGAAAGAAGTTAGCTTAATAAGCAGCAACTGCCAAGTTCAATGAATTGAATGCCTTAGAAAAGTCTAACAACCACAATATTGTACTTTTGCCTTCATCATGTTCTCCGAGTATAACATCCACTACATCTAGTGGGGCAGTGGCGGTGCTGTGGTGCTTAGAAAAGCCCGATTGACGTGTAGGAAGGATATCATCACTCACAGTAGTACTTTTTCCGGAATTTTTGAGAGGTAAGGCAGGATATTAATTGGTCTAAGGTCATTAAAATTAGAGGGGTTTTTAAGGTTTAGGAGCGGGTCGACAGTCGCTATTTTCCATTCATTGGGAAATGTGCCTGATTGTATGGACCTATTAACAATGTTAGTAATGGTGCTAAGGGTGTGGGGAATAGATATAATGACCATGTCCCTGTTTATACTGTCGATACTCATAGCATTCGATTTAAGCTCCAAAATTATTTTGAATATTGTGGCTTCGTCCACTGTGTTTAAATTAAAATTATTGAAGACGTCGTACGTGGGTTGTATTCAAAGAATGTCAAATAAGTAAAATTAAATTTAAAATTATTCTGGATATTCAAGAAGTATTTATTAATGCTGTCAGGATCCTTCAGATGTTCAGGTAGACTTCAGAAGTTATGGTCGGGTAGTACGGACTTTTTTAAATTCTTGGTAAGGTAATTCTTGGTTTATTCAATTGGGAAGCTCAGTATATCTTCAGGGGTCGTATAACCTTTAGAGGATGTAAAGGTACCTTTGCCAGAGTAAATCTTGGGAAGGAACGTTTATGTTTTTTTCTTTCTAATATTTACATTAAATTTAAATTTCCATTTCCTCCCGTGGATGTCGTAGGAGGCGACTTTTTTCAATTCAATTCAATTCAATTCAAATATTTTTATTCATTGTAAAAACAGAATGTTTACTTAATGAACGTCAAAGTTGTTAGTTTCACAATTAATGGATTATGTGGAGAAGAAACTAACAAAGAAACTCCACATTTATTCTTTTCAAAACACGTTTTAACTTAATTAACAGAGTTTTCAACTTAAAATATTAGTCATGAATGTGTTGAACACTAGTCACAATCGTCCTTTAAATAATATTAATCTACTGTTTAATGCCAAACATCTTTGTCTTCTAAGTAATCCTTGATGTTATAGTAAGCCTTTTTGCACAGAATGTGCTTAACACATTTTTTAAATCGCGTTGGAGGTAACTCTAATATATCTTGAGGAATTTTGTTGTAGAACCTTATACAGTGCCCCATAAAGGATGTGTTAACTTTTGCAAGTCTAAATAGTGGAAATGACAATTTATGTTTATTTCTAGTATTAAAATTATGGTGGCCACCAACATTTTCGAAGTCTTTGATATTTTTTCTAACGTACATAATATTTTCATAAATGTATTGACATGCAACTGTTAAGATGTTGGTTTCTTTGAAGAAATCTCTTAGCGAATCCCTACTACCTAACTTGTAAATAAATCGGATGGCTCTCTTCTGTAAGATGAAGATCGTCTCAATGTCTGCTGCCCGACCCCACAGTAGTATGCCGTAGGACATAATACTGTGGAAGTAACTAAAATAAACAAGCCTAGCAGTTGCAACGTCAGTGAGCTCTCTAATTCTTTTGACTGCATATGCTGCAGAACTAAGCCTGTGTGCTAGTTTTACAATATGAGGACCCCATTGCAATTTTGAATCGATTGTGATGCCTAGAAAAACGGTATCTTCTACAAATTCTAGTTTTTCTTTTCCGAGTACAATGTTGTTTTCAACTAATCTTACGTTTGGTAAGGTAAACTTTATACATTTTGTCTTTTTGGAATTTAGAAGCAGATTATTTGCCGTGAACCAATCCAACACACGCGAGAGAGCATCATTTGCATCGTCAAAATTATTTTCTTGTCTCTTAATTTTAAAAATAAGTGACGTGTCATCTGCAAATAATACTATCTCGGACATGTTTTGTACCATAAACGGCAAATCATTTACGTATACAAGGAAAAGGAACGGCCCCAAAATTGATCCCTGTGGTACTCCCATTTTTATTTGTGAACCTGTGGATTTTATACGATTTATGTCCGCTTTTTGAACCCTTCCTTTTAGATAAGATCTCATCAGTTCTAAACCTTTCCCCTTTACTCCGTAATGCTCTAGTTTTACCAAAAGTGTCAATAAATAAATTACTAAGGAAATAAATTACAAGGAGACGGGCAGCAGCGTCTTCCTGAGATTCCAACCACATACTGCGATCGCCAACCCGCTTGCCAAGCGTGGGAATTATGGCAAAACCCCTCATGGTTATGAAAACCATGAAGGAGGCATATGTCCTGCAGTGGGCGTCAAATGGCTGATGATGATGATGATGATGAAAAGGTATTTATTCGCCTTTAGTATACATAATTTATATGACACCTCGCTGACCCCCACACTAGGCCGAGCCTGTCTCGTGGGAGAGATGTATCGGCTTAACATATTATCAGATTGTGCGATACATTATAAACTATTAATACGCTGATCAGCAGTGGTCGTGCCACACAAACTCTGATAGGTGATAGTGTTTTGACTAAATAGCCTCATAACGAAAATGCACATATTTTGTTTCAATCAGCCTCAGTTTTCGAAATATATCAAGCACTAAAAAGTTAGAAATAATTCAAATAATTAGAAGTATGTATACATGTAGGTATTGTTGAAGTATAATTTGTAGTCGGTGCCCAGTTTCATGACCAGCACATATATTTTGGGCACCGACTCCAAATTATACTTCTACAATACCTACATTTATAAATACTTCTAATTATTTAAAATATTTCTGGTGGTAGCCTAGTGGGTAGAACATCGGACTCGGAAGCGGGAGACCCAGGTTCGATTACCAGTGCGGGCATGTACCTATGACTTTGTTTTCTAAGTTATGTAAATTTGTGAAGTTATAGTAGCAATACCACTCGCTATTAAGCCCATACTCTCTCCCTGAGAGAAGGCCTGTGCCCTACAGTGGGACGTATATAGGCTGCTTATGGTTTCGAAGTCGGTTTTTTTTTTTTTTTTTTTATGGTTGCTCATCAAGACGAAGCTTGGGCCCACATATTCGTTGCATAACACTGTGTAAAAAAATTTACTCATTCGAAGAAAAGATCAAGTTTGCTCTTCCCAAGATATGGACTGAGTCTAGAGATAATTTTTCAGTCTGCAATTTTTATCCCACTCCAATAAAAGGCATTCCTCAAATATTAAGATCGGGATCAGGAATTAAGGAAAGAGCCAAATTCGATGAAAACATGAACGATTTAGAAAAATCAGGTTGTCAAGGCTTTAAGAACGTAGTTTCTTTTTTGCGTGACTTTAAGAGTGAGAACTATAGAGTATTGATAAACGAGCTTCTCACGAAGAACGACTTAACTTACCGCAATAAAGAACTAAAATGTTCAACTGCAGCTCATACTATTACGGCAATAAAAATATATAACGAAATTCCAAAATCAATAAAATACGACACTAATATCACGTCATATAATAACAAACTAAAATCACACCTAATTCAGATCTGCCGATCTATAGAATATTTAACGGAATGAAATATAAATTTACATAGACTTAGTAGATTATATATTAGATACCTAGTTATACGCTAACGGTGAAGGAAAACATCGTAAGGAAACCCGTGACTTAGTTGGCTCCGCACGTATTAACTTGTCTTTCCTGTGGGCTAGGCCGACTAAGATGTCAGGATGGTATAGGTGCTGGGCAAGACTACTCCATATAAAATACAATGTCCCAGACACTGCAGCGTCCGAGTGGTCTCTTAACCCGTCAAGTGTGAGGGAAGTTGCCACTGCGTATAAATCATCTCGATATGTAGATGCAAAGGCCTAAGTTATAACAAATACAGTCTTAGTCTAGCATATAAGTTACCATGTTTAAAGTTATAGGGAAGAGCGGGTGATCGTGCTCTTCCACTATAAAGGGAAATTTCCCGCCAGGCAGATCGTATGCCTGGGGACGGCTGGTCTGACTGATGTTCGTCGGACGTTATATTTATGGTATTTCATGTGAAACATTTTGCTTGCGCGATGCAGGAATGTTGGAGTTTATGGTGCGCGCGCAGAGTTGACATGTGCTCGCCACATCACTCCCCTTCAAGACCGTAGCTACGCAAAGCTAGGTCTGATAGGAATCGAAGTCTGTGCTGTAAAGTCTGCAAGTGCCAGGAGTCGCTGAGTCAGTGAGTCGACTAGCGGTTGAGGGTGTTCGGCGGCTAACAGTCACTTCACCGGCGACAGTACCATGGGGTCCGCGCATGTGGTAGGAACCGATGAAGGCTGCTGTACCACTGGCAACGTGCGCTGTTTCTGTGTGGCTGCCGTGCCGAGGGGTTGGGGGAGATCACCATCAGTACCAGTAGTCGGTGCGTTGACTGTAGTGGAACTGATGAGGTGAGAGGGAAGAGGATGCTGGCCTTGCTTTGAGAGTGGTTGTATGTGGGGTGCTGCGAGAGCGAAGGAAGGTTGACAATGTTCTGTCGAGGGTCACCACTATAGGGAAGAGCGGGTGATCGTGCTCTTCCACTATAAAGGGAAATTTCCCGCCAGGCAGATCGTATGCCTGGAGACGGCCGGTCCGACTGATGTTTGTCGGACGTTATATTTATGGTATGTCATGTGAAACATTTTGCTTGCGCGATGCAGGAATGTTGGGAGTTTATAGTGCGCGCGCAGAGTTGACATGTGCTCGCCACAAATTTACTAAATTGGCAAGAAAAAGAAGCAAATGTTCCTACTCTAGCATATTTAATAAGTTACAATGTTGCAATACCTATTATTAAGAACTTGTTTACATACACTTAGTGACAATAAGTATTTAATTACATATGTCAATAAATCAAATCAAATATAATTGGATTACAATTATGCCCCTTAAAAGTCATTTTCTACGCTGGCATCTGGCATTTTGCTTCTGAAAATTTGAGGACAAAGTGAGAGTCCAAGTTGGCCAGCTACAGCTGGACGATCAAAAGGGGCGAAGCCCAATAATCCAAATAACCTTACATTTATAAACCACATTATTCACATGTTCCTGGAGAGCCAATTAATCGTTTCTATATGTAACTAAATCAAATTCATATATAATAAAAAAAACCGCGTATTTTTATTCACAACATCAGGATGTTGAATATTAGATTCAAATATACAGAAAAAGCACTAAAAGAAGTTCGTATGGCACGAAGAGCTTAAATTTTGTTAACCAGTCTATAATTTATTAGTAGAGTGAGATATTTTAACAAAAATATAAAAGGTAGGCGGATAAAATATTGTCCGTCGGCTAAAAACCAAACTGATTTCGTGCGACGTGTCCAAATAGCTATGTCCGTTTACAGTTTATATGCTCGCACACTAAATGTTTCTTCTCGTTAAATATAATGATTAACGTTACATACTGTAAAGGCTTTTTAATTTATTTATTTTATTTATTTCACTGTCGTAGAAATGTTTAAAAAGCAGACACGTTATATTTCAGTTGCGCTTCGACCAAGGATTTTCGTTCAACAGATGCGAACTTTCTCGTCTCGAAATTCTGGGTAGCCTTTACCCCAAACCTTTACACGTGAAATAATAGTTAGAAAATTCTTAATCCGAGACCATGCATATCGACGATGTATGGGCTTAAAACTTCTATTCATCAGCTATTCCTGAGTCTGTACGAAGGTTATTCAAAACCGCCAGCTAAACGGATATATTTCAGCCACTTTTCCAGATATATGTTTATTACTTTATTATTTCTGCAATTTACTATTCATTTTGTACTCGGCAGAGAGAATTTTAAGGTAGTTGATAAATATTTAGTATAAAATTTTAGTTTTGAATATCCTTTGTTTCGCTGTGCAAAATTTACATTTAAAATTCACTGTAAATTAAATTAATAATTTAAATTACAAGAAGAATACTCACCAAGACTCGCTTTCGTCGGAGCTAGGCGGTCTCACCAAGCTCGGCCGGCTGAACATCGTTGCGGAGCACTGACTCTCACTTTTAAAATTAATTTTATTCCGGAGCGTCAAAACAATATCGACACCTTTACAATCGCAGGTTCAGTAAGGTATAGCTTTTTACGAGCGTCTAGGGCTTACAGGTGTCCTTCAACACTGCCATCTACGTTGGGGAGGGGGCCAATGGTACTTCCGATGGAGACTACCGTTTTGCAAGCGCGTCGCTTGTAACCCTCTCGTGGAAATGTGTTGTTGTATAGCGAGCTCGATAGATGGCGCTGCGAGGGTGCAGTTTGTAGTGCTATCTGCAGGCGCATCGCGTAAACTATTGGTCTGCTGCATAGGCCGCATCCACTGATATAAACAAGTAGATACTAGCACGAATAACATAAGCATAAAACCATAGAAGTATTTCTCCATACAAAATTAACAATCAAAAACGGCCCCCGTCCTCTCTATTAGTCTATAATTAGTCATGACTCTGTGATTGGTTGATTCTGTGCGCCATGCGTGACGTGAACGCTGATTGAGGGATAGTAAGTAAGTGTCAACTTAACTGATGGTTGGTTTTACACAAAAACGTCAAACCAATGACTTCATTGATGCATAACCCGTCGAAATATCTAGATACCTCGCAAGATGGGCGGTCGGACCGAGGTAGGTGCATAGATATTTTACAGGGTAATACTGAATTCGCTCTGATTGGTAACACAAATGACAAGCCTCCCATAGTCCCATCCCACAATGGACATTATTTCTAGGGTCACAAATCAAGAAAGTTTCTTCCAGGATATGGATATGAGCGATCACTAAATAAGAATATATTTTTTGTTTATTTTTAGGTGCTGTAGTTTTCGAAAAAATAATTTCTTTATTTAATTTCGCTCAGTGATAGAGATCATTACACCATCACAGATTAATACCGAGTCAGAAAGTATCATTCATTCGTATCTGTCAAAAAGGTGATTAATCAGTTGCCTTTGAAAAAGAAATAGGTAAGTACTCGAATTAATCCGATGAAAACACAAGAAAGAGAAGTCCAAAACAAAACGTCGAACGTCAAAGCAGAGTTCAGTGACAGGCCAGTGATAGTTTTTTTTTTTACACGCTTCAATGTTTAGGATATACGACTATGATTCCGTTCCGTTTTGCTTATACGGCCTTTTAGAATGAGAAGGTTTTCAAAGCAAAAATCATGAATGAAAATCTCAACTGAGGTAAAAACTAAGAACGTAGGGCTATCCAATTTAGCGTCCTTTTGATATACAGCAAATGAAAAATAAGCCCGAAAAAAAATGTGGGGTCAGTTTCTAGCGCTAGTTAGTCATTTATATTTTTAACTACCGCTGGTCTGTAACGTCTGTCTGGCTATGTGTCCATCCGACATGTAAATGGTTTCTCTCTTGAACCGCTATAGGTTCAAAGCCAGTTTTAATTTTTCCCCGCGCATGCGTCATTATGGCAAATTGCTCAAAAAATGATAAAAATGTAAAGAAGAAGAAAGACATTTATTATACCAACAAGATACATCACAGAAACAAAATAAGCAGATAAGTAACATAATATGCACAACAACAGATAGAAAACTAAATACCAACACAACAGACAAAACAAATAAATAAAACAGGACCATAGATGTAACTTGTGGTGTATCTAGGTTGCCACAAAAGGCAGCTGACTCAGCGTTGTGCTGAGGAAGTGATCCCTCAGCGCTGATTTTCAGTCAGTGCCTAAAAGGATTAACCCAAAAAAAAAGGATAAAACCCTATGTGTTTTTTTTATTACAAATAATTTGGTTTTTTTACAGTTTTTATTCCTCTATCATTTAAGCGGTAAATTTCAAAGTTATCCTCATAGTAAAAGTGGTTCGCATGGCACACACGGGTAAAAGGGCCCAGTTTCGGTACATCCGAAAGGGGATTTTGATACACAGGCTTGTCTTATTACCCGACTGCGGCGGAGTCCAAAAGTAGTGTAATGTGTTAAGCTAATGTCCGGTTCGATGTTCGTTTATAACTCCTTAGATTGGTTAGATTTTGACAAATAAGTTCTCAACGATTCGTCATCCCTGCGCGAGTATCATGGCCTACATAAAATAAGCATTAATGGAACCACTATAGTGCAACCATGAGTCAGTAGAGGGCGCTGTTATGTTTAATTTATTATGCTCGGATCTTAATTTTATTTAACTACGCCAATCACGTGTTATGTAAAACATCAGTACGATATAAGTCAGCATAAAAAATCCCTAAAAAGACGAAAATAAAAAAACTGAAATAAAAAATAACCAACAACCCGACCGATTACGCAGACGAAAAAAAAACTGAAATAAAAAATAACTAACAACCCGACCGATTACGCAGACGGGACCCAAATTCAGCAATCTAACTCCTTAGGTTGGTCCCGCCTGCTTAGTGGTTAATGCTCAGTAGTCGGGTAGCTGGTTATTTGTTATTTCAGCTTTTTTTCACGCCTTTATCTCCCAGGACCGGACATGCCTTATTACACACGCTCTATGGCTACTGTACCAAGTTCAAGAACGTCGATATGTTCAATGAGTTCTTCGTGCTTGACCTGCTGAAGCAAGACGGCAGGTTCGTCGGCTGTCTCGCTCTAGACATAGACACCGGAAACTTGCATAGGTAAGTGGAGGACATACTCTTCGCCGTCAAGCCACGCTCCGCTCTGGAGCACTTGGGGCTATCGGCATTGACTGAAAATCAGCGCTGAGGGTTCACACCCTTAGCACTATGCTGAGTCAGTTGCCATTTGCAGCAGCAGAGACACACCGCGACAATGTCTGAAAAGTGTTCCTTTTATTTTTGATTACTATTTTTTGCTGTCCATGTTTTGTTTTGTTTTAAGTTTTAATTACCGTGTGTTGTTTGTTGCTGCAATAAATGTTTCTCTTTCTTTCTTTCTTTCTCTTTCCTCACTAGGCCGTTTTTTACTTTTTAACCCGAACTGCGCTCGTATGGGATGTATAGGTGGCCCATACTAAGTTGGACACAGATCTGTGTCGCGGCAGACGAGTACTTAGTTAATGTACACATACATACATACATAAACTCACGCCTGTAACCGAGAGGCGTAGGCAGAGACCCTGCCACTTGCTAGGATCCTGACAGATCACTTTCGCTTCCTCAACATTCATTAGTCGTTGCATGCACGCACGCCGGTTTCGGGTATTTATTATCTTGCCCTTTGCTAATAAATCCCCTATTTGGTCGAAGTAGGTCTGTTTGGGTTGTCCCTTACTGGCCCTTCCACCCACATTCGCTCGATATATTTGTTTTGTCAATTTTAACGTAATATTTATAAACTTACCTTACGTGTCTTTTGGTCTGAGAACAATTTTTCTAGCTTTATTACTTTTGGAGACACAACATAGTGTGTTAGCAGTTAGGCCACAGTATTATGTGACTTCCTTCGTTAAAAAGCTACAAAACACTATTTTGTAGCTACAAGTGGAGTTAAAGGTGATTGCACAACTGTTTGGCTCTCGCCCACACAACAATACTGCCGGCCCTCTTTTGAAATCAGAGCCAGCACCCTTAATATACCACTACTATAGCAGAGCGTGAACCCCTAGTGCTTGGTTCATCCCTCTTCCTCCTAAAAGGAGAACGGTCAACACATCACAAATACAGGTGTGCAATAAAGACATCACATCAATCCAAAAATCCATATCTTCCAAGTCACAAAAATTGTCCGTCGCCACGCAAGGAGTTCTTAGTACTTGATAAAGAATTTGGAACAGATGCCCAGAAAGTTGGAATACTCGGGTCGAACCAAATGAACTGTCAAATCACAGGTCAGGGGGCTAATTACGTATATGCGCACCAAATCCTGTCGGAATCCTGGTAGTCTAGTCATTACGTCTTCGGAAAAACTGGTTAGAATAGCATGTGAACCGAGAAGGCATAATTTTGGATATTACGTGGGTCTAGAAAAGATTAACGTTAGATGGCCGACCGAGATGTTTTCAAGATGGCGGAAATTCCTACGCGCATTTTTCGCCAAGATTAAATTCAGATTTTTTACAATCGCTCGTAGCCCCGGCTGCCTGAGTGATCTTAAACGATCACGAAGGTAAAGCAACACAGGGCGCGTTCAGTGCATGGATGGGTCGCCGTCTATGCCTAACGCTAGTGGCATTTTTCCGAGCGGTTCCGTGCTTCGCAAGGCACGTTAAGCTGTTGGTGCCGGCTGCCGTCGATAGATGGCAGTCGTTAAGCCAAGTCAGAGGCCTTAGGGCGGCTTGACAACTTCTGACAGTAGACGAGCCACTAGTCTACAAGCCTCCACCAATCCGGACTTGGCCCCCGTGGTGGAGTATGGCCTATACCTTCCTCAGGGAAGAGACCCGTACCCTTCGGTGGGGACTTAATGGGTTGATGATGACAATAACTCTGTTCTCCGATGCGATATTTGACAGTTAGATGATTGGAATAATTCAGGATTTGGTGCGATTAACAAAGGGGCAGCAAGGGTAGATGGGTAGTACGACGACGCTAGTCGCGCGTTTTAAATGTCAAAAGTCGCGACTTTCCAGTACATGAATTGTCAAATTCTGACATTTTAGTGTCAAAAAACGCGTGACTCGTGACATAGTACTACCCATGCATGACCGCCTCTGTCGGGTGAGCTCGTAGCCAATACTCATTATTCTGCAGGTTCCAAGCGATGAACACGGTGATAGCGACAGGCGGGTATCCCCGTATGTATTTCTCGTGCACAGCCGCGCACACTGCCACAGGCGACGGAGGCGCCATGGCCACCCGCGCCGGGATCTCCCTTCAGGACATGGAGTTCATACAGATACACCCTACTGGTGAGACAAGTACAGTAATAACCCGAACTTACGCGATATGTGGGACTGAGCGATAGCTGCGTAAGTCGAGTTCGTGTAAGTCGGGGATAATTATCGGGGATACATAGATCTTGTTGGAGTCTTGTAGATATGTCGTTCAAACTTCGTGATCGTTTAAGCTCTGTAGTTTCATATAAAATTTACTTATTGGTAGTTCAATGTAATTAAAGCTAGTAGTAAAGTGTACATTAAAAGAAATCATTGGAATCATACCAAATTTAAGGAGAACTTGATAATTCGTACTGGACTGTCGAACTGTCAAACTTGACGAAAAATTTACAACAGCCGCGGCCCTAACTGGCGCCCCGCATGCCAACGTCGTCGCTCGAGTAACAACTGCGGCCCTAACTGGCGCCCCGCACGCCAACATCGTCGCTCGAGTAACAACTGCGGCCCTAACTGGCGCCCCGCACGCCAACGTCGAGTAACAACTGCGCTGGCGGCGGTGCGCGCCCCAGCAGACCGCTCCCTGCGTTTGACGCATTTTACTTTATTTAAAAGCTTTGATAAACACGATCCAACAAATTTTAGACCCATCTCAGTACTACCAGTAATAAGTAAAATATTTGAGAAGATTATCTTAGATCAATTACTACGCATTTATTTATTACGCATTAAATCTGCATTAATTAAGCATTTCAATAATTACCATAATAATCATAGTCAGCAGTTCGATTTTACTAAAAGACGGAATACAACAAACGCCAGAGTCACTTAAAAATATTTTCAGCGTGTGGGAGGATCACAAGGATGTTGTAGGCATATTATGTAATTTATCAAAAGCATTCGATTGTGTAAAGTTAAAGTTTTTAGATCTTTTAAGATCGTGTTTAGAAGTAAGGGTTCAAAAAGCAGACGTAAATCATATTAAATCCCCTCGTCTATCCGTTAAGGCGCTTAGCTACCAAAACAGAGGACGTCACTTGGTGACTGCCATCGTCCACCATACCCACTGGTTCATAAAGTATTGTGCTCACGCACTTTATATTTTTTCCACAGGCCTCTACGGGCCTGGCATACTGATGACGGAGGGCTGCCGCGGTGAAGGCGGGTACCTCATCAACAGCGAAGGCAAGCGCTTCATGGACAAGTACGCGCCCAAAGCCTTGGAGCTGGCCAGCCGCGACGTTGTCTCCCGTTCCATCGCCACTGAGATCTTAGAAGGTCACATAATTTTTCATAATCTTACGCCCAGAAAGATAGGCAGGAGTCCTTTGTAATCTTTGTAACTTCAACCACTATGGTTTTAGCTGCCAAATGTGCAAACTGGCGATTCTTAGTTTATTTTTAGGGTTCCGTAGGTACCTCAAAAGAAAAACGGAACAAGATCCTGTATTTCGGGAACGCGCGGAGATATCAAGTTGAAATTAAAACCAGATACTCAAGTCTACAGTCCCTCGAAGCTGTGAAAAAAAATCATATTTCCAGGTTAGCGTGAAAAAAATACCTCCGTTTAAGCCGCAATTAACGTATATTTCGACACTGAAGTGTATCAAAATTTATAGGGTAGGTACCTTCCACTCGTAGCCCCGGCTGCCTGAGTGATCTTAAACGATCACGAAGTTTAACCAACACAGTGCGCGTTCATTGCATGGATGGGTCGCCGTCTATGCCTAACGCTAGTGGCATTTTTCCGAGCGGTTCCGTGCTTCGCAAGGCACGTTAAGCTGTTGGTGCCGGCTGCCGTCGATAGATGGCAGTCCACTATGTTTTTATTGCCCCAAAAAAGTGACATCCTCAGTTTATTGCTCTAATTGATTCAGCTAAGTGTTTAAATGACACGAGTAGAACTCCCAGGAGCCCAATGATCATAGTTTTTTTTTTAAATCAAAAAGTTTTCGTGACCTTCGTAGTAATAAATTAAGAAAAAAAAAATCCTGTAAAAAATCTATTAAGGCTTGAATGATTTTTGTATCCTGGGTGTTTAGAACTATTAGAGGCACATATTTAAGAGCTATTAATTTGTTGAAACTTTGCCTAATAACGAAGCAATAATTAATTTTATAGTTTATGGTTTTTATTTTTTATTTATTTTTAGACTTTGAAGTAGAGCCTCTGACTACAACAGACTCATTCTTTATTATGAGTAGCACCTACAACAAAATTTGCAGGTTCTAACAACGCAGTTATTTGGAGATATGATTTAATTTGTTTCCAAGTTCAAATATGCAAGTCAGGGTTGTCACAAAGGTCAACATCTATTTCATTTACACTTTGTGACTTGTTTACGATTTTTTTTATCATGGCTTTTAAGTTGTCGGGTTTTATGTTTTTGTAAGTACCTACTTAACCACTTTTTTAGGGTTCCGTAAATAAAGGCTGCCGGACGGGTCCTATTACTCTGCCTCCGATGTCTGTCTATCGGTCTGTTCGTCCGTCGGTCTACCTGACCATTAAAGGTTGTATCTTTAAAATGTTAATAGGTAGCCAGTTTAAAAGGCTTACAACATGTTTGTCTTATGGCGAATTACCTATGAAATAATAAAAATAAGGGGGTCTCTATACAACAATCGTGTTTATTTGCAGGTTTTGGTTTTTGCTCTTGCTTTTGATATTAAAAACGTAGATACATATAATTGTCAAAGTTAGTGTGATTGTAGCGCTTATATTTTATGTGATATAATAATACAATATAATAAAAAATGGTTAAGTGCGAATGAGACTCACGCATTTTGGGGTCCGCACAAATAGTGTTTTTTTTTCAAATAGATGGCTCAGAAAGTTAGGTGGTGGTGATGATGATTCCGTGTGGCGCCGGATTAAGAATAGCGTCACTCCATTTCCTTCCGTGGATGTCGTAGAAGGCGACTAAGGAAATCAATTACCAGGAGACGGGCAGCAGCGTCTTCCTGAGATTCCAACCGCATACTGCGATCGCCAACCCGCCTGCCAAGCGTGGCGATTATGGCAAAACCCCTCATGGTTATGAAAACCACGAAGGAGGTCTATGTCCTGCAGTGGGCGTCAAATGGCTGATGATGATGATGATGATGACGATGATGATGATGATGATGATGATAATGATGATGATGATGATGATCATGACGATGATGGTTATGATGGTACGGCGGAGCCCTTGGTACACATAAACATGGCCCGTTTTTTAGGACTCCTCAAATGAGTCATTTTCATTTGTCAGTATGACCGGAAAATCTTCTTCCTCGTTGAAAATCTCATCTACATCCAACGAATCTTCACCGACCATTTATATTTCGCTTTCTTTTGGAGGCTGCAGAAGATTTTTGCACAGCTGCTGGCAAAGGCAGACGTTTTGAAAATTTTCTGCGTCTGCGAAGGCCCATCATTGAAATTAAAAGATCTGATCGGGGCCCGGATCCAACCCAGCAGGTTGGGTAAGCCCCTGCTGAGGCAAAAAGGCCCCATGGGTCTGGAACGGCTCCATGGTGCCTCACCCCTGATCCTCCACGTTACTTGTTTCGACGCAGGGTTTTAGTAAAAACCTAACGAGGGTGGACCCCTTCCCGCGCCACAAGGTACCCTTCATTGGAATTGCATTTTTTTTTTAAACTGATCATATTCTGCAGATGCCTTAGCATACCTTAGCTAGAGCGATAGGTATGTATTAAAAAGAGCAAATAGGTTATTTCTATCAGTCTGTAAAAAATGTGATACAGCTGAAATATTTTAGGAATAAGTCAAAAAGTGTGATTAACCTGGTAGTTGGCACGGAAACCAATGTATTTGAATAAAGGATGTATTGGCTCTTAAAATACGTTTATATGGCTAGCTAATCCATTTTAGTGTCAAAAAAAAGTCGGATATGTTATTTTTTTCGGGTACGTAAGAACAAACAATTATAAAATCGAAGGTTGATTTGAGTGACAACCCTGATCAAAATATTTAAAAACAAATATCTCCAAAGAACCGCGTTGTTAGAACGTGCAAATTTTGTCGTAGGTGCTACTTATAATAAAGAATTAGTTTGTTGTAGTCAGAGGCTCTACTTCAAAGTCTAAAAATAAATAAAAAATAAAAACCAAAAACTATAAAATTAATTATTGCTTCGTTATTAGGCAAAGTTTCAACAAATTAATAGCTCTTAAATATGTGCCTCTAATAGTTCTAAATACCCAGGATACAACGATCATTCAAGCCTTCATAGTTTTTTTACAGGATTTTTTTTCTTATTTTATAACTACGAAGGTCACGAAAACTTTTTGATTTTTAAAAAAAACTATGATCATTGGACTCCTGGGAGTTCTACTCGTGTCACACGTAGCTGAATCAATTAGAGTAATAAACTGAGGATGTCACTTTTTGGGGCAATAAAAACACTGTGCAGTCGTTAAGCCAAGTCAGAGGCCTTAGGGCGGCTTGACAACTTCTGACAGTAGACGAGCCACTAGTCTACAAGCCTCCACCAATCCGGACTTGGCCCCCGTGGTGGAGTATGGCCTATACCTTCCTCAGGGAAGAGACCCGTGCCCCTCGGTGGGGACATAATGGGTTGATGATGAGGTACCTTCCGTTTACCTACAACTATGAAATTTTAAAAACCTATTCAGAGGCTACAAATTATATATATACATGTAATAAGTTTGTAAAAAGGCTCGAAATTTCACTGATGCCTGCACTTGCCCATTTGCTCAGTTGGGAGAGCGCTGGCACGGTTAACCAGAGGTCGCGGGTTCAAGTCCCGGCATGGGTGGAATTTTTAGCCTCTAAATAGGTTTTTAAAATTGTCCTCAGCACGGGTTAGTGCAAAAAAAAGAATATAAGGGTGATTCTCGCCAGTGGTTATAATTTTGATTCCGAGGGGCAAACTTGATACTAGAAAACATTTTTTTTTAGTTATTATATTTAAGCTTACTAGGCTCCAAAAATTATTTAAAGAGTATTTTACGGCAGTAAATTTTATCCAAAATTAAATTAAGGGGATTAAAATAACGACGTAAAATCTCACTACCCTCCCGTTCCAAATTGCAGTCCAACAATGTCGTCGGATCTTTCTGAATTAACTGAACGGAAAGTTATCAATTAAAAAAACATACTTGATAACCTAACTAATAAAGACTAATTTCCATGAATACCCATATTTACAAAGTAATAAGAACTTCGAAAGAATCGGAATAAAAATTTTGTCCATCGAAATCCTTCATTACCTTCTACGATCTCCGATTAATTATTTTTTGCCCAAGTCCATGTCTGTGTTGTGGTGCGAAGTTAGCTGAGAGCGCCCCCGCCTCATCAGTGAGCTGCCACAAGTTGTTAAGTGAGGACTTGCCTTAAGCAAAAAGAGAAATTTTCGATTCGCCGTCACGAAAAGTACTTTGTCACCATTCTGTGTTCTTTGCCTTCCAACGTCGTATGCAGTAAGTACTTAAGAGTTTAATTTGATAAATATCTTGCTAAAATGCTATGGTGTGTGTTATTGCTTGGTATAAAAAATAGGTTCATACTTTATTACGTATTTGAATTCTGAGAGATTAACGATCAATATCTCATTCAACTCCACCTCATTACCTTCCGTTCCCTCCAAATTGTTGATGGATGGCAATGAGTGCGTTTGGAGGGTAATGAGATCAGACTTTAAATATCTATTTTTTTTTGTTTATTTATTAACAAAACAAGATATTAATGAAACATAATATTATAATACAGGCACTGAGCTTATTAACAGTGATCGGTAACAAGTAGTAATTCTTGACTAAAATATTACAAGGTACTATCGTGTTTTAATTCCGTGCACAATGAAATATGTACGAGTAAGTAGTTTTATTAATTGGGTCTTTAGTAATGTAGGTTTCAAAATTTCTATTATGATTATAAAGAACCGGCACTGAAGGCCAAGATCTATTTCTCTTATTGTAATTTAGACATCTGTTCTTTAAGTATATAATTTATACATATAGTAGAGGATCCGGTAATAGGATGATTTTCACTGAGTTGATTAAGGGATGTAAAGTATTTTATATTAAATTAAATATGCTAGTAGATATATTACAAGTGGTTTGACAAAAAAATATAATTTTACATTCTAATTCCGAACTGATTTGTCTCAGACAACCTTATATCACCGTGTTCGTAATAAAAAATAGTACATTACTTACCAAGGACTGCAAAAGAAAGAAAGCCCGAAATCGCAGGTATTTGTGACCCGAGCCGCAGGCGAGGGTTGGAAATATGCGATAGAGGGCTTTCTTTTTTACTGCTCGTGGTGAGTACATAACTTTACGTCTTTATCTGGCCATAATGCGAGTCTTTTAACCTAAACGGTGAAAATGTTAAAAAAGTTGGACTGAACTGATTTTTTTTGTCAACCCACTTGCAAATTTGTAATATGTCGATCCCATGGATTCTAGAACCATGGCCACTGGCCAGCCTCCCAAAAGTCCCAACCTAGTTAGTTTGACGTTAAAACCTTACATTAAACGCTACTGGTTGCCGATCGATGCTTATAAATAAAAAAATGTATTCATTTATTTGAAATATATAGCTGTTTGTTGCATTTGTTTTTTCACTTGTCAGGTTTTTACAATGGGAAAAACGAAGAAGAAGTTAACAAAAGAAGAAAAATTAGCAAAAGATAGACTGCGTAAGAAACAAGAGTATATAAAAATAAAGAATGATCCAGAATTATATGAACTTCAAAAAGAAAAGGAACGAAAAAGATATTTGATGCGAAAAGAGAAAAATAAAATCGTAAAGATCCAAGATATGAGCACAAGAGCTCAGAGAGAGCAGAGACGAAGGTGGCGTGAAAACAGCCGTAATTATTCTATCCGCTAGGACCGATTGTAATAATGCTGGTCAAGAACTATGTGATCAAAATATCACTAAACATGATGTTAAAAATAGCGATGAAAAGAAGCGTGTGACTCCTACCCTGATGGATATAGAAGGCGATAAAGAAATATAAATTGGACGATTGGGTTATAGTAAAGAACACAGTTAAAGAAAAGGCTCACTTCTTCATTGGAAAAATTACAGCCAAGGATGAAGGGTCACACGAATATACAATAGCTTTTTTGAAAAAACTACAGGGACACGTACTTAAATTTAATTGGCCAACTATTCCTGATGATGATATGGTAACTAACTCCCAAATTATTCAATGTTTGTCTGAGCCTGAACAAAATAGAAGAGGCCAATTTTTGTTCAAAAATTTACCAAAGCTTAATTTTAATTAAGTAGTTAACTTCGCACATAGTGATCTTTCATAATTCCTGCCACAATGATTAGTAGGTAGATACTATATTCATAAATATTAAAACTTATTTTAATTTTGTTACGACTAAGAAATTAATAGTCAATTTTAATTAAGAAAACTTAATAATAGGGTTTGTTATGTTTATATTTTGAAAACTGGTGGTATGTAAGTTTTTTTAATGACAGATGTTAAATTGTTCTATTTTTTTTCAAGTTTAGTATTTTTTTTGCGTAACTTTTATAACCTGATTGTGATCTTAATAACAAGTCTGATTATTATAATAAAGATAAACTTTTAATTTGGGCTAGAAAGGCTGCATAACATGTTATTTAAGTTAATTGAACTCCGAATGGTTTCCTTATAAAAAAATTGTTTTTGTTGCTTTTCAAGTAAAGAAATAGATTATAATAAATACGACTTAATACAATATGAAACAATTTGCTAATAAAGAAGTTTTTTTATTGTAAATGTTGAGTTATTTTATTTAAACAATATTTATATTATTATATATTTACAATATTCTCTTCAAGTTCATTACTATCCACAATATATTCATTGCCCTCCTGGCTTAGTTCATATTTTATTGCAAAATCTCATTACCTTCCAAAAGCATTCATTACCATCTGTTAATTTCTCATTACCATCTTAGCCTTCTTTACATTCCTGTGATATTCTCTTAAATTATAAACTCCACATGTGTGCCTATTCTCACAAAGTACTCCGAATAAGTATATTAATCATGAAATTAAAGATCAATGTAAAACAACAACAAAATTGAAAAAATTAAAAAACAATCAAAATTTTAACCACTCGCGAGAACAACCCATAACTTTGAAATTTTGAAAATTGAAATTTGGCAAGTATTATTGTTTTATTCTTCAAGAATGGGAAGGAAATCTGAAAACTATATATTTTTGAGATTTGTGAGACCCGATTCCTGAATTATAATACGTAAGTACCTACAAACTTGTACGGAAACCTCGATGGTCGAGTCCGACTCGCGGTTGTCCGGTTTTTGTACTCTTCGATATGTGTAAATTGCTAACGGCGAAAGAAAACATCGTGTGGAAACCTGAATACAAGCTTAGCGCTTGCCAAATCGAATCGCCAATCCACCGCTGTAGACACACTCTCTCTCTGTCACTGAGTAATGGCTTACAACCTGCAGTGGTACGTTTTTATGCTGCTTGTGCTATGGAAAAGGTGTGATTCCGGTGTGAGGCCTCGCATTGCCGACGGTACGGTACAGGGTGTCCTAGTTCAGGGACCAGGACAAGTGATTGTGTTGTGTGGAAGTAATTAGATTTTGTTACTTTTTTATCACGCAACTTTGCGACACAGCTACGCATACGTCTTCAGATTCCCACAACGTTGTGAAAATTGCTAGTTGGGAAGGAAAAAAGATAAAGATTAATATTGATTAACGCGTTTCCAGGACGCGGCGTGGGGCCCAAAAAGGACCACATGTACCTGCAGCTGTTCCACTTGGGGGCGGAGACTCTGCGAACCAAGTTGCCCGGCTCCGCGGAGACGGCCAAGACCTTTGCCGGGGTCGACGTGTACTCGGAGCCCGTGCCTATCATCCCCACAGTGCATTACACCATGGGTGGGATTCCTATTAACCCTAAAGGAGAGGTAATAACTGCAGTCAGATTTAGAATGAATAAGGCGGAAAGAGTTGAAGAGGGGAGGGAAAGATAAAGCAGGAAGTAGCAAGCCAAGCCATCCGTTGGTTGGCTCAATGGTTAAATAATTGAGAAAGGAATAAAGGAAATGAGAAAAGAAGAGGAAGAGGGAAGAGAGTAAAAGCCAAGAAGTAATGACAAGAATAAAAAACAAAACATTAATCTTCCGAACTAACAGAAAATAACCAAATCATACGACAGAACGAAAACTAAATAGAGAAAGTAAAGAAGAAACAGCACTAATGTATTTATTTATTTTCAGGTGCTTATAAATGAAAACGGCGTCGACAAGCCAGTCCCTGGGCTCCACTCGTGTGGCGAGGCCGTCAGCAACTGTCATGGGGCCAACAGACTCGG